>BSBN01000460.1:7865000-8465000 GCA_027924645.1 Cunninghamia lanceolata
ACACTTACCACCACTCTCGATCAACGTAACTTCTCTCTCATCTACGTTCCCCATATACTTTACACTTAAATAAAAACTCAAAGCTAGAAAAAATAACTTTTAAACTTTAAAAAGAATATATAAATATAAACTAAATTATAAAGAAAGATAATTACAAAATAAAAACTATTAAAAGAAAACTAAAACATAAGTTTTTTTAATCAAGATGGATTAAGATGGATTAAGCTTTATCTCTGATATGCTTATCAAGAGGTGGTTGGGATTAGATATTCCAACACTTACCACCACTCTCGATCAACGTAACTTCTCTCGTCTATGTTCCCTGTATACTTTAAACTTAGATGAAAACTCGAAGCTACAAAAAAATATTGTTTGAAGCTATATATAGTAGAAACTATGTGGCCTTTCTTCAAAACTTGAAGAAGCTGTATATCCAAGGTCTTCTTTTATTCAGTCATGGCGAGCTGCTTAGATTTTAAGAAGGGTCGGTGGACAGCAGAGGAAGACTGTCTTCTCAAACAACACGTCCAACTTCACGGGGAAGGTCACTGGAGTACTACTCCTACAACAGCAGGTCTCTATATCAATATTCTTACTTGTACTTAATAATTCAGATCTGGAAATATTATTGCCAATAAATTTATTTACAGTATCAGTTCCTTTTCTTACATTTCATGTGAGATATTTCGCTGAATTCAATTCAGGTGCTTCTATTGATCTGGGCATATACTAAATGAATCTAAACAGTAGGGCTATTTCCTTATATTGTCCTCGGTAAGAAGCTGTCATAGACTTAGGGACATCATAGCCTTTTAAAGTTTCTGGCTTTATTAGTGATAAGTGATGAATAAGTCATTCTAAGGTGGAGTTTTGTACAGGTTTGTTGCGATGTGGTAGGAGTTGCAGGTCACGGTGGATGAATTATCTTCGCCCCAATGTAAAGCATGGAAACATTTCACAAGACGAAGAAGAGCTCATTATAAGGCTACACAAGCTGCTTGGAAACAGGCATGCCCACAAACTCATTCATATAGTTTTATTTACATATCAAACCGCTTAACAATTCACCAATCAATTTCTTATAAAGTAATTAACTGCAGACTAGGTTTGGGTTTTGCAGATGGTCATTGATTGCGGGTCGGATACCGGGAAGAACAGACCACGAGGTGAAGAACTACTGGTATAGCCGGTTGAAACATAGGGTCGCCATTAAAGTAATAAGACCTTCAGTTACCAGATTAACTGATAAACCTAAGTCTCTGCTCACACTCACAGCAATTGAATCTGGAAAAACTGCAGCAATATGGAAGGGCAAAGGTAGAGAATCACAAGGACGGGATATTATAGTTGAAAGAGATGGCATCCTAAGCCATCCGTCTGCCCCTGCTGTTGATGAGGTGTCATCTAGCAATTCATATTTGTCTGAAGAGTCGATCTCCCTTCTTGATTTGTATTATCAACAGCAGAATGAAATTGAACAATGGTTGTGAGAGACATTTGGCTTTTGTTTACATTTATGGACTAAGTTATTCTTCTGTAAGCCTTATCTACCTTGGTTTAGATCCAGATTTCAGCTCTTGGCTGTTGACCTTCCATCTCGTCGTCCTGTTGGCCTTGCAGTCAAGCTAGGACTGGACAAATTCAGGTCTCATCAACCTAAATAAAATAACTTACTTTATAAAATTAAGTTTAAATGGTTTACGTACTGTTCCAAATCCAACTTCCCATCTCCAAATCAGAGCATCAAATCAAATAACATCGACGACATAAAATAATCCAAAAAATGCGATTTTTGGCAGATCCATAGATTCGCCATTCCACCTAACCCTAATCATGTCAAGACAGAATGGATTCTTTGTTTACTTAAAAATATTTATAAAAATAGTATAGTGTGGCGGGACCTTCCTTGAGGAGAATTATTTTATAGAAATTTGAGAACACTTAGTATTATAATAAATTTTAAACAACAAAATAAGATTAACAATAAAATGTTGTTGGTAGGTATACATGACTTATCAAAACACACAAGGAAAAAATTAAATTAAATTAAAGGTATCAAGTTGAATTATAAAATACATGTTCCTATCAACTATAACTTCTTGTCATCTTATTTAGAAACTAGTTAAGGAAGACAACTCTCTAGAGGGAGGATCACAAAGCTTCCAACCATCTTGAGTGTCATGAACAACAAGTGGCACCGACACTCCCAAACTCAATGGTAGAGGCACAGTAGAAGCCTTAACACCACTTCACACTAGCCTAGAAGCTTTCTCTTGCAAGGAAGAAATCCAACCCCTCCACTTAAAATTTTTCTATAAGGTAGGCGATATGATCTAATCTTGAAAATCTAGACTAAGTCTATAATGTTATGAATGCCTTTATGAAAAAGTCTAAGAATATTGATTCCAAGATTCTCCACCAAGGCCAAACTAGAATTATAAATGATTGTAAACCACAAAAAGTTATGGTCATTGAAACAAAGACCTATTTTGAAACCATTGCTATCCCATTTAAAAAATGGCTTAATTGCATTGAGGGCCTTTTAAAAGTTGGAGATTTTAATGCCTATTGCAGTTGACTGATAAGCTAGAATGAAGGAAACTTAAGATTTTATATTTAGAAACTAGTGGACAACACTTGTAAAAAATATCTAACATATATGGAAATAAAGTGAATAGTATGCATCCACAAGATTACACACAAGACTCAATATTTACCTTGGAAACCCTTTCAAATACAAAACCCACCACCAAAGACTTTCACAGTTATATTATTTAGAATCAATACAATTCCAATACAATAAGATCTTATTAGAGTCTCTACAATCTCTCTAAAGTTCCACACCAATAATGTTTAGTATAATCCAATTCTATCCTTTTAGCATGTACAACCTTCTAACCTTGGGACATTCTCACAAAGTGATACATATAGATGTACACATGGGAATACCAACCATCTAACTGTGTAACCAACCTGAGGAATATGAAAAGTGACAACTATAATCCAACCATACATGATTTTAGCACACTACAAATATCACTAAGTATGATGCCTTCATGTGGATATTCACCTTATATACTTTATCGTTGCCACACGCTATGAATTAATAACTACAACCTTTAAACTCTGTCTACATACATATTTCTGGTATAGCCACCACTACAAACTCCTTGCATCTCGTAGCACATACAAACATAACTTCACTTCTGATTGCTTGTCATACCTTGTGTCATCTTCCAGAACACTATCCCACTCTTAGATTGTACCACATGAACTTTAGTTTTCCACAAGTGCTCTTGCATTATCATTCATGCTTCCATCAAACACCAATTTCATATGTTAGTGCAAGAAGTTGGGTCCACTTTTTGGCTAAAAAGTGGAAGTGTTTTCCCTGAAAATTAAATTTTCTCCTAGTTGGAGTCAAAATTTGAAGCACTTACACATAAAATCCTAATAAAGTCTAGCAATATGAAATCTAGTATTTTGAATCTAGTTTTCAAATATGTAACTTATTCTAATTTATTAAAAGTCACTTTTTAAGGACCACACCATGCATGTGTACGGCTAACATAATTTGACCTAAATAAAAGTATTTTTCTAAATCCTTTTGGGGAAAGATGTGTAGTATAGTGAAGTTTGATGAGGATATTTTTTTATAATTTTTTTTCCAAATATATTTTTTATTAATTTTTTATTGGCCCTAATTACTATTTTTGAAAACCCCTCGTGTACGACCAACATATTTGAGAAAAACTAATCATAAAATAATTTTTTTCATTATGTAAAGAATGATGTGTAGATTGATGACATATTTTTTTAAAAAAATTAAGAATGAAAAGTTATTAAAAAAATGCTAACACCTGTCATTTCAAGTTTTTGGACCAGTTTGCTCATAAATTAATTAATAAATAGAAAAATAAGGTGAATAAAAAAAATACATATTTGAAAAGTACACATCATCATCTATAATGGGTTTTAATTTCATAAAAGAATTAAAAAAAAACATCGTCAGCCATATTGGTAAAGTTGGTCTTTTCTCTTGCTTTGAACATGGACTTGTACTTGTAGGTCCAAGGCTAGGGGTTGGCTTACCATGCCTTTCCTGAGCCTAAGATTTTAGGAATGAGCACCCATTCTTTTTCTATGGGAAAAATAAGCATGCAAGACTTTTTTTTAAAATTCAAATATGAGTTTAGAAATGGGTATTCGTTTAGGCTCGGGCACTCGTTCCTAAATGAGTACCCGTTCCTAAGCGGGTACCGTTTAGGCTTGGGCACCCATTCTTAAACAGGTACCAGTTTCTTTTAAGATGGGTACTCATTCCTGTTAGGAATTTTTCTTTGCCCGTGACTTCCCCTATATGTGGACCCAACTTCTTGTGGGAACCCTACTACAACTATAATACCTCAACTTTTACATTAGGAAATAAATCTAGATAAAATTAGATGAACAAATTTATTGCATTAAAAATGTGACATTAGCATGCCACATTGTACACCTATAAACATAAGGTACTATGATATCCATGAGGCATACAAGCACCAATACACCAAGGAGGATAACACAAGTGGAAGACATAAAAATATGGGGTAAAATCCTTGTGACAAGCTCAAAATACAAGTCCTAGTAGAAATACATGAAGCCTCCAAGAAAGCTACAACTTTTGAAAAACCTCAAATTTCCCAAGCAAATCTATATTTTTTTATGGAACTTTAGAGTTCCATTGTAATTTTTTAGTGCCTACAAATTGAAAGAGTACCCTTGATCATGTGTTGTTTAGAATGTGATCTAGATAATTTGCGATTGAGTCACACTCCAACGTAACACATGAACCATCATCCTTTCTAAGGGAAGCCCCATAGTCACTCATGCTCATGTGGTAAGATCCAATCAAGTGGAGGTAAGATTGGGGGGTTATTTTTCTCTCATTCTTGAGGGAGAAGAATATTGTGGATGGTAGTTAGGTTGCTTTCTTGGTGTGTGTGTTGATGATTGTTACTATGAAGACGTTTGATCACAGTTGTTGTAGTGATAATCGAATGACTTGAAGGGTCACTAGTCCCGAGTCTCCTGAGCCTAGCACAAAGGTTGTTCTATTTGTTGATGATTCAGTGACACTCTTATCTCCTTTAGATTTGTCTTGAATTTTCGGTTGTATCAAGTGTTGTTGGTCTATGATGTGTTGTTAATGTTCTTGTTCTTCTCTTGTTTGTTAGATGTTTTGTTGATGAAATGGATGGGGGAAGTTCTCCCCAATTGCATCAAGGATGGATTGTATTCAATCTTTCCTAATGCCTAGGCATAATGAATTCTTGACAACAGGGCGAAGTTTTGTGCCTTGTGATATTATTGTTGAATTTGTTGAATTGAGTTGATCTTTTACCTCATGATAGAACCGAGGGTTTCTCTTTGTTTCAATGTTTTATTTTAACTATATTTACCTCATGATGAGATCAAGGGTTTGTTCTTGTTTCACTTTAAGTTTTCTTAATGTTTTGGTGGTTTTTATGAATGTAAACTAAATGTATGCAAACTAATTTTGGTTCCCTTTTTCCAATTTAAAATGTTATCTAATTATCTATGAATTGAAAAGTGGATGCAATCTATATGAGTTTTCCAAATGCAAGCTAATCTATGACCTTCCATCTCATCATCTTGTTGGCCTTACAGTCAAGCTAGGACTAGCCAAAGTCAGGTCTTATCAACCTAAATAAAATAAATTACTTTATAAAATTAAATTTAAATGGTTTACATACTATTCCAAGTCTAACTTCCCATCTCCAAATCTATAGACATATCAGAGCATCAAATCAAATAACATCTAAATTAGTATAATGTAAGAGGGGATGCCCTTGGAGGCATCCATTAGAACACAAATTCTTGGGTGTTCATCTAAATTGTTGAAGATTTCCATATCATGGGACTAGAAAGTTCCAATATAACATTACCTAGAAGTTTGAGAAATTCCATCTCTCTATATTCTATTAGGAGTTTTTTTAATGGAACCAAAAAGGAGAAAAATAGATTGTTGTAGAGGGTCAAATTTTGGTATCCAAGGATGTGCATACAACCCTACATCGTTACAAAATTAGGCTCTATTTTTTAGAATTTTATCTCTTTCTTCTTTGTTAGAGAACTAGATAATGAAAAAACCTTTTTCCAAGAGACAAATTTCTTTGAAAGAAATATTATTCTTAGATACCCATTTGGAAAGAAATTATTTGGATGGAGAGAGATTCTAGAACTAACCAATTAGTTGTTTTTCCATTAGATTTAATAGGTGGGGATAATAATGGAGTCTAGTATCTCTACAAGCAGTCCCTCTAATGATCCATTCTTTTTTCTCTTCCCTTGGTTCCTTCTGAGGTTGAATTCCATGGAGAAAATATGGCTTTGATCTTTTTTAGGTTGGGAGATTAAGACATTCTACAATTAAATCCTTTGAAAGGAGCCATTTTGATCCATATTTTTTGAACAAGTATTATTTTCCTTGGTCTTTCTTTCACCTTGGGGCCTTCAAGAGTTCTAGGGTTTCAGAATATGCCAGGTAGAGTTCTATGATATTTCTAATGCCACCATGGAGATTCATTTTGTTCTGTCTTGTGGGCCCATGTATAATGTATTGTTG
This sequence comes from Cunninghamia lanceolata, assembly GCA_027924645.1. Lineage (NCBI taxonomy): Eukaryota > Viridiplantae > Streptophyta > Pinopsida > Cupressales > Cupressaceae > Cunninghamia > Cunninghamia lanceolata. The sequence goes on from BSBN01000460.1 coordinate 7,871,629, forward strand.
GCTCCCTTGGGGCCCATATTGAATGAGTTGCTAGCATCCTTTTATGATGGAAAGGCTGATTTTGTTTCAAAGTATTTAGATCATTCTTGACAATGTCTTCCCATGATCGTTTCCTGGCCTATTCTTCACCATTTGTAGTGCTTGTTGTCCATGACCATTTCTTACCATTTTTTGACTATTTGCATAGCCCATTTTTTAACACCTTGTTATAATTAATAATAATATATTATAACCAATAACAATAGTTACTATAATCCAATTGTCTCTTCCACTAGAAGATCTTCCACTTTCAATATCCCCAACTTAAAGTTTTATCCATTGAACTTTTCAATCTCAACCCTTGAGGTGTTATCCAAGACTTCTTATTTTCAAATTTGATCTCAATCCGACATGAATTCTTGCACTAGAAACAAATAAAACAACACAAGAAAGGTATCTCCTTCACAAGTTCAAGTTGAAATGAAGCTCTGATACCAAATGCTTATTTTATAGTGTTTGTTCTTCAATTGGGAGTTCATAAAAATAAATTGTATTATCTTTCTACTGTAAATCAAAAATTAGACTTAATGGAACTTAAATAAATAATGGAAGAAGTGAGAAGATAGAATAGAAGAGAAATGACAACAAATATATCATGGGAAAACCCTTCTAGGTAAGAAAAATAGCCTCAAATATTGGTCTCAATATTTAACTTCAAATAAGTCTTATAATAGATTGAGAAGACCCACAAATGATGTAACCTCTGTGTCAACACTTTAACATGTCAATAGTTAACCCCAAACCCAAAATCTACAAAGGTTGTATCATCCAAACTGATTCCAACCCACCATGCAAAGGCCTACATTTATAGAGTTTTTCCATATAGGAATGACTTGTAATTTCACTAAAACTATGGGCTTCCTAAGGGGGCACCCAACTCATGGTCAAGATGACAATGCAAACCTAAGTTCTCCACTTGAAAGATGTAATTACTCTTCCAAGATACATGTATGTACTACCCAAAAGAGACAATCCAAGATGTCTTTTGAAGTCCAATTTGAAACCCCCTTAGACCCATCATAAATATTTCAATTGTTAGAGTATGGGTGATCCCAAGTAATAATGTGTCCCACTTTTTAGCCTAAGTGAGACACTGAAATAGACATTTTAAATTGAATTTCCACTTTTTACCACTTATATCAAGCAAACCGTTAAAATTTTGAAGATAATGTGAACTAGTGATTTTTAATATTTTGTGTGTAGATTCTAAATATGTTTTCTTAATAACTTGTTTTTATACTTTATAGTATTTTTAATGAGTGATATTTATTCCATAATGCATAACTTTTTTAGAAATAAGATGAATTCATAATTTCTTAAGCATAGACCATAAACACTGATATCTAGTGCAAGCGTATTTTTTCATAACTTTTTGTTGCATATTTTATTACCAATTTTTAATTCAAATTAATTATAATTTATAGTTATCTTATTCCATAATGTATAACTTTTTATGCATACATCCAAAAAAAATCTCCCTGAAACAAGGACATTAATATAGAGTACACACAATTTTTTTAGATTTTTTCTACCCTTTCGATTTTTCCACATGGATCAGACAAAGACCTTTCTGTTTGGTAAAAAACCTATATTCACTAGAAAATAGAAAATGCAATTTTTAATTAAATAAAATATATTTGAAAACTATACTTTTTTGGAAAGCTTACTCAAAGGGATATGATCCTACAAAATCTCATGTCATGCTAACTCTATTTGAAGGTCCAACCTGTGTTTTGAAATACAAATTTCTTTGAAAAATTCTATGAGTAGCAGGAGGATAGCATCAAAATACCTTCGAATAAAGGCATTGGCTTTATTTGAAGGCACCTTCATTCATTCGAAGGTCCCTCAACTAAAGGATTTTGAACATTAAACATTTAAAAATGAAAAAAAGGGTCTTCATTTGAAGGTGCCCATATCCATTCAAACACCCCCTTCATTCAAATATGTTTAGCAATTTTTGGCACCTTGGATTTTTTGGCCCCATCCCAAAACTAGGACACACTATTGTAGGATCACCCATATGTCTTATTTGGAATCTTGAGATTCCTTCGATGTGTGGTGCCCCATTTCAAGAGGGCCCAACATTACATATGAAATATTAAATATTTAGAACTATGAGTCATAAGACTTTACAAAGTGATACAACACCTAATCTTGACAAAAATGTAGATAAGAAAAATGCATGCCTTGCCTTTTTACCCTTTTGTTTCACACCACTTTTATCTTATTTTGTGCTTAATTTGACCTTAGTGCAAAATAGATCACTTGCATTTCTATATTTACATCTTTGTTATGTTTCATTATTAATTTATCTCATTATTTCTTTCATCATGTATACCCATTTAGCTTGACATTATAAATCATTATATAATATTAATACACAATATTACACAACATTAATATATCCATATAGGGTAATATTATGATTGCATTTATACTCATCAATCTTTTTCCTTATTTTTTCAATTATATTAATATATTATTGTTCCATATGTTCATTTCATTTTCATATTCCTTTACATTATACATGAATATTAGGTAACAACATATATATCAATATAGTTCATTATTTCATATCTATAGTCAAGATTGATATACATAATATTATATTGATATGTGTATACATCCATATATTATTATGATTGCATGTACTCTTATCTTTATCCTTTTTTTACTTCATTATAGCACAATGCATTTATGTATTCTTGTTGTTTGTCTATTATTTTTTTACCAATAGTTGGTCCTAATCTTTTATCATTTTATTTATCTACATAGACCAATATTATACTTCATTACACAATATTATTATAGCCTCACATATTAGTATTTATGTATATTTATAATTGCTTTCATTCTCATCTTTATTGCATATCCATACATTCGTTGATAGACTAATATATTAATATCACCTATTTTTTCCCCAATTTATTTATCCTTCAATTATAAATTGAAGTATGTGTATCTATATATCCTTCTTCATATATCAATATTATATCTTGATACAACATTGTTATATATAAATCATCATTTATCCCCTCATCTATATTATCATGGTTGTATTTTCTCATCACTATTGTGTCTCCTAACTATATTTTTATCTTATGCACTCCAATATAGATTTATATCACATATCAATAGGCAATAGGGATAGATATAATATTTCACATTATTCATATAGCCATAAATATCATTAATTGTATAATCTTGTGTTTTCTATTATATATATTAATATTATATATCTTTATATTGGCATATAGATTATTTCATTATATTGCATATATGCATTTCATTGTCTGTTACCTTTTATATACACCAATATCACATATCTACATAGTTCAATGTTATGTATCATTATGCAACCTTGATATATTCAATATCTCACTATGTATAATTTCCAATATATATCCATTTATTTATTTATAACTTTATGATTGTACTTAGTTATATCAATGTTTTATTTCTATATATTGTCCTATTTATATTAATATTTATATGTTTACATCTACTCATTTCATTTATGTGTATCTATATTTACAGACTAGTAACTTATTTTATACATTTTATTTATTTTTGACATAATCATTTATGCTTCCCTTTTGCTTTTTATCTTTTCTTTTCCTTTCATGTCCCTCAACTTTTAGTTCTCTTGTCATCTCCCTTCCTTTTAAAGGTTGTGTCTACAATCCATATCATTTCTCTCCTCTTCTTGATGATGGATCACTAAGTGTGATTTGAAATGTCTTTTTTTCTTTTTAATGCAAAAATACACATTGTTGAATCCAAAAGCACTCTTCACTAAATTAATGGACTATAAAAAAATCATGTCTACTAGATCACTTGCATCAACTATCCATCACCCTAGAAATAAAATTGGTCTTTCCCCTTAAGATTTTCCCTCTTTGCACTAAACTACCCATAGGTGCAAATCTATCTCCTAGATAGAACCACATGCATACCTCGTCCCAATAATTTAAATTTATTTTCCTTCTTGATTTAGCCCTTTCAAATATTTGACCATTACATATCTACTTGTGCCTCAAATACCTCAAATTGAGCACTTTATGCTTTTGTATTGAGTGACAAGCTCTAGGACATTGGTCATCAAGGAAAAGTCTAATCAAAATTGCATTATCAAGTAGATCCATCAAGATCATGAATTGACATTGACAAATACTGCATCATTATAGTAACTTACATCGTTGTGTCATGTGTCTTCAATCTTGTTCATTGGTAAAAGAGTTTTGATTATTATTAAAGAAGTCATAAGGACTTCCCTTTGTCCATAGTAGGTCCTAAAGGCACTTCTTCGCACCACTGAATTTTCAAATGTAGGTACATTTAGAGGCAAACAAGTTTTTAAAATCAGTTGGTGTAGAGGACACAACTGCACCATAAAAATACAACTATACCAAGAGGATGGGATTGTGAAAATAAATTAGTTATAAAAAAAAGTTTAATATTAATCTATTTGTACCACTTGATTCATTCCATAATCAATTTTAAATTATGTAACATCAATTATAACATATCAATTTATTAAAAAACTAACATAACATACTTAAAATAACATGTCCAATCTCTTTCATTTCTATTTATATTTTTTTATTATAAATCCCAACTCTTCTAATTATTTATTAATTGTATTTATCATTTACTAAAACATAAGTTAATTCTAGGGTGTGTTTCATTAAATTTCATATCATTTGGTGAGCCAACTCGACCCTAAGAGAGGGTGGCAAGGAATGAAAAGAAAATGTATACGTTCTTTCAGTTACTATGTAGAGTATTGTCTTCTTAATTAGTAAAGAAATACTGAATATAAATGAAAAGGTGAGTATTCTCGTGGTCGATGGAATCAAAAATCAGACACTAGGCGACGCCGTGCCAGCTATTTCCCAATTTTAAGAATGTAGAAGACGACAAATCAACGTGATAAAGGACGGCCTTCCTTTTGCGGACGATCAACGTGATTAAATTGAAATCTTATTTTAATGTAGCACAGTCTAAATCACGTTAATTTCCCCATAAAGGTTGCTTTTGTTAGTTGAAGTGCACTTTTCAATTCTGGCAGAAAATCATTTTTCATGCATACATCAGAATTGTCAAGAAAAAACAAGACAACTGAAAGAAGGAGGAGGAAAAAAAAAAAAAAAAACTGATAAGACTGTTAAAAGATCTCTAAAATACACAAACATATCTTTCAATTGGCCAATTAGCTACAAACTTCCCTCCCTCATCATTACTTATATATATTTTTTTATGAATCTATTTTCTTGTTGTCAAATTAAATATAGTTTATGTTTACAGTTAGATGAAACCCATTTCAACAACATTAGGATTGGTAAACTCCTCTACACTTAATATCTCTTTCACAAAATTAGGGTTAAAATGCTTGAGATATTAAATATTTTTAAGAAAAAAAAATCTTTAGGTTGAGTAATCTCTTTTCATGGGGACTTGAATAATTAAGATGATTTTAAAATGATAGAATTTAAGAAAAGAAAAACCCACAAAATAAGACAATCCACAATGTTAATATGGAAGGGAACAATACTTTTTTTTACCCAAGATATACATAGTACCTTTGTCATGTGTCTCCAAGAGATATATGCTTGGAGACACATGACAAAGGTACTATGTATAGAGACATGTGCTTGGAGACACATGACAAAGGTACTATGTATAGAGACGTGCTTGGAGACACATGACAAAGGTACTATGTATATCTTGGGTAAAAAAACACAAAGAAAGTCTTTTGCATATCAAGGCTTTGAAACAAAGTCAATTCCCAACCAATACTATGATTACATCCGTCTATACTAAGAATTTATAGGAGAAGATCAAAAGTTAGGATTAATGATTTCTTTCCCATGAATGGAGTCTTTTTCCAAAATTTGCATCAAATTTAATTCATTCAAATCATAATTGTGCTTGGTGAAGAAGAAAAATTGTTCTAACCCTACATAAGTAAGTGTATTAGTAACCATATTATATTCCTCATAACAATGAGAAAACACCATCTTATCTAACTGATTGCATAATAGTTGAGCTTCATCTAAAATGGTATCCAATCTCCAATTCTACAATTGGTTCTTACTCAAACTATTGATCACAATAAAGGAGCCCTTCCACTTCCAAACTTTTAAATCCAAATGAAACAACCAATTTAATCCCTTTCCAAAGAATCAAAGCTTCCACTTCATTATTCAATTTTGATACCTTAGAAAAAACCACTTTTAATTAAAAAGTAGGAAAAAAGTCAAACACCAAACCCACACTTACCAAAGAAAAAAGTCAAACACCAAACCCACACCTACTAACTCCAAATTTCCTCTAACTACTCTATCAAAATTCATTTTATAACAATCACTTTTAAATAGTTATAAATAAATAAATTAAAAACAACAAATTGGCTAACCCCATTAACAGGGTAGTTCTACAATTGTTAATGAAACTCAATTAAAGTTGATATAAAAGATTGATTCAAGTTTGTGTGGTGAATCTTTCCAAAAAAAAAAAAAAAAATCCTAAAATTAGAGAATTAAGTTGCTTTTAATCACTGGTGTGGGATTAACTGCTGCACTTCTGAAAATTGATCTTATAGACTAACTGTCACTCTCAGTATAGTTGAAATACTGATTTAGAAGTTTCCTAACACCTGCAGGTTTTAGTGTAAGGACAAATCTACAACTGAATTATTGATTTTATTTGAATGTGCAACTGTATTTTAAAAAAATACATTTTTAGCACCACACCCTCTCTGGAGAGCGCGATCAATGTAACTTCTCTCTCGTCTACTTTACCCTTAGATAAAAACTCGAATCTAGAAAAAATATTGTTTGAAGGTAAATTAATTTTGTTGAATCTATATATAGTGGAAACTCTGCAGCCTTTCTTCAAAGCTTGAAGAAGCTGTATATCCAAGGGCTTCTTTTTATTCAGTCATGGCGAGCTGCTTGGATTTTAAAAAGGGTCACTGGACAGGAGAGGAAGACTATCTTCTGAAACAACACATTCAACTTCACGGGGAAGGTCACTGGAGTACTATTCCTACAACAGCAGGTCTGTATATCAATAAATTCTTACTTGTACTTGATAATTCAGATCTGGAAATATTATTGCCAATAAATTTATTTACAGTATCAGTTCCTATTCTTACATTTCATGTGAGACATTTGGCTGAATTCAATTGATTTGTTTTTATTAGATTCACACTTTCACTCTTCTCATCCTTCGATGGCCTTGTACATTAAGGGTCATTTTTATATATTTTATGACCATTTTCCGTGGTATGCATTTCTAAGTCACGTTGTGCTTGTCGTCTATGGAAAATATGGATTCTCATGTAAATTAAGGACACTTCTCTGACACCCAATATAGAGAGCTTGCAGTTTCACTTTTCTCAATTCCAGTAAACGACAGGATCTGATTTTTTTCTCAAACCATAGAGTCTGCAAATCTTGTGGGGCATATCCTAAATGAAATTTAAATAAATCTAAACAGCAGGGCTATTTCCTTATATTGTCCTCAGTAAGAAGCTGTCATAGACTTAGGGAGATCATAGCCTTGTAAAGTTTGTGGCTTTATTAGTGATAAGTGATGAATAAGTCATTCTAAGGTGGAGTTTTGTACAAGTTTGTTGCGATGTGGTAGGAGTTGCAGGTCACGTTGGATGAATCATCTTCGTCCCAATGTAAAGCATGGAAACATTTCACAAGACGAAGAAGAGCTCATTATAAGGCTGCACAAGCTGCTTGGAAACAGGCATGTCCACAAACCCATTCATATGCTTTTATTTAAATATCAAACTGCTTATCAATTCAACAGTCAATTTCTTATAAAGTAATTAACTGCAGACTAGGTTTGGGTTTTGCAGATGGTCATTGATTGCGGGTCGGATACCAGGAAGAACAGACAACGAGGTGAAGAATTACTGGTATAGCCGGTTGAAACATAGGGTCGGCATTAAAGTAACAAGACCTTCGGTTACCAGATTAACTGATAAACCTAACAATCTGCTCACAGCAATTGGATCTGGAAAAACTGCAGCAATATGGAAGGGCAAAGGTAGAGAATCACAAGGCAATGCTGGAGAAGAAGAGAAGGAACCATCTAAATGTGATGCAGTTGAAAGAGATGGCATCCTAAGCCATCCGTCTGCCCCTGCTGTTGATGAGGTGTCATCTAGCAATTCATATTTGTCTGAAGAGTCGATCTCCCTTCTTGACTTGTATTATCAACAGCAGAATGAAATGGAACAATGGTTGTGAGAGACATTTGGCTTTTGTTTACATTTATGGACTAAGTTATTCTTCTGTAAGCCTTATCTACCTTGGTTTAGATCCAGATTTCAGCTCTTGGCTGTTGACCTTCCATCTCGTCGTCCTGTAAGCCTTATCTATCTTCAATCTCGTCGTACTGTTGGCCAAAGTCAGCTCTCATCAACCTAAATAAAATAAATTACTCTATAAAATTAAGTTTAAATGGTTTACGGACTGTTCCATTTCTAACTTCCCATCACCAAATCCTGTAGGCATATCAGAGCAATCAAATCAAATAACATCGACGTTATAAAATAATCCAAAAAATGCGATTTTTGGCAGATCCATATATTCTCCATTCCACCCAACTCCAATCATGTCAAGACAGAATTGATTCTTTGTTGACTTAAAAATATTTATAAATAATATAGTGTGAAATTTTAGAACACTTTTATGAGTATTATATTAAATTTTAAACAATAAAATGCTGTTGGTAGGTATGCATGACTTATGAAAACACAAGGAAAGAACAAAATTATATTTTAAAGGTATCAAGTTGAATTATAAAATACATGTTCCTATTAAGTATAAGTTGTTGTATAAGAAATAGTGGGAGACAAATCATCCTATCTAGAAACTAATTATGGAAGACAACTCTCTAGAGAGAGGATCACAGAGCTTCCAACCATCTTGACTATCATGAACAACAAGTGGCACCGACACTCCCCAATTGTATGGCAGAAGCACAATAGAAGCCTCAACACCACTTGACACTAACCTGGAAGCTTTCTCTTGCAAGGAAGAAATCCAATCCCTCCACTGAGGAGGCAACAAGAAGAAACTTTAGCTTGGTGAGCAACTTCATCGACATGGAGCTAGTGGTGGTGATCTCTGGGTAAGGCCATCGAATGGAAATTTACTCATGGTACAAAGAGCACTGTCTCAATGGTTTAGAAGGTTATGAAGATGCTAGAGTTCTACTACTACCTTACCTACCTATACCTAGATTTAAAAGTAAGCACATGAACTTTCTCATTAAGAGAGAAATAGTAGTCAATAGCTTCAACATTGAAAGTAACGTTGTTTCTAGGCTTCCACAACTTAAACAAAAAAGAAGCTCGGAAGGAATTTTAAATTCTAGAAAATGTTACTTGGACATGAAGTTGTCTCCCTAAACATAATAGTTCTTTAGGAGAAAAAATCATGGATGAAAAGGAGAGAAAATACCATGAGTTCACTTCCAAACATCATGGGCTTGATAGCAAGTTTAGAAAAGGTGCTTCAAAGCTTTATTCTATTGTAAGTACAACATTTAGGATGAGCAAGTACAACATTTAGGATGAGCAAGTCCAATATGTTGCATAAGTCTTTACCCAATTAGCAACTCTTGGTAAACTAAACACCATAAAAAGGGAACAATTTTAGGCTCAAGTCTAAAATGGCAAACTCGTTTAAGCCTACAAAGCCAAGTGAGAGGGGAGAAATCCAATCCTCACCACATGTTAACCTTGCAAAGGGTAGATGTGTTGCAAGTATGGGCCTAACTGGTGTTGTCATTGATGTCAACATACTCATGTTACATTAATGTCAAGGATTGGATGAGTTGTATGCTGAGGATATTGAAAAAATTAGTTCTATCAGGAATAGAGAAGAACAATGAAGACAGTGAGGTAAAGATCCTAGCTAAGATGAAGTTCAGAGGATGCGGTTCAAAGGGTTTATAGATATGTGTCTTAAGATGATCCAGTAAAGATTTGAGAGGTCTGCATGAAGATCTGAAGAAGTTATGGCCACTTGAGTAAAACCGGTTCTGGCAGATGTTCAGAGGTGACAGAGTGTCACAGATAGGTCCGATGAGATCCAGAAATGAAATATCTTGTTCTGCGGATTTGGTGGAGTGTTTAGGAAGTCAATGTGAATTGACAACTCAATTGGTTCATGGTCTAGAGGTTCGCAAGCATCTATTCTAGTATGACAGTGATGACAAACTGTGTTCTTGACGTTCTAGATGAAGGAGAGAAAGATTTCAGCAAGTAGAAGTAGTGTGGATGTTCTTGGTGATTCAAGCAAGCTTGTGGAGATCTTTGGATTGTGTCTAGTTTGTGTTGGTGGTCCAGATTAAAGATTGAGCTTGTAATTGAAGAATTACTTTTGGATGATGATGTTCTTCCTAAGTTTGGCCGATCGGATGAGTTACACATCCTATGGATGATCTTGAAGATATTCTGCGATGTATGGCGTGTTCCTCTAAGAAGATTGAAGTCCCAGATCTGTGTGGCTGACAGTGTGTTGATCCGCGTGAAGTCTTTTTGTAATTAGTCATGTTGTATTTATGTATTTGCTCTGTAATGTATGTCGACTTGGATGATTATCCCAAAGTCAAATGTCTTGTATAAATAAGAAGTTGTGAAGTCATTTCAAATGGAATTGGTGGAGATGAGAGTGTGGTAGAGAGAAGAAGTGCGAAAAGCAGAGCAGAAGTATTGGGCTTAAATGGAACTGACTCAAGCATGGTGAAAATGCTATTCTTCAGTTCAAGTATGTAATACTTATTATTCTGTAGATAGTGTGTCTCCTGTAGGCAGTGGGCCTCTTGTGAGCAGTGTGCTTAGGTAGTGAGCCCTAATTGACATGTGCCTTTTGTTCCTTTTATTCTTCTAACAGAGAATACAATCTTGGGTTAGTCACCCCATAGTTTTTCCCTTAACCGGGTTTTCCATGTCAAAATCTTGGTGTCATATGTGTTAATATGTTTCTACTCTTGAATGATTGCATTATGTTTCCATGATTAATTTATGATTATGCTGCTGAATTACAAGAATGATTTAAGTGATTAATAAGTAGAGAATTAGTGAGACAACTGATTCACCCCCCCTCTCAGTTGTCTACTTTGATTCTAACAATTGGTAGCAGAGCTAAGTTCCTCTAAAAGAGCTTAACTGCTTGAGGAGATCCAAGATGTCTTCCTATAAGAAGGATAGCCCGAGGTTTGATGGAACCAATTTCACTCTTTGGAAAAGCCACATGGAATGTCACTTGCAATGTATGGGAATGCAATATTGGATCATGGCTTCAAAGAAGTATGTTCCTCCACAGAATGGTCCGCGAACTGTAGATGAAATTAGAGATGTTGAAAATAATCTTCAGGCTAAAGAAGCTCTACTGAGTGCCTTATCTAATTCAGAGCTGACAAATGTTATAGATCTAAAAACTGCATATGAGATTTGGGAAAAACTGGAACTTCTGCATGAAGGAGACAAGAATGTTAAATGTGCCAAGCTACAAAGTCTGAAAGAAAAATTCAAAAACCTGAAGATGAGTGAAGATGAGAATATCACTTCTTACATGACAAAAGTAAATGAGCTTGTTTGTGGCATCAGATGTGCTGGTGGAATACTGGATGAAGATGAAATTGTTGCTAAAGTTCTCAGATCCTTACCTCTTGCTTATAAACACAAAGTTGCTGCTATTGAGGAAATCAGATCCTTAACAACTATCACAAGGGATCAATTGGTTGGTAAGATATTTGCATTCGAGTTAGCTGAGTTTGGTGATGCACTTCCCAAGACTAAATCAGCATTCAAAGCTAGTGCCTCCACAAAAGGAAAACAAAGATATGATCCAGGAGAAAGTTCCTCAAGAAAATCTTCTTGGTATGAGAAAGCAAGAAAAGATCTGGAAGAGGATGAATTAGAAGCTGAACAACTTGAGGCTCTCATTGCAAAAAGACTACCAAGAGGATCCGGTAAGTATGAAGGAAAATTACCTTTCAAATGTTTTAACTACAATAAGATTGGTCATTTTGCCTCAAGGTGTCTGGAAAGATTTTCTAGGCCAAACCCTAATAGATCAAGATTTCAAAAGAAGTGTTACTATGTTCATGAGTATGATGATGAAGGAGTAACAGATGATGAATCAGAGACAGGAAACAAATCTGGAAGTGACTGGGTGTTTATTGCCATCAAGGAAGAAGATCTAATGCCCTCTAAATGTGTTAATCATAAAATGGTAGAAAGAGCTCTGGTTGCCCAAGTTGAAGATTAGGATGATTGGGTCATTAATAGTGGATGCTCCCACCATATGACAGGTGACAAAAATAAGTTTATAGATTTGGAAAGATATGAAGGTGGAGTTGTAAAATTTGGTGATAATTCTGCTGACAAGATCAGAGGTAGAGGAACTATTTCTTTTGATGGAAAGAACAAAACTAGTAATGTACTGTATGTTGAAGGTCTAAAGCACAATCTTCTTGTTGGACAGTTGGTGGACAAAGGGTATGATCTCTGATTTAAGAATGGAAAATGTAAGATCTTTGAAAGTTTCAGAACAAAGATTACATCCGGTGCTCAAACAAAAGGTAATATCTTCCACTTGGTTGGTACTGGTAAAAGTTGTTTATTTGTTCAAATTGATATGAGTTGGTTGTGGCATAGGAGAATGCGTCATGTGAATTTTGATAATATCATCAAGATAAGCAACACTCAAGCTATAAGAGATCTTCCAAGACTGGTGGAACCTACTAATAGTTTGTGCAAAGAATGTCAGTTGGGTAAGAAAAGCAAAGTCACATTCAAAAGTAAGGAATAGTCTTCTACCAGATTATTAGACTTAGTTCATACTGATTTATGTGGTCCAACAAGAATTAGGAGTTTGCAAGGTGATATATACTTCATGTTATTAATTGATGACCACTCCCAGATGATGTGGGTGACTTTTCTGAAAGAGAAATCTGAGGCTCTTGAGAAATTCAAAATATTCAAAGCTATGGTAGAGAATGAAACTGGATTAAACATAAAATGTCTGAGGTCTAATAGAGGTGGAGAATTCACATCCAGTGAGTTCATCTAGAATTCTATGAGAAACATGGGATAAAAAGACAGTTGTCTGCTCCAAGGACTTCTTAGCAGAATGGAGTAGTGGAAAGAAAGAACTGAACCATCTAGGAAGCATCTAGAACCATGATGATGGAAGCAAATGTTCCTCAGATCTACTGGAGAGAAGCTGTAAGCACTACTATCTATACTCTTAATCGAGTACAAATCAGAAGCAATACTGGTAAGACCCCTTATGAACTCTGGTTTGGCATCACTCCCACTATGAAGTCAAATGTTAGATGCTGATCAACCTAAGTTCACTAAACCATTTGAGCAATTTGTTCATAGAAACAAAATGGATGAGGCTAGAAGACTCATAGGTCTCCATGTGTCTAATAATTTGTCATTTCACATTGCGGAGTGTAAGACACCTAAAGCCATGTGGGATAAGCTTGTCGAGTTGTATGGTAAGGTCAATCAGTTCAAGATCTTACAATTTGAAGCCGATCTCACCTCTCTCTCTCCAGATGCCTTCCCCACTATTCAAGATTTCCTTGCCCAATTCAAGTTGATTTTGTCGCAATTGAAAGGATGTGGTCATGCCAAAGATGATAAGGAGTGTATTTTCTTGATCTTGTCTAAGCTGAGAGGCCATTTTCAAGTGTTTGCCTCTACCTTCTATTCTTTCAGAGTCTTTGGTAGCAAATGTTATATTAAAAGAGATGAAGACCTTAGCAAATTTGATTCTAGAAGTGATGAAGGATTATTCTTGGGTTATTCTACTCAAAGCAAAGCATACTGGTGTTATAATAAGAGATTGAGAAAGATGATAGAAAGTACAAATGTGAAGGTTGATGAAGGTGTTGAAAAACCTTCAAGGTTTTATGAATATGATGAAGATGATCAGAATGATGTTTTGGTCCAAGCCCCTTTTGAAATTCAGATCCAGACTAATCTGGAGAATCAAGAAGAAGAGATAAGTTTGAATGAACCTGTTCAAGAAATAGAAGTGCAAGAAACTCCCAAAATTCCCAGGTATGTAAGACTGAATCACTCTGAAGATCAGATCATAGGTGATAAAAGCAAAGGTGTTCAGACAAGAAGAAAGATTGCTTAAGACTCAGAAAATTATTGTTTGATTTTAAAGATTGAACCAAAGATAGTGAATGAAGCATGGAATGATGAAAGCTAGACTAAAGCAATGAAGGAAGAACTGATGTAAATAGAAAAAAATCACACTTGGGATCTTGTTCCCAGACCTAGAAACAAAAATGTAATTGGAACCAAATAGGTCTTCCGAAAAAAACTAAATGAAGATGGTGAAGTAGTTAGAAACAAAGCCAGATTGGTTTGCAAATGTTATTCCCAAGTAGAAGGAGTTGATTTTGAAGAGACTTTTTCTCCGGTGGTAAGAATTGAAGCAGTCAGATTATTTCTTGCCTTTGATGCCTTCAAGGATTTCAAAGTATATCAAATGGATGTCAAGTCATCCTTCTTGAATGGTGACTTGGAAGAAGAAGTATATAGTAAGCAACTGGATGGATTTCAATTGTCTGATCATGGTGATATGGTCTGCAAGTTGAAGAAAGCACTATATGGACTCAAACAAGCCCCAAGAGCCTGGTATGAAAGACTAGATAAGCATCTTTTGAAGATTGGTTTCAACAAAGGTACCGTTGACAGTAACTTGTACTTCAAAATTGATCATGAAAATATCTTGATTGTTGAAGTATTTGTTGATGATATCATTTTTGGAGGAAGAGATAGTATGTGCAAGACTTTTGCAAATCAAATGAAAAGTGAATTTGAGATGTCTATGTTTGGGGAAATGAATTTCTTCTTGGGTCTACAAATCACTCAAACAAAGAAAAGAATCTTCATTTCACAGACCAAATATGTGAAAGAATTGTTGAAGAAGTTTGGGATGGAAGACTCAAAACCAATGAGTACTCCCATGGCAACTGGATGTAAATTGGGAAAAGATGATGACTCTCCTAAGGCTGATCAGAAAAAGTATAGGTCAATGATTGGAGGACTATTGTATCTTACTCAAACTAGACCTGACATTATGAATGTTGTTGGTCTTGTTGCTAGATTCCAAGCTGATCCTAGAGAATCTCATGTCATGGCAATCAAGAGGATTCTTAGATATCTAAAAGGGATAGTTGAGTATGGTTTATGGTATCCTAAAGATCATGATTTCTCACATCATGCATATACAGATGCGGATGACCGGAAGAGTACCAGTGGTGGAGCATTCTTTTTAGGAAAAAGATTAGTTTCTTGGCTGAGCAAGAAATAAGAGGTAATATCTCTGTCCACTGTAGAAGCAGAATATATTGTAGCAGCAGGTAGTTGCACTCAAGTATTGTGGATGAAGAAAATGCTAAGGGACATTAGAGTGGAGTATGAGGAACCTATCACAATCTTCTGTGATAATTCAAGTGCAATAAATATATCAAAAAATCTGGTGTTGCATTCAAAGACAAAACATATATCCATCAAGTTTCACTTGTTGAGAGAGAAAGTGAATAAGAATGACGTCAGATTGGAGTTTGTACCCTCTAAGGATTAGATTGCAGATATTTTTACTAAACCTCTACCTAAGGACTCTTTTGAGTATCTCAGGGAGAAGTTAGGGGTTATTACCCCTCCAGTTTTGAATTAAGGTGCACTGATGTGCATCAGTTCGGTGGATCTCATAGTCATATCTTATGGTCTAGATTGATGATGGGAAGCTACTACTCAGGGGGAGCAGTTGGTATTGATGCAAGTATGTGCCCTTTGCCATTGATGTCAAAGAGGGAGAGAGAACACATGTGAAAAATAAAAAGTGATTGCTGATCAAAGGGGGAGTAGCAAAGGAAGAGAAGACATGTGAATGGTTGTTGTTGATAGGGGGAGTTATGACAGTCAGTAAGGAGAAGTTTTTGTCTTGATGGTTAAAACAATTTTTCACATCATATGTTGCCATCAATGACAAAGGGGGAGATTGTTGCAAGTATGGGCCTAACCGGTGTTGTCATTGATGTCACCATACTCCTGTTGCATTAATGTCAAGGATTGGATGAGTTGAAAGCTGAGGATATTGAGAAAATTAGTCCTATCAGGAACAGAGAAGAACAATGAAGACAGTGAGGTAAAGATCCCAACTAAGATGAAGTTCAGAGGATGCGGTTCAAAGGGTTTATAGATATGTGTCTTAAGATGATCCAGTAAAGATTTGAGAGGTCCGCATGAAGATCTAAAGAAGTTATGGCCACTTGAGTAAAACCAGTTCTGGCAGATGTTCAGAGGTGACAGAGTGTCACAGATAGGTCCGGTGAGATCTGGAAATGAAATATCTTGTTCTGTGGATTTGGTGGAGTGTTTAGGAAGTCAATGTGAATTGACAACACAATTGGTTCGTGGTCTGGAGGTCTACAAGCATCTATTCCAGCATGACAGTGACGACAGATTGTGTTGTTGAGGTTCCGGATGAAGGAGAGAAAGATTTCAGCAAGTAGAAGTAGTGTGGATGTTCTTGGTGATTCAGGCAAGCTTGTGGAGATCTTTGGATTGTGTCCAGTTCATGTTGGTGGTCTGCATTGAAGATTGAGCTCATAATTGAAGAATTACTTTTGGATGATGATGTTCTTCCTAAGTTTGGCTGACCAGATGAGTTACACATCCTACGGATGATCTTGAAGATATTCTGTGATGTATGGCGTGTTCCTCTAAGAAGATTAAAGTCCCAGATCTATGTGGCTGATAGTGTGTTGGTCCACGTGAAGTCTTTTTGTAATTAGTCATGTTGTATTTATGTATTTGCTCTGTAATGTATGCCGACTTGGATGATTATCCCAAAGTCAAATGTCTTGTATAAATAAGAAGTTGTGAAGTCATTTCAAATGGAACTGGTGGAGATGAGAGTGTGGTAGAGAGAAGAAGTGCGAAAAGTAGAGCAGAAGTATTGGGCTTAAATGGAACTGACTCAAGCATGGTGAAGATGCTATTCTTTAGTTCAAGTATGTAATACTTATTATTCTGTAGACAATGTGTCTCCTATAGGTAGTGGGCCTCTTGTGAGCAGTGTGCTCGGGCAGTGAGCCCTAATTGGCATGTGTCATTTGTTCCTTTTATTCTTCTAACAAAGAATACAATCTTGGGTTAGTCACCCCATGGTTTTTCCCTTAACCAGGTTTTCCACATCAAAATTTTGGTGTCATATGTGTTAATATGTTTCTACTCTTGAATGATTGCATTATGTTTCCATGATTAATTTACGATTATGCTGCTGAATTACAAGAAGGATTTAAGTGATTAATAAGTAGGGAATTAGTGAGACAACTGATTCACCCCCCCTCTCAGTTGTTTTTCTTGATTCTAACAAAATGAGTGTTAGAACATAATGTTATTAGGGATCATACCCTTATAACATTTATAGATTGTTCTAATATAATGTTATAAAATCTTATGATTATTATATATATATGCTTTATAAAGCATATACCATTTAATAATTAATAATCTAATAACTATTAGACTATTAATTATTTACAAATGGTTGCATTGAATAGGTGTGACTAATACCCCTTCAGGTATTTTTCCACCCTTTCTCCTATATTTAAGGAGGTTCTCTCTCATTTGAGAGGTAAGGGAATTTGGAGATTTATAGTGAATTATATCACTATACACATGAGGTATTATTGACCATGTAGAATCATGTAAAGGAGTATATCCCAAGGTTCAGTCTATTTTGTAAGATACTATTTTTTGTAAGTGTTTTTAATAAAATGATGTTTTATGGAGTTTTTTAAATTTGAAAGGGTTTTCCCCATGTATATCTTGTGTAATGTGTTAAACTTATGCTTGTATAATGTTCAGTCTATTTATTTTATATTTTGTTTATAATGATTAGTATCCTAAGATCCTAATTTTTAACATGGTATTGGAGTAGTGTAAGATATACTAATACTTTTATATGTTATGTTAGAAAATGTATACAACTTGATGGGAAATCTCTTTATGCTCAATCAGTACATCTAGTGTGCCTTTTCTATTGTTTTAAAATTAATTCATTATAGTAGGTTAAGGAAATACTAATCATTTTTTTATAGATGATATCAAAAAGAATTTTCATGTTAATCTTTTTTTTCTAAGATGCTTATAAATTTCCCTCTAATGGCTTCATTCTCCTGGTAAAATGACATATAGATGAGGAAGAAATTAATGAAATCATTAAAAATCCTTGATAAATGATGTATGAGTCACTTCTTATAGAGAAAATGTCATGTCCCCATTTCTAGCTTAAACACCAAATGGAACTTGGATTAGCCTACTTTTCATTCCCGGAGGCTAATTCTAAATGATGAGGGAATGAATTAGTTTTTGACTAACTCAATCTTATTGTTTTGCAGGAACAAAGTCAGAAACTCAAAATTTGGCTAAGTCTGGAAGCCAAACTCAATCTTATTATTTTCTAGGAACAAAGTCAGAAACTCAAAATTTGGCTAAGTCTAGAAGCCAAATTAGACTAAGGCATGACTCTTGGAGTCTAGGCACCAATTTCACATCAAATTTCCCAAATGAGCGCCTAGGGACAAAATAGGCTTCAATGACCCTCAATATGGAAGGCACTCTAGTTAAAGAAGTTGATTTCTCTGTCAGAAGTCTCATACCAAGCATACTCCTTGAGGAAAGGGGTCAAGTAAACTCTAGGCACAAATACCATGACAAATTCACCTGATGTGCACCTAAGTGTGAAGGTAGCTTCCACTCACTTCAAGTAGTCAAGGTGCTTGGTGAGATAGGTGTTTTACTTCACCACAAAGATTACAAGTGTGAGCGCCACATGTATGAAGGTGAATCCAATGCAAGGCACTATTTTCCTCCTACACAGACTCAAAAATGCGCCTAAAGAGGAAATAAGCATCAAAACATCCTTCAAGATCAAGGTGCTAGCATTGAGGAAGATGCTATCATTTTTGAAAACCTCAGACTTTGCAAATAATGAGTAGAATTGGTTAAGTCACACACTAGGCGCAAATCCTATGTCGAATTCTCCAAATGTGCACCTAGATGAAGAATGAAGTTAGGGAAGTGAGTTTGGACATTCTAATCAGGAGGCTCAACAAGGTATGTTGCATTTCTACTCTTAAGGATACAAACAAATGAAGACTTGGTAAGATAAATCATCAAACACCCAAGGCACAAATTCTCCCTTACAACGTCTAAGGCGCCAATTTACACTTTTTCTACCCACAAATGCAGCTAAGTGAAGATGAAAACTAAAACAAGGTTTTAAATACTTTGGATAAGGGTGCTTGGATAAAGGAATCATCATTGAAGACAAGTAAAACATGATTGTGAATGAGGTGCACTTTTCATCATATGCAACCTCACAATTGTACCTTCCCTTGGAAGCTCATATTGAGCCTAAAGGAATGGTACTGAGATATCATCCATATTGATACCTAAGTTGCATTTGGAGAAGGCTTATAAACTCTTTAAAAGACTTGAAGAAAGTTAAAATTCCCTCCAAGGAGGTTAGGCGCTATTTCATGATTCTAGGACCTTGAAAATGCGCCTAAGCTAGATAAGGCTATTGGAATCACAACTTGACCTTTCATTTTCTTGAAGAAGATCAAACTTGCTTAAGGGATCCTTCATCAAGCCAAGATATTGATCAAATGACAGAAAGAGCATCCAATTGCCTAAGGCACCTGTTCTAGTCTCTACTAACCTCAATTAGCGCCTAGCAATGGTAAGGCGCAATTTCATGTAGTAACTATCTCAAGTTGGTGCCTAGCCTTGAGAGACCATCATTTTGGTACCCTGAGTCTATGGTCTCCTATTGGTCCAAGTGGTGGCATTGGGATCTGTTTTAGTTCATTAGATAAGGTTACCAACTCAGAGGGAGTCATCAAATGGAATATACCATTGGAATATGCTCTTGAAAAGTGTGCCTTCATTGCCTTTGAAGAGGAGCACTATAAAAGGAGGGGAGCACCTTCATTTTCTTATCTTACATCTTTGGCAAATTTTCTCTCTACAAAGCTTTATGCTAGTGATCTTGAGGCCTACATGTTTCAAGAGTTGAGGTGATGCTCCCTCAACTGACAAGGTGATGCTCCCTTGTTGCATTGTGAGGTGTTGATATCATTGGGCTCAATTGAAGTGATCTACATCTACTAGTGAGATAGAGCTAGTTGTGAAGAAGTTGAAAGCATTGTATACATATAGGCTTCAAGGCCTTTTCTTGTAATTATTTGAATAAGATTGTATATTCATGCCATTGTGGGAAATCATCATTGTAATAAGACATTTGCATTGAGTTGAATCAAGTAATAATTCAAGTACCCAACTTCAAGTTGATTCATGCAAGTTGCCTTTGTTATCTTTCCATATGTGATGTTAAGTAGATTAAGTAGTTGAAGAGTTAAATGCAAGTAAAATTGTCTAAGTAAGAAAAATTTTAGTTAGTATTAGTTAGGTATCTTACAGTGGTATTAGAGCTTGGATCCTGCTAGCCTTTGGGTTTTCATGCAAGAAGGTGACCAGCAAAGTGATAGAACAAGAAGATACATTATGCATGAACATAGAAGGCAGTATCGGTGGACTCATCCTTACCCTCAAGGGGATACTCTTACAGGAGAAATCGTAGCTAGATAGGCTAACATGGCTGATGAAAGAAGAAGTAGAAGTCCACCTACTGATGGTGATCATGAAGCAAGAGAGATGTTCTGGAATATAGCTAATGGACAGCAACAAACAACTCGCATATTGCAAGAAGTACTACTATCTTTGCGAAACATGAATCAAGGAGTTGAAGGTCAACAAGGTAATGTAGCTAGACATAAGAGACAAGAAAGACATGTTGATGATGATGCTGCTAGTGCAACCAGCAGAAGAGCTCGCACATGAACTCCTATAGTTGATAGGCCAATAAGACCTACTTTCCTTCCACCACCACCTGAATAGGACAATGAAGCTGATGAAGAGATTGATGAGGAAGAGCAGAATAATTTTGAAGATGAAGTAGCACTCTTTGCATATCTCTATGCCAGGTTACCATATCGTGTTCGGGGAATGATGACTTTCAATGAATATTACCGATAGAAGAGGGAAGATAGGGATAGACGTGGTAGAGCTGAGGCTATCATCCTAGAAGGGATGATGATACAAAGGAATACAAAGAAGCCTTGAATCGAGTTCCTATTCCTACATTTGATGGTAGTGGAAAGATTAGTGCTAGAGCTTGGGTGAACAAGTTGGATATGTACCTCTCACTTAAGCCTTTGACGGAGAAGAAGGCAATCCACTTCGCTACAATGCATCTAGAAGGACTAGCTTATGAATGGTGGCATCATGGCTTAGTCTCTCAACATCACGATAGGATTGATTCCTATGATGAGTTTGTTAGCAAGCTGATTCAAAGATTTGATAGAAAAGACACTGAAGTGTACTACTGCAAACTAGACCAACTCAAGCAAGAAGGAAGGGTTGTGCAGTATGTAAATGAGTTTCAGAAGATAGCAGTGATGGTACCTGACATAACTGATCGAAGAATCACTATGTTATTCATTGAGGGATTGAACAGTTAGATTAAGCCATTGGTAAAGGTACAAAGGCCAACAAACTTGGAAGAAGCAATTGACTTTGCTCTTGATCTTGATACTGCTCCTGCATACTAGCCTAAGAGGAAGTTCTATAAAGGTGCTAGTTCTACTCAAAGAAAACCCTCATTTCCTCAAAGGATGACTCAAGGTACATCTGCAGTAGAAAGAGATGAACTAAGAAGGAAGAAACTCTGCTTTTCTTGTAAACAACCATGGGAACCAGGACACAGGTTCCTTGGTAAAGGTAAAGCTCATTTGATTGAAGTGGTATTTGATGATGGAAGTGAAGAGGAGTCACTGAGTGAAGAAGAGTCAACTTAGGATGAAGAGGAAGTACATGAACAACCAACTCTTAATGTTGTCTCAGAAGGAACAACTGACAAAATAACATTAGCAACTATTTCAGGAGTACCTAAATATCATGCCTTCTGCATAAGACAAGTTGTGAAGGGTCAAAGAGTCACATGTCTAATTGATAGTGGTGCTACTCACAACTTCATAGATGAAGGTTTGGTAGCAAGGCGGGGTCTGACAGTTGAAGACTTCAAAAGTTTTCAAATAGCAGTTGCTGATGGATTCCTAATGAGTTGTACCAGAAAGGTGACCCAGTTGAAAATTTAGATGGGAGATTACACTCTGCAAGATGACTTCTATGTAGTCGAACTTGGACAGATTGATGTGATACTTGGGGTACAATGGTTGCAAACACTTGGACCATTTGTTCAAAATTTCCAAACAATGGAATTTGAGTTCACACATGAAGGAAGATGGCTCAAACTGAAGTCATTGTCTGATGGGAACCCAAAGTTGTCTCAGCTAAACGTATGGAAGCATTGATCAAGCATAATGACATTGATGGACATCACAGGTTTGCATCAAGGACAACCAGATTCTCTCTGCTGAAGAACTCTATCTTGTGGATATCCAGGCAATGTTGGATAAGCATAGTGAGATGTTTAATGATATACCCCCAAGCATACCTCCTGATAGAGGTTTTGAACATGTCATTGAATTGAAGGATGGGACCAAACCCATTAACATTGCCGCCTATCGGCATCTGAGACATTTCAAAATTGAAATTGAGAAGACGATCAGAGAGTTGATCGAAATGGGACATATCAGACCATCATCAAGTCCATTTGCATCATCTGTGGTACTAGTGAAGAAGGATGGAACAATGCAGATGTGTATTGACTATTGCGCATTGAATAAGAAGACCATCAAGAATAGGTATCCAATACCTAGGATTGATGAGTTACTTGATGAACTACATGGAGCTGTGTTCTTTTCCAAGATAGATCTCTGATTTGGTTATCATCAAATTCGTGTTCGAGAAGGAGACATTCCAAAGACAACATTTAGGTGCCATTACAGACATTATGAATTCTTGGTGATGCCTTTTGGATTAACAAATACTCTAGCTACTTTCCAATCTTGTATGAACCATGTATTCAACAAGCAATTGAGAAAATACCTGTTGGTTTTCTTTGATGACATCTTGATTTACAGCAAGACATGGGAGGAACATCTCCAACACTTAGATGAAGTTTTGAACGTCATGGAGAATCAATCATTATATGCAAAGATGTCTAAGTGTGATTTCAGCTTGAAGGAGATTTTATACCTGGGTCATGTGATCGGAGCAAATGGTGTGAAAGTTCAAGAAGAAAAGATTGAAGCCATTCACAATTGGCCAGTTCCCAGGAATGTATCTAAACTAAGAGGTTTCCTTGGCCTCTGCAGCTATTACATAAGATTTGTTAGGGGGTTCTCTCATCTCTCTGCACCCTTGACGAATCTAACAAAGAAGGGTGCTTTCATTTGGTCAATGGAAGCTCAAGCTGCATTTGCCAGATTCAAAGAAGTAATGAGTACAAGACCAGTGCTGCCTTTGCCAGATTTTACTAAGTCTTTTGTCCTAGAATGTGATGCTTCTAGAGAAGGCATTGGAGTAGTATTGATGCAAGATCCTCATCCCATTGCATTCGAGAGCAAGAAGCTGAAGGACATAGAAAGGTTGTACTCAACATATGACAAAGAGATGCTGGCAATCATGCATGCTTTGGCTAAATTTTGCTAGTATCTAGTTGGATCTAAGTTTGTGGTCAGGACTGATCACAACAGTTTGAAATACTTCCTAGGGTAGAAGGATCTAAACGAATGACATCAGTAGTGGGTAACTAAGATATAGGCATATGATTTTGATATTGAATATGTGAAAGGTAAGAAGAATATTGTTGTTGATGCGTTGTCTAGGAAACCTACCATCTGTGCCCTAAGTGAAGTTTTAGCTGATTGGAAATCTCAGCTTCTTGTTGAGTATTCCAAATCTAAAATTACTTGTGAGATCATGGATGGAATCATTCAGGATGATAGGTACAAGGTAGTTGACAACATCATCTATTATAAAGATAGAATCTACTTGACTCCTAAATCCAAGCTAAAGCAACAAATTTTGAAGGCATGCCATGATACTCCACTTGTAGGACACCCTGGCTACTTCAAGACCTACAGACAGATCTAAGAAAGATTCACCTGGAAAGGTTTGAAGGAAGATGTTTTGAAATATGTCAGGGAATGTTTGACTTGTCAGCAGAACAAGTCAGAACATACTTTTCCAGCAGGATTACTCCAAACACTGCCAATTCCAGAACAAAAGTGGGAGAGTATCTCTATGGATTTCATCATAGGTCTTCTGAAGGTGAATGGAAAAGACTGTATCTATGTAGTTGTTGATAGGTTGACAAAGTATGCTCACTTCTTTGCAATTCCAGTTGAGTCATCAGCATTGCAAGTTGCTGAGTGATTCTTTCATGAAGTCTTTAGACTACATGGCCTTCCAAAGACCATAGTTAGTGATTGAGATAGCTGGTTCATTAGTGTATTCTAGAGAGAGCTATTTCGACTAGTTGGAACTGACTTGACACCAAGCACTAGTTATCATCCTCAAACTGATGGATAGACTGAAATTGTAAATAAATGGCTTGAGGGATACTTGAGAAACTATATATCTGATCATCAGTATCCTTTGATTAAGTGGCTACATCTGGGTGAATACTGCTACAACATCACTTTCCACATGTCAATTGGCATGTCTCCCTTTCATACATTGTATGGGTATGATGCAGTTTCATTTGTTGATTTGGCACTCGATGATAGTCGAGCTCCTAGAGCAAAAGAATTGATGTAGGACACGCAAGACATCTTGTGAGTGCTTAAGGACAATTTGCAGAGAGCTCAAAACCAACAAAAGTTGTATGTCGACAAACACCGAGTTGAACGAAGCTTTGAAGTAGGCGACATGGTGTTTCTGCACCTTCAGCCATATAGACAGAGTACTTTGAAAAAGTCAGGTGCAGAGAAATTGAAACCCAGGTTCTATGGACCCTATAAGGTGTTGATAAAACTAGGGGAAGTGGCATACGAACTTGATCTGTCAGCTGGAAGCCGCATCCATAATGTGTTTCATGTGTCATGTCTTAAAAGGGCACTAGGACAACATGTGGTTTCATCCGATGAACTTCCACCACTGGATGAAGAAGGAATGCTTGCACTTGAACCTAAGAGTGTGGTGGATATGAGGGAGAAGAAACTGCACAATCAGAGCCTAAGGAAATATTTGGTGAAGTGGAAAGGGTTGCCGATGGAGGATGCTACTTGGGAAGGAGAATTTTTTTTGGAGCATCCTAACCTTTAATTACTTGAGGACAAGCAATCCCAGGAAGGGGGGACTGTCATGTCCCCATTTCTGGCTTGAACATCAAATGGAACTTGGATTAGCCTACTTCTCATTCTTGGAGGCTAATTCTAAATGATGAGGGAATGAATTAGTTTTTGACTAAATCAATCTTATTGTTTTGCAGGAACAAAGTCAGAAACTCAAAATTTGGCTAAGTCTGGAAGCCAAATTAGACTAAGGCTTGACTCTTGGAGTCTGGGTGCCAATTTCACATCAAATTTCCCAAATGAGCGCCTAGAGACAAAATAGGCTTCAATGACCCTCAATATGGAAGGCGCTCTAGTTAAAGAAGTTGATTTCTCCGTCAGAAGTCTCATACCAAGCATACTCCTTGAGGAAAGGGGTCAAGTAAACTCTAGGTGCAAATACCATGACAAATTCACCTGATGTGCACCTAGGTGAGAAGTTAGCTTCCAATCACTTCAAGTAGTCAGAGCGCTTGGTGAGATAGGTGTTTTACTTCACCACAAAGATTACAAGTGTGAGCGCCACATGTATGAAGGTGAATCCAATGCAAGGTGCTAGTTTCCTCCTACATAGACTCAGAAATGCACCTAAAGAGGAAATGAGCATCAAAACATCCTTCAAAATCAAGGCGCTAGCATTGAGGAAGATGCTATCACTTCCAGAAACCTCAGACTTTGCAAATAATGAGTAGAATTGGTTAAGTCACACACTAGGTGCAAATCCAATGTCGAATTCTCCAAATGTGCACCTAGATGAAGAATGAAGTTAGGGAAGTGAGTTTGGACATTCTAATCAGGGCGCTCAACAAGGTATGTTGCATTGCTACTCTCAAGGATACAAACACATGAAGACTTGGTAAAATAAATCATCAAACACCCAAGGTGCAAATTCTCCCTTGCAACACCTAAGGCACCAATCTACACTTTTTCTACCCACAAATGCGCCTAAGTGAAGATGAGGACTAAAACAAGGTTTTAAATACTCTAGATAAGGGCACTTGGATAAAGGAATCATCATTGAAGACAAGTAAAACATGATTGTGAATGAGGCACACTTTTCATCATATCCAACCTCACAATTGCGCCTTCCCTTGGAAGCTCATATTGCGCCTAAAGGAATGGTACTGAGATATCATCCATATTGATACCTAAGTTGCATTTGGAGAAGGCTTAGAAACTCTTTGAAAGACTTGAAGAAAGTTAAAATTCCCTCCAAGGAGGTTAGGTGCTATTTCATGACTCTAGGACCTTGAAAATGCACCTAAGCTAGATAAGGCTATT
The DNA here is from genome assembly GCA_027924645.1 of Cunninghamia lanceolata. Taxonomy (NCBI): domain Eukaryota; kingdom Viridiplantae; phylum Streptophyta; class Pinopsida; order Cupressales; family Cupressaceae; genus Cunninghamia; species Cunninghamia lanceolata. The sequence continues at coordinate 7,898,332 of BSBN01000460.1, forward strand.
GGAATCACAACTTGACCTCTCACTTTCTTGAAGAAGATCAAACTTGCTTAAGGGATCCTTCATCAAGCCAAGATATTGATCAAATGACAGAAAGAGCATCAAATTGCCTATAGTGCCTGTTTTAGTCTCTACTAACCTCAATTGGCGCCTAGCAATGGTAAGGCTCAATTTCATGTAGTAACTATCTCAAGTTGGCACCTAGCCTTGAGAGACCATCATTTTGGTGCCCTGAGTCTATGGTCTCCTATTGGTCCAAGTGGTGGCATTGGGATCCGTTCCGGTTCATTGGATAAGGTTACCAACTCAGAGGGAGTCATCAAATGGAATATACCATTGGAATATGCTCTTGAAAAGCGTACCTTCATTGCCTTTGAGGAGGAGCACTATAAAAGGAGGGGAGCACCTTCATTTTCTTATCTTACATCTTTGGCGAATTTTCTCTCTACAAAGCTTTATGCTAGTGATCTTGAGGCCTACGAGTTTCAAGAGTTGAGGTGATGCTCCCTCAACTGACAAGGTGATGCTCCCTTGTTGCATTGTGAGGTATTGACATCCAGTTGACATCATTGGGCTCAATTGAAGTGATCTACATCTACTAGTGAGATAGAGCTAGTTGTGAAGAAGTTGAAAGCATTGTATACATCTAGACTTCAAGGCCTTTTCTTGTAATCATTTGAATAAGATTGTATATTTATGCCATTGTGGGCAATCATCATTGTAATAACACATTTGCATTGAGTTGAATCAAGTAATAATTCAAGTACCCAACTTCAAGTTGATTCATGCAAGTTGCCTTTGTTATCTTTCCATATGTGATGTTAAGTAGACTAAGTAGTTGAAGAGTTAAGTGCAAGTAAAATTGTCTAAGTAAGAAAAATTTCAGTTAGAACTAGTTAGGTATGTTACAGAAAAGCCATTAAATTATTTATCATGCTGACTATCGACCAATTGAATTAAGACACAATATTCTCTATTAGTCTTAGTAAAGAACAATGCAATTATTTTCCCTTCATTTAGTATCTCTTTGGATACCAATCGTTATATAATAGATCCTAGTGTTCATAGTAGTTTTATCATTTTTTGTCTACCCAAAGATCATTATTCCATATTTTGCATACACGTCTATACCAAAACAATTTCAGCCACAACATCTAACTATTTCAACCACATATCATCTATGCCTTAATTGATAATATACAAGGTGAAAATTTTAAACCCTAGTTTCTCTTGATCAAAATAACTAGGTTTGCGGTGACTTCAAATGAATTCAAAGATTGTGTTCTTTCCTCCACTCGAGTAGGTAAATGATGTCACAAATGATCGACTCCCACACATTTTTTTAGATGAAAGTGAGTATCACAAAACAATAATGATGGTAAAGACTGGGAATTTGAAAATTAAAATAAATAATAAATAAACAATTGTAACGTATAAACAATGTAGCTTTGTATAATGAAATAGTAATAATAGTAGCCTTAACCACCACGTAAGTGGTCTCGATGACTACGAAAATCTTTAATCACGGGCATATAGTTAAGAGGTGTCTGCATACTAACAATATGTCGCAAGCAATGTTGAAGTCGCTAAATCAATGTTCAAGTCGCTGTTTGTTTTAATACTTCATGTCATTTATAAAAACGAAGTTCTTTTTCCTAAAAAAGTAGGGAATGTCGCGACCCTTAAGACTTCTAATATGTAGTGTCAATAGGATAGAAAACTTTCATATTTTTTGTGCCTTAAACTTGTAACTCTGAAAGTATAGACTTTTTGAAATATTATATTGGTCACACATTTTCAAACAGCTCAATTTTAATCCCATATTGATGCCAAGAGGGGTTGTGTCTTTTTAATATTTATAACTGTTGATATAAGTATATATAGGCTACCAACATAAATATTTTTATGTACATTCGATTTGTTGTATGGTTATCACATATGATAAAAACTTTTGTCATGCCTATAGTTCTAAAAAACTTGCACACCACATCCACATTTGTTCTTCATTCACTCTTGGACCGTGTGTCCCACCTTAGCATATGGAATAAGGCTCAAAATATTAGATTTACATTTCTTCTAAGGAGATTCACATCCTTATATCTTTTATATATGGAAGTAATCATTTATAGAAAGTAATTTATGAAAGGAGATCCAACTAATAAATTTTTTGAGTATTTTAGTTTTTTTTATCATTTGTTAGAGCTAGTGGATCCTACGAAGATTGATGCATAAGCTCATGTTCTATAAATGAGGACAATCAAGAGAATTGGACGCATAGAATCAATTCATTAGGATCACTTTTTGTCATATCGACATGTACAGTACCAGTAGGTTTAACTTATCTCATATTATATCATTATCATTACTATATGTCTACTTGTAGTTGAAGCATTAATCTAGGTGATACAATATTAGTCATGTTAAAACTAGTCATTTCTTCAATGCACATTAAAACTTATCTGATTGACGACATGAGCGGGCTAGTCAATATGATTTTATAACATAACGTACATGCCAAAAACTAAAGAGCCATTTCTCTCCCTATCATGATGCTTAATGACATGTTCAAATCCTTCTCTACAAAGATAATTTTCAGTGTTGGTGGGGTATTTGTATAAACATTTTACCAGAATGCTTTATTTTAATGAGTATAAATGAGAGCCAACATTTCTAGGTCATAAACATAGAATAATTATCTATACTCTTGAACTTTAAAATCAAATTGCAATACGAAGGGTTGTTGTATAAGCTGTAAAAATTAAGAGCTATCCATTATACTACGATTTAACACCAACCATCCTTGAGATGAGGGTGAGAGAAGGATAGTGGGTAGTGATATGTGTCATCACACAAGTTTGTCAACCTATTAACAAGGCAATTAAAAGTTGTCCTCTCAAGATATCACTCTCTACTAAATGTACTAGGACTATTCATATTATGACATAATTGTGAAAGCTTAATGATCATATTATATTATATTATATATATTTTTAATTTTGCTAGTTGATAATTCATGTGGCATAGGTTTATCTTCATAATTCTCAAAGTTCCTAAGGTTGCCTTTTCAATATATTGTTTAATCACTCTTGATTCATATTCATTAGTTATAATGAATGCCTTATGGCATTAAGGGGGATTTAATCCTGGAAAAAACTCTTATGAGTGCTCTTCATTATGCTCCACAATTATTTCAAATGATTATATAGCTCAAGTTGAAATCAGATATTGTTTATCACCTCCATTTGACTCACTTTTAGAATTTTTTCAAACCATGCATATGTAAACCATATTATACAAAAATACAAATGTTGTAGTCTCTTATCTCAAGGTAGGAAACCTAAAAACAAGTTTCCATATTTCTCTCTTCTACTATGCATTACGATTCTTGCTATGACCATGGACAATATGATATTCAAGAGGCAACTTAATTAAAAAATTAGAGTTCTATCTTAATGGGATCCCCTTGTCCATTGAAGGTAGAACTTATTGGCTAACTTCCTAGAAGGTAACAAAAAAATCACATTCTCCAAGGCCAAGAAATTAGAGATTCCCTCAATCTAATTCATCATCACCTTCTAAAAACTAAACATCTCATATTCAAGATACTAAAGCTAAATGAGCTAGACTCTATCATGCTCTATATTTGAACATTTTTATATATTGAAATTAACTTGAAAGATATATACTAGTATAGACAACAATAGTTGATAAATCCTTGATATTGTTGATGTTTTTTAAAAGAGGCAAGAAACACCTAAAAACATAACCATATTATTATTTATGTTATAACCATAGAGGATGTTTTTTGATGTAAAAAAGAATCATCACCTTTAAAATTAAGAGATGTCATATAATTTGCATTTTCATGCATATAAGATATTGTCATATGTAAAGCCTCCAATTCTAGATAAATTATCTTTTATATGAAATAATTTGATAAAATCTTCTGGGATGAGTTTGCATGGCTAGGGGATTGATAAAATTTGATATTAGTTATTTGAATATTGTTATAATCAAGAAGCAATTTTATCCTATATGTCATGGAGAAGAGAGGTACATTAGGGGGAAATACTACAAGCTAAAAAGGTATGTCCAAATGGGTAAATATGTCCAAGATGACATTTTGATACAATATATAAGAATTTTTCATAACTATCTAAAGAGGTCAGTATTTTCTCTAAAAACTATAAATTTATTGGGTATAAAATCATCTACTTGTAATGGGTGGTCATCACCCTAATAAACTATCTAGGGAGAAATCTTAGAAAGGATATCTCACCCATTGCTTTATTTTTTTGGATCATTACTATATGATTAGTACGATGACTATTTTTTTACTTGTAGAAACATGTAAAATTATACATACTTATGATTATAAAAATCCCATATGATCTCCTTGATAAGATCATTAGATATTTTTTTAAGTATTGTCATCGCATATTATATGTTGACTTACTTTTTTAAAATTAATTATGGGTTTTTATTATTCCTGCATAAAAAATAGAATTTATTGATTATTGTGTTACTATTTTAGTGATCCTATTGAGAGGAAATATACCTCAAACCATGTCTTCAAAATATGGTGCAGTTGCTATCACATGGATGGAGTAACATTTAAATAGCTATCTTCTATAGCTCTTTAATCACAAGTTGACTACAAAAGTAGCTACAAAAGAATCAATGTGGCTTTTGAGATTACCATAAGAGTTTTTTCATCTAGGTGCTATTACAAGTCCCACTTTATTATATGACAAAGCTATTTACTCTTACCAAAGAATCTTATTTATAGAAATAAATCACATTTGATGTTTATGGGCATTTAATTCAAGAAAAAATTATTCCATCGTAATATTATTCTTTAGTTCTGCAAGACTAATTATCAGATGGCAAATATACTATGTCAAGAAGATCTAGGCTAGGCTCCAAGTAATCACAAAGAAATTATATATTCAATATAGCATCAAACCTTTGTACAATACCAATTATCCAAATTCAAATCAATGCTTTGACGTAAGGAGTTACCATTGAGGAGAAGAGAGTGTGTCTGACAATGGCAGCTCTATGTAAGACCTAAAAGGAAAAAAGTAAGACCTCTAGGCATTATATATGGATAACCCCTTGGATGTAAGACCTACCATGCATAACATAAGACCTCTATGAATTATATGTAAGCCCTATGGGCATATTGAAAATTCTTCTCTCTGTAAATCTTCCACTTATAAAAGCATTGTATTATATAAGACCTACGGGCACTATGTAATAAACCTGGGCGAGGCTAGTTTGAGGAGTTATGGGATCCAATAAAAACATTATAAGACCTTGTTTAAGCATCATTTTTTAAAACACTGCGATTATAAATTGTGACAAGATGACTTTCATGTAGTTCGTAATACATGCTCTTCATTTTGGTATATATTTGTGTCCCTGCTTATCACTGTCAAAGAAGACCTACATTATTGGGGTATTTCATTTTTTATTTTATATAAATTGACATGTGATGCCCCCTATTAACATTAAGGGGGTGTTAGAACATAATTTTATTAGGGGTCAATACCCTTAATAATTATTAGATTATTAATTATTTACAAATGGTTGCATTGAAAATGTGTGACTAATACCCCTTCATGTATTTTTCGACCCGTTATCCTATAATTAAGTAGGTTCTAACTCATTTAAGAGGTTTAAGGGGATTTGGATATTTATAGTTAATTATATCACTATGCACATAAGGTATTATTAGTCATGTGGAAGTATGTAGAGGAGTATATCCCCAGGTTTAGTCTATTTTTTGTAAGTGTTTAATAAAATGAGATTTATAGATTTTTTTAATCCGAAAGGGTTTTCCCCATGTATATATTGTGTAATGTGTTAAAATTATGCTTGTATAATGGTCATTCTATTTATTTAATATTTTGTTTATAATTATTAGTATCCTAAAATCCTAATTTTTAACAATGAGAAATAACTATCACTCTGTAGAGAAGCCCTTGAGTGTAATCCCTAAATATAGTGTCAAAATTTCATCAACAATCTTTCCACCAAGCTAAAGGAGGTTAAATCCCCAACTTGTGAAGCATAACATCTAGAATCATCTCTTCTATGAAATTAAAGGAAGGTAAATCAATGTTAGCCACTTGAAACTTTTTCTATAAGGTAGGCCATATGATCTAATCTTGAGAATGTAGACTAAGTCTCTAATGTTATGAATTCCTTTATGAAAAAGTCTAAGACTACTAATTCCAAGAGTCCCCACCAAGGACAAACTAGAATTATAAATGATTGGAAGCCACAAAGAGTTATGGTCATTAAAAAAAAGACATATTTTGAGACCATTTCTATCCCATTTGAAAAAATGGCTTAATTGTCTTGAGGGTGTTTTAGATGTTGGAGATATTAATGCCTATTGCAGTTGACTGATAGACTAGAATGAAGGAAAATTAAGATTATATATTTGGAAACTAGTCGACAACACTTGTAAAAACTATCTAACAACCTATATGGAAATAAATGGAATAGTATGCATCCACAAGATTACACACAAGACTCAATATTTACATGGGAAACCATCTCAAGAGAAAACCCACCACCAAAGACATTCACAATTATATTATTTAGAATAATTATAGTTTCAATACAATAAGATCTTATTAGAGTCTCAATCTACAACATACTTATTTACAATCTCTCTAAAGTTTCACACCAATAATGTACAATCCAATTCTATCCTTTTAGCATGTACAACCTTCTAACCTTGGGGCATTCTCACAAAGTGATACATAGATGTACACATGGGAATAAGAACCATCTAACTGTCTAACCAACTAGAGGAATATGGAAAGTGACAACTATAATCCAACCATACATGATGCTAGCACACTACAAATATTACTAAGTACGATGACTTCACGTGGATAGTCACCTTGTATACTTCGTCATTGCCACACTTTATGAATTAATAGCTACAACCATTACACTTTATGTATATATACATGTTTCTAGTATAGCCACCACTACCAACTCCTTGCATGTGTTAGCACATACAAACACAACTTCACTTCTAACTATTTGTCATACCTTGTACCATCTTCTAGAACACTATCCTACTCTTAGATTGTGCCACATAAACTCTAGTTCTCCACTAGTGCTCTTGCATCACTATTCATGCTTCCATCAAACACCAATTTCATATGACTTGTAGTTTCTATCAAAACACCACCACATGTGGATAAACCATGTATTTTTCACTATAACTACTACAACTATAATGCCTCAACTTTTACATTAGGACATTAATGGAAAAAAATAGATGAACAAATGTATTGCACTACAAATGTGACATTAGCAAGCCACATTACACACCTAGACAAATAAGGTACTATGACATCCACAAGGCATAGAATAACCAATACATCAAGGAGCATAACACAAGTGGATGACTTATCAAAAAATGGACTAGAATCCTAGTGACAAGATCAAAATACAAGTCCTAGTAGAAATGTCAAGCTTCCAAGCAAGCTACAAATTTTTCAAAACCTCAAAGTTCTCAAGGAAATCTATAGTTTTATGGAACTTTAGAGTTACATTGTAATTTTGTAGTGCCTACAAATTGCAAGAGGAGGCTTGATCTTGTATTGTTTAGAATGTGATCCAAACAATTTGTGGGTGAGTCACACTCCAACATGACACATGAACTGTCTTCCTTGCTAAGGGTGACCTCCTAGTCACTCCCACTCATGTGGAAAGAGCTAATCAAGTGGAGGTAAGATCAGGGGTTGTTCTGATCTCATTGTTGAGGGAGTAGATTATCGTAGGTGGTGTTTGGGTTGCTTACATGATGTTTGTGTTGACAATTTTTTCTATGGAGACGTTTGATTGCATTCGTATAGTGATAATAATATGACTTGAAGGGTCACTAGTCCTAAGTCTCCTAATCCTAGAATGAAGGATACTTGTTGATGATTCAAAGATGCTCTTATCTCCTTTCTTCATCTCAAATTGCTTGTCGTATCAAGTATTGTTGGTCTATGATGCATTATTGATGTTCATGTTCTTCTCTTGTTTGTTGGATTATTTCTTGATGAATTGGATGGTGGAAGTTCTCCCCAATCTTGTGAAGGATGGATTCTATTCAATCTTCCCTAATGCATAGGCATATTGAATGCTTAGAAATAAGGGAAAGTGTTGTACCTTGTGATGTTGTTCAATTTTTTGAATTGATTTTATTTTACCTTGTGATAGAACCAAGGGTTTCTCTTTGTTTCAATGTTTGATTTTAACTAAGTTTACCTTGTGATGAGATCAATGGTTTGTTCTTGCTTCGCTCTAAGTTTTCCTAATTTTTTTTGGTTTTGTTGAATGCAATCTAAAGGTATGAGAAATAATTTTGGTTCCCTTTTCCCAATTTTAAATGTTATCTAATTATCTAGGAGTTGAAAGTTGGATGCAATCTATATGATTTTTCCAAATGCAAGCTAATCTATGTTTTTGGAGTTTTCATAGAACAATTTTTGAATCTAATCTAATGAATTAAAATTGTGAATAACTATGAAAGTAAATGTAATCTAGTGAATTAAAAAAAGTCTATTAATAAAATCAAATACAATGGTAATCTATGAAAGAAAATAAACAACCTATCAAGAAAAAGAAAAGCAATGATTTACTTTTCCAAGAGAAAGATGTGAGCTAATTACTACTTTAAAGCATGGAGAACCTGGTATGAAGAATATGCCATTTCTTGGATTGAACATTTGGAAGTCCTTGTGGAAACCCTCACTTCCTTTGTAGTAGTGGGGTCCTCCTCTTGGCGACAGAAATGAAGATGGGAGAAAATAAAAAACAAATGGAAGCTTTAAATATTTGATGAAAACAGTTGAGCATAAGAATACTAATGAAGCACCATGGCTTGGAGATATGGAAGATAGGATGAAAGAAATTGAGCATAAGAATGCTAATTAAGCACTATGGCTTGAGCTATTGAATCTATTGCAAAATCAAAAGGCACACAGGGTCGTGCATGAGTTTGAAAATGCTAATATGGAGACAACTATATACAAAGAAAAGAAAGAGTAGAGATGCAATATTAAATTTGCCTCTCCAAATGCACAAAGGAGGGGGGTATTTTTATGTAGAAAATCAACACCAAAGGTGGTGGTGATTGGGGAGATAACATAAATAGATTGGGGAGTGATCAGACTCTGATTGAGAGTGAACATTGGTTGTATAAGAGATCACAAAAGAAGAAATGAAGTTAACACTTGACTGAATGGAAGATAAAAAGGATTGATTGGGAGATGAGATTGGTGATTGAGAGTGTTGAAATAGTTATGGAGAATTAGAAATTAGTTAGAGAAGAAGACCCACACAATCAAGAGTCAATCTGGAGTAAGTTAAGCTGGAAGAAACATGCATGTCAAAAGTAGTGATTTTTTAGTGGCGAAGCTTTGCCAATTGGTGAATATATTGCAACCATTGAGGGACTAAATCACTTGATTTTTATGAAAATTTAATTTAGTATTGGTTAAATCGCCTAAGCATTATTATTTTAAACCAATAAATTAAATTGTTTTACCAAGTAAATGATGTGTCATTAGGGCCAATTCGCTAGTAGTTTATAATATAATTATAAATCTTAATTGGATTTGCCATTAATATTATATTCCTATCATTACTTTTAGGGAAATATCACCATTATTAATAAATTCTCCTATAGTTTTAGGATTATTTCACTTTGAATATGAATTTTATCCATTATCATTGATTATCATTTTAATCAGATGATTGTGGTTGAATTATGTGGCACTCTAAGCATACACCTTTTAAAAGGCTTGTTGCCTCTCAACCCCCACAAGGGGTATTTTTCCCTTGACCCCCACAAGAGGCATTGCCTCTCGACCCCATTGGTGGCTACCACCCCTGGGCCCCCACTTCAACATTAAAAAAACAAAAGAATATATGCGGGGATTGCATCGACCAAATATGGAAATTTTTTAAGGAAGGATTTGCCATTATAATTTATTTATTTACTAATCATTCACTAAGATCCACCATTGTTTTTTTGTTTTTTCAGTGAGTATCTACTAGGATTAGCCACAATTTATACATGTTTTTAATAATGTTCATAGATTCACTAGGAAAATATTTTTTTTTAAATGAAAGATTCACCAAAAAAATTAAAGTACATAGCTAGGATTCACTAGGATTTTATAACTTATTAAGGGCTCTTTAAAAGGAGATCTTTAAGTGAATTCAAGGTTTATGTGTAAATGTCCGTTGAAATATGTAGTTTCAAAAGAACTAATCAAAGTTATGTCTAATTCATGATAATCTACTTAAAGCTTAATTATCTATTTGAGAATTCAAATGACATAAATTGTTGAGGATGTATGCACAAAAAACAAGATATGCTTTATATTTGTGAAGTTTAACTAGATCTAGAAGAAGATGACTCAAAGTTACGTAAGGCCCCAAAATGGAAACAAAAAAACACAACCAACCATCAGTGAAAACTAGACAATCAAGACCTGAAAACTGGAGACTTGGGAAGTTTCAAATGTTTAGGGATCTTGAAGCCTTTCAATATAGATAGGGGTTTACTGTGTAAACTTTTATCTATGTGAGTGTGACTAAAAACCACATCAACAAGTGGTAGTGGTAGGTCTAGAGTAACTTGGACCCTATTAGGGTCTATAGAAATCCATTCCTTTGATACAATGTGATCGAGGAGCTTACCTTGGGAAACCCCAAAAAAATATTTCTTGGGATTCAAGACAATTCTAAATTGTTGACATTTATGGAATACCATCTCCAAACGTTTGAAATTATATTCTTTGACTTTTGAAAATATTGTGAGGTCATCAAGATAAATTAGGATTATTTTTTATCAAATCACTGAATGTTATATCCATAGCACATTGAAAAATTTCCCCAACATTTGAGAAACCAAAAAGGCATCTTCGCATAAGCAAATGTTCCCCATTTACTAGTAAATGTTGTCGTATGTTGATCGTCATCCTTTAGCCAAATTTGATTGTATCTAGAAAAACCATCTGACAAAGAAAATCTCTCTGATCCCACTACTATTTGAAGAATCTATTCCATTGAAGGGAGCATATAGTGATCTTTGAGGGATGCTCAATTCAAATCTCTGAAATCAACACAAAGCCTAATTTCACTATTATTTTTCCTCACTGACACTAAATTTGATACCCATGTTGAATGTTTTATGTGGAAAATGATTTTAGATTCTATCATCTTGCTAAGTTCTTACTTCATGAGAGGCTCAATCTTTGAGTTAACCAGTCTTTGTTGTTCTAAATAGGCTTTGAATTAGGAATTAGTTCAATAGTGTGTTGAAGTATGTCTTTATCATACCCCTTCAAATCTTCATAATTCCAAGCCATGACTCGATCATACTTGATGAATAGGTGAATCAACCTATTTTTTCCTCTTGAGTTAAAATTTTTCCTACTTTTATCTTCTTATCGGGACTAACTACAACTTATACATAATATCCTTTATTCACTAAAAACCTTCTCTTATCCATTTTAGCATAACAAGGTCAAAAATGCTTTCCAAAGTTACCAAACCCTTTGGAAGTTTGTTGGATTTCAACTACATCACCTATTCTTCATAAGTCTCTTCAATATTGGATTGAAATTGATCCACAAATTCTCTTATCTATTGTAAAGATAGGTCTATTTGTTTATCATTCTCAAACACTTGCCAATAATCTTTATTATCAGGAATTGTTAGTCTTATTATTAACTTAACAAAATCTTTGTTTATGAGAGGATCATTGGTTATGTAAAACTATGACCCAATCCGAGCCATTCAATATGCCTCTATATTTTGAGATCTGGGAATCACTTGAATATTTAAGGCTTCAAAACCCTTTATTAAGTCTCATACCCTATGACAATATGATCTCATCTTCACATTTTTAATGACAGCCACCCCTCTGACCTATTTGCTAACTAGTTTTGGATCACCAAATATTTATAATTATTGTATCTTCATTTTTTGAGCCATAAGGAGCCCATGCACAAGAGATTCATATTTGACCTTATTGTTTGTACAACTAAATTGAAAGTAGAAATCTTTCATAACTTTCTTTCCATCTGGTGAGAAAAGGCACACACCCGCTTCTGACCCATTCGCATATCTTGCACCATCAAAATACAACTTCCGTAATTGCAAAACATTGCCAATGTTTTCATTTACTTTCAAAGTAAGGCTAGGAACTTCAGGAATATTTTGTTCTTCATCATAGATAATATATGTTTCTAAGCCAATGGAATCAAAATTTCCATACGGATCTGACTGAAAGCTCTCTAGGAGGAATGCTTCTTTTGATCAGTCCTATCACTAGTAGCTACCACATGGTCAATGAGTTCCATGTTATACCTTTCCTCCCTTGTGTTTAAGGTATGAGTTGGTTCAAAATTTATCATCACTTCATGAGTAACATTTTCCCTATGTAGTGTTTCTAACAAAATTTTCAATTTGGAGCCATATTTAGTCTAGAGGATAAGATAAGACCAATCAAGGGAGAGGTATCCTCTAATTTTGGTAGTAAAATCCCTAGAAAAACATGACCCAAAAACTAGTGGGATGTCAATTATCACCACTTCATGAGGAACAATAATATTTGGACAAGCATATAGAGTGAGTGGAAGTTCCTTAATAATTCCTATTATCTGAATCTTTTTCCCATCTCATACATGAATCCATTTTCCATAGGTTCATATTTAACTTCGAGAGAATCAACTATCGACTTTAGCATGATAGTGGTGCTTGTAACCTAATCAATCAGAACTATGTAACAATTTTTACCTATTATTAAGGTTAAGTAAAATTTCATTGGTTTTCTCTTACTTACCTCTATGCTACCATTGAGGATAGCGATCAGATGTTGATTTTGTATCGTCTTTCAGGTTTATATAGCTTTTCCTCCAATATTGATGGTTGACTCAATCATATAGCTAGATTTTCTTGCCTTTTTAGAGCCTCTTGGAGAAAAGATGTGTTCTCAAGGATGGATAACACATCCCATAATGACATTCTAGATGGTGTTCTCTTCAATTTCTCAACCACGTTAAGTGGTCCAACTTGTGGGCATTTTGGAGCATATCCTAGATATTTCAATTTTTTGTCCCAATATCTTGTGCTGGAAGTGTTTCATGACTTCACATCATTAGATTAGGATTTTGCATAGGGAAGGATTTTGAAATGTTGGCTTTGAACATAGTCTAATATCAAGATTTTCCACCATCCTTATTTTTGACTGGGTGAAATAATCAGACTGCAAGTTGGCAGAGCCTTGGAAGTGAAGGGATCATTTGCGAATATAGATTCTTCTTCTTCTATCTAAGAAAATAACATGTCATTGAAGTGACTTCCTCCTCTTTTTATAAATATATTCCCTACATCTATGCAAATAATACAACATTTTGTATTCCTGGTGATTGATAAATGGGTTTCCCCATTTGAGTCTATCCTTGAATACTCTATTGTCCCTGTCCATCTATCTTCTATTATAGATTTCCCCTCAGGCATGCTTTGGGTGGATGAACATCATTGCAAGGGAAGCACCATGCATTTGTATAATCAATAATGCTATTTTTCCCTAGAATTAGGTCCCCTGTTGGATTTTGAAGAATCTTTTATAATGGAGATGGTACCAACACAATTTGATTTGATGCTTACTATTGAGAGGGCCCATGTGTAAGGCATATCTAAAAACCTATTTATTAATTATGATATTTTATTGTTTTGAAATAATTATTAATATGATTTAATATTTTCATATATAGTCATTTTATGTTTTAATGATTTCTATTTGGGCCACATAAAAGTAGTGGTAAGTGGTAGTTTAATAAGAGAATCTTGGGGAGTTAATAAGTTTAATATCAATTCTTTGTTTATCTAACTAGCTACTGTTGGCAAGAGACACTATGTGGCTTCATAAGTGTTGTCATTGATGCCAACAAAGTCTATCCCACACATCCGCAGCACATGGTATGTCTACCGGAAGTCAGATTGAAGAGTGTTTGGTCCAGTGAACAAGAAAAGAGCATGCAACAAGGTCTGACAATCAGGTCCGGATCTCTCACATGATGTAACTCAGTAAGTTGCGGACTTGGACAAGTCAAGAGGAGTATCATGACCACTAGATTCCAGAGATTTAGCCTCTGATGATAAAACATTGAAAAGATATGAGCATCTGAGTGTTGGGTTCCTAACAGGCAGAGTAGACTGAGGAAGAACTGAACGACAGAGTATCATACTTCAATCTGGATTAGTAACTAATGTTGATCAAGCTATTTGAGGGATCATAAATGTTGGTTGACATAATTGATGACTTCTATGTCTATGTTTTTGATACGCATCACAAATCAAGTATGGATTCAGCCGACAGATCAGTATCTTGAAAATATCTTGAGTATTTTGGTTGCCGACTAGAAAGTTGTTGAAATCCTTGGTGCGGATATATATACCAGATTATTTCTAGTGTGAAGAGGTGTGTGTGTTTAGATGTGATGAAATAAGGTGCGAAGAAAGGTAGAGATAAGTGTGGAAGCAACAATACAAGTTTGGTATGTGACAGAGCAACAACACTAGAGTAGAGGAAGAATGAAGTGCATTAGATCAGTATATTGAGCCTAACCGGAACTGAAATTCAACATTTGTGGATGCCTCTCATCAGTTCAAACACCTGGTTACCTTCTATAAACTTTGTAGACAGTGAGTCTCTTGTAGGTAGTGTGCCTCTTGTGAGTAGTGTGCTCAAGCAGTGAGCCCTAATTGACAAGTGCCATTTTGTACTTCTTATTCTTTTAATAGAGAATACAATCTTGGGTTAGTCACCCTGTGGTTTTTCCCTTAACAAGGTTTTCCACATAAAAATCCTTGTGTTATGTGTGTTGATTTTATTTCTGCTCTCATGATTATGTATGCTTATATGTTTTGATGATGCACTAATTATTAAAGGAGAAAAGAAAGTTAAGATATTAGAGATAACTGATTCACCCCCCCTCTCAGATATCTGCCTTGTTTGCAACAATTGGTATCAGAGCCAAGTACCTCTAAATAGAGCCTAACAGCTTGAGGAAGATCTAGGAATCTCAATGGATATGTATGGTATAAAGGAACAACTTTAGTCTGCCCTAGATGATCTAAAACAATCACATTTTGAAGTCAATAGTTTGAGAGAAAGACTCAAAGAAGCTGATGATTTCATAAATGAGCTAAAAGAAAAACTTAGTATCTCTGTGAAAAAGAGAAAGGAACTTCTTCAAAAATTAGCCAATCAGAGTGAAGACAATGATACTAATGAAGATCTAAATGAGAAAAATAAGCTATGTGAGAAGCTATCAAAAGAGGTCATTATGGTAAGGCATGAAATGGAATCAGGGGTTATGAGATTCACCCAAGAAATTGAAGAAAGAAGGAAAAGTGAAGATAATCTAAAACAATCCCTCAAGGAGAAAATAGAGGACTACCACAAAATGGATAGAATAATCAGGCATCTTGAATCTGATCTTGAAGAAGTTAGAGATAATGAAGAACAACTTGAGAATCAGATAGACACTCTTAAACAAGATCTTCAAACAACAAATGAATACAAAGAGAAATTCAAGATAAGCTTAGATCAACTCAAAGTTCTTCTTGAAAGCCAAAAGAGGGTTGATGACAAGCGTGGCTTGGGATATGAGAAAGGTGAAAGCTCCAAATCCGGTCAGAAGAATTTTGGATCAGGAAATCAAAGAAACAGGCATAGAAGACCTCCGGTAAGGCAACCAAATGCTCAAAGATATCCATCCTTCAATGGATACTGCTTCAATTGCAACAACTTTGGTCATAAAGCAACTCAGTGCAGAAGGAGAATGAATCAGACTAATCCATCCTTCTCCGGACAATGTTTCAACTGCAAAAGGTATGGTTACAAATCTCATGAATGCAGAAATATGCAAATAAACAATTCATTCAATGGTAGATGCTTTGCATGCAATAGAATGGGACATATGGCTAATCAATGCAGATCAAGAGGATATCAGTCAAATATGCAAAGAAATGTTGTTTGTCACAATTGCAATAGATCCGGTCATATTGCCAAATTTTGTAGAAGTAAAAATCAGGATAAAAAGGGTCTGGTGCATCATAATCAAAATCAAGACAAGGGAAAAGGTAAAGTGAATGCGGATGAAGTTCAAAGGGAGATGAGCAAGATTTGGGTGAAGAAGAGTATAGAAAATGTTAGGGATGGATCCGCACCAAAATTTAACGCTGATATTCCTCCCAGAAACTGAACAGATGAGCTCTGGCTCAGGGGGAGTCACAAAGAAAAATAAATTCCCCCAGCCAGTCAATTGGTGCCTAAATTTGGCACATGGAATGTTGTGGATTAAAGGGTTCTCAGAAAATTATCTAAATAACCCTTGGTGAAAATATGAAAGATCCGCATGGAATTTTGCAAGAGTTTAATCATCCAAGATTGATCTGGTTTGACAGCCATCCGGTAAAGTAGGATTTTCACAGATAGATCTGATATGATTCAAAATTGAGATATCTTGATCTACGGATCCATGGTATGATTGGAGGAAAGATTATACATTTTCAATTATCACTAAAAATGATTCTAAGTACAATACAGTGATTCGAAAAGATCTCTCTCAGAACAAGGCAACCAGATAACTTAAGTTATGCATTTATTTGCAAAAGGAAATTAGGGTTTGCGAAAGAATAAAAGGGTTCTTTCACTCATCATTTGCATATTTGCATTTGAGAAGAAGAAAAGAAGGGCTCTGCATCAAGTTTCTATAACTCTCTCAAAGATCAACTGCACAATCCAATTCAACCAGTGATTTGCTCCAGCTCTTATTTTGAACCCTAAAAGCATAAAAAGGTACTTCCATTCTGAATATCTCTCTCTAAATCTTTTGCAAAAATGGATACTCCAATGGTTGTTAAGATCACTAATAGGCCATGCCCAAAGTTCAAGAAACACCCCTACAAATCCCTAGAAATTGATCCCTTAGGTGCTTTTTCTAGCATTCCGCATGGGGTACTGCATGTAGAAGATGTTAGGGTTTACATCCATGACAATATTGAGGAATTTGGAGAATCCAAGCTGATGGACATCTATCATAAATAGTTATTAGATGACAGTTTTGAACTCAAACCTCAATACAAGGCCCTTTGGGATAAGTACTTTGGACATTGCATCCACTTTCCCTGATTTGCAGAAGATGATTGGGTCTGGTATGTTCTTAGTAGAATACATGACAACTTCATGTGGTTAATGAAGCCCCTTCAAGATAACAAAAGACACCATTAGAGCAATAACTAGACTGCACTCATCCAGTGGGTTACCTGCACTCAAATCTGTCAAGAACCAAACGGTTACTGAAGTCATCAGATCTATGTTTGACAAAAGAGTAATGACAATTGATGACATCACAGATCTGGATGTCAAGTTTGCTTCAATGATAATAGGATATAAGATCTATCATTCTAGTAGGGAGAACTCTGTGTCTGGGACTGCAATATATATAGCATATCAGATGCTAAGGGAAAATGCAAATTATGATCTGTGCAACCTTCTCCTGAATCAGCTATTAGAAAACTTGCAAAAGATCAAAAAGGACAAGAAGAATTCCTTCAAATATGGTTGTCTGATACTATGTCTGTTCTTTTACTATATGAATGAGCTCCCTGGATCAAGTGGTTAGGTATGGCAAAATGACAGACCGGTTGCCATACAGATCAGAGACTATATGTATGGACTTGGTGATGCCAAGGCTCAAAGTACAACTCTCTGGGGATACTTTAAGAACTTCCAAAGTATGATGCAAGCTGGAGAAAGGATACCTCAATCCATAGTATAAAAATACAAGGATACAATGTGTTTTATGGTAGATACTGATCAATGCCTAATGGAGGTAGTTGAGTCCAGAACAGTTTGGATAATGCCAATGGGATATGAGGTCGATGAGAAAATCTTAGAGCTACATATTCAACACTTGCTAAGTCAGTCTAAGGACCTTGAGGCAGAACGGTTTGGAACCTTTCAAGAATTAAGTGTAAAGATACATGTTGAGCTGAGACAACCGGAGATAAAAAGGAAAGTTAGAAGGGAAGTAGAGGAAATTGCCAAAAGATATGGCATATTAAAAGAGGCAGTTGATGCAAATAGAGAGAAAATAGAAAGAGCTAAGAAAGAGAAACAAGAAGCAGAAAAAGGAAGTGTTCCGGTACAAGCCTCCTCCTAGACTAGATCCACCAAGAGCTCTGTACCTGCCACCCCTAAGAGCTCAAGAGCCTCCAAACCGGAAGCCAAGACATCTAGAAAGGGAGAAAAGAGAATGAAAACAAAAGCCACAGGGTCTTACATAAGTCAAAAGGATGATGAAGAAATAGAGTCTGATGAGGAAGTTAAGAAAATGAAGAAGAAGAAGAAAACATCCAGGGAATCCTTTGCTAGTAAAAACAAAGAAGAAAAGGCAGAAGAATTTGTTGAAAAGCCCACTCTTTCTATTGATGATATCATTAAGGCAGTCACTATGGATGGGAATCTGCAACTAGTAACAAAATTTTATGATGAATATAGTGACATTGACAAGAGGATCATGGAAGATGCTATAGTCAGGTACCTAAATATTTATAATAAAGCATTCATTGAAATCATTTCATTAATTCCCAAAAGTCTAGAGAAGGTACTTGAGCTTAGAAATGAGAATACCAAAGCAAAGGACTTAGAGATCTGAGAATAGATTGCAATTAGCTCTATCCTTCCATTACTCCAAAGCAAATGAATATGATCTTTAAAGACTGCAAGGATGAGTTCCATAGAAAAGCAAGAATGAACAAACTTATGCTTGGAGAAACTGATCAGGTAGCAAGAGAAATAGAAGACATCCTCCGGAATACCTTCAAAACATTCAATCTTCCTATTATACAGGAAATAGATGAAGAACCTTCTACCATGGATGTCAAAGGATTAAATGCATCAAATGAAGAATCTACTGACAAAAATGAAGAAGGGTCAAAAGAGATAGATGAGGAGAAGTCTATGGACTTGGATTCCTCTATTTCAGAAGAGGAAGCTCATGAAGTAGTTAACATCTCTCCTCCAGATTCCACTGTAGACACTCCATATCTAGGAATTGAAGGAGAAGGAAGAAAAGATGAGAAATTGAGTAAAAAAGAGGAGGTAAAGGGAAGAGAAGAAGAACAAACAGAGAAGATCTCTGATGACAGTTCTCAGATTCCAAAAGAAAAGAAGACTCAGTCTCTGACAAGAGACACTGCAGAGGCAGTAAAGAATTTCTTGGACAAAGAGATGATGGAGATAGATGAACCGGAACTATTCCAAGGACCACTAAATTTTGATTCCCTCTCTGGTCCAGACAATGAAAATAGCATCCTTTGCCCATTCTAAAGAAAAAGAAAAGCTTTTGAAATCTCACATGGAAGACTGTGAGCTATTAGAGATTGCATCCAGTATGTTGGAGAAGATCATGCCATCTTTTCAAAAAGATCCTTTGGCCTCTCCATCTGGTAATTTGAAATCCCTGGTAAACTCTATTAGCACTCATTTTGATTCTTTAGAGAAATTGGCAGAAGAAAAGGCCCAGAAAGAGTTTTTGGGAAAAAGGTTCTCTGAAGTACATGGACTCATTACTAATGATAGGAGGACCCTAGATATTGGGATAAAGAGCCTTGAAAATTCTCTTAAGGATGGTGGGAACATGTACAAATTTTGTCTATCTTGGTCTAGAGTGACATAGGATATTGGAAAGAAGGTGGAAGAACAAGAAGGTAAACTGTCAAGTTTATCTCAGAATTTTGATCCCTTCACTACATCCATAATGAGTCAAGAATGCCAGGCTATTGTCATTATAAATGAAATAAAGAGGTTGGAGAAAGAAGGGAAGAATATAATAAATAGAATGAGTGAACTCAGAAGGATAATCATCCCTAAGTTAGAGGCAATGCATGAGGCCTTAGCAGATGCTCAGACCACAGCCCAGACCAGTGACCCGGTAGACTTAAGAAGAGCATAAGCATATGTGTTTTTGTTGAGTGGTCACATCTCCATTTTGGATAGAATGAAGCAGAGTTGGACCACAGAGTATGTACAGTTGAAGGCCACTTTTTGCGGATATACTCAAGTATATGTAAGTATAACATGTATATACATACTTATATGGCTATGAATAGGTCAATTTTTGCAAATTTTGGTGTGCGGATTCCACCCTTTACCATTGATGTCAAAGGGGGAGTGAGGAGTAGTGAAAAATGTGGAATCTAGCTAAGGGGGAGCTCTGGTAAAATAGTGCACAAGACAGAGCATTAGCCAAGGGGGAGTTTGCTGCAACACTTAGTCATTTTTCACTAAGTGTTGCCATCAATGCCAAAGGGGGACATTGTTGGCAAGAGACACTATGTGGCTCCAATAGTGTTGTCATTAATGGCAATAAGTTTATCCCACACATCCACAACACATAGTATGCCTACCGGAAGTCAGATTGAAGAGTGTTTGGTCTGGTGAACAAGAACAGAGCATGCAACAAGGTCTGACAATTAGGTCTGGATCTCTCAGATGATGTAACTCAGCAAGTTGCAGACTTGGACAAGTCAAGAGGAGTATCATGACCACTAGATTCCAAAGATTGAGTCTCCGGTGATAAAACATTGAAAATATATGAGAATTTGAGTGTTGGGTTCTTGACAGGCAGAGTAGACTGAGGATGAATTGATCGACAGAGTATCAGACTTCAATCCAGATCAATAATTGATGTTGATCAAGCTATTTGAGGGATCATACAATGTTGGCTAACATAATTGATGACTTCTATGTCTATGTTTTTTATACGCATCACAAATCAAGTATGGATTCAGCTGACAGATCAGTATCTTGAAAATATCTTCAGTATTTTGGTTACCGACTAGAAAGTTGTTGAAATCCTTGGTGCAGATATATATACCAGATGATTTCTAGTGTGAAGAGGTGTGTGTGTTTAGACGTGATGAAATAAGGTGCAAAGAAAGACAGAGATAAGTGTGGAAGCAACAATACAAGTTCGGTATGTGATAGAGCAGCAGCACTAGAGCAGAGGAAGAATGAAGTGCATTAGATTAGTATATTGAGCCTAACCAGAACTGAACTTCAACATTTGTGGATGCCTCTCATTAGTTCAAACACTTGGTTACCTTCTATAAACTTTGTAGACAGTGAGTCTCTTGTAGGTAGTGTGCCTCTTGTGAGCAGTGTGCTCGGGCAGTGAGCCCTAATTGGCAAGTGCCATTTTGTACTTCTTATTCTTTTAACAGAGAATACAATCTTGGGTTAGTCACCCCGTGGTTTTTCCCTTAACAGGGTTTTCCACATAAAAATCCTTGTGTTATGTGTGTTGATTTTATTTTTGCTCTCATGATTATGTATGCTTATATGTTTTGATGCTGCACTAATTATTAAAGGAGAAAAGAAAGTTAAGATATTAGAGATAATAGATTCACCCCCCCTCTCAGTTATCTGCCTTGTTTCCAACAGCTACCTCATAGTAATTAAGATCCATATCATATTAAAGGAATCACCTATTGAAGAGAGGTGGAGTAAATTGATTTATATTCCAATTTCAAGCCGCCTCTTTCTATTCTTTGCTAGACACGCATCATATTAGATAGTGGTGTTAAATTTAGTTGCTTCACAATCTTGTATTGTCGGTTGAAGATCCGTCCGTTAAAATAAAAATATGTACATAAATTGTTAATAATTTGTTTATATGGAGATTTCCAGTGTTCTATGGAGTAGTCTACCTTATATCGATATGTGTCCATTTTCTTGGGGGATGGAGTTTAGATAATACTAAGTGCAGGAGTATGCTGGCATGCGAATCCCATCTTCACACAACCTGCATCATGTTCATGGTCTAATAGACCCTTTAGATTTTGTACTTGGGCATCAATCATTATCCTGTGAACAACCTAGTCAGGTATGCTTTCATTCTTTGTTTAAATGATATTTTAAATAATGGAGGGATTTTAGAAGACTATCGATCTTTGCGTAGTTTAATGATCTCTCTCTGAGGCATTCTGTTGAATAGTTTATGCTGGACAACGTCAACTATGTGAATTAAATAGTTTGAAGTCTTGATTATAAAGACATAATGTGTCTGCCAAATGCCTTTACTTAAAATTTTATCAAGCTGTAATCATTGATCCTACGTACTTGGGCCTTTTAGAAGCTTTGCATTTCACTTCTCTAAGGATATTAATGAGAAAAACCTTAGAGAGTCGATGTTCTCATCTTCAACAACATATGTAATCCTTTATGAGATTTTGGATTCAAGAGAAATAGGCCTCTTGTAGACTTGAGTGTGTTGTTTCCAGGGTAGTCACAATAATAGCTTCTGACTAAAAACTTCCCTATCGTTATGATTTGATGGATATTCATACCCTGATCCAAGACTCCCTTTAGCGTCGGTAGGATAGATGATAGAAAGATAGTAGAATTTGCTAATACACCTCCCAATTGCATTTGCTTGAAAGTTTCTAAAGATTTTTCAACAATCCATTTTGTGCACATCTTGTAATCATTGCTTTCCATGGATGACATCTCTTTGAGATACTCTGTCAAATAGTTTGTTTTCCTTTACTTCAATTACTTTGCATGCATGTCTACCAGAGCTTATCTTCCTTTAGGCTACGCTGGCTAAGCTTGTGGATTTTGATGCTACGCCTGCCGTCTGTATTTCCTTGGAAGTCTCTAAAGCATTTTCAATAAATCCATTTTTTGTTTATTCTGCAATCATTTCATTCCATGAGTAGGCATCTCTATGAGGCATCCCGTCAAATAGTTCATGTGTCTTTTCTGTATGTGTGTGTGTTTATAAACAATGTTATTATATATATCTGAGTATATATGTAAGTATGGTTACAAATATAAATATATGTAATATGTAATGAAGACTATATAGATATAAATAAGCACTAAGTGCTATTGTGATCACTATTAGTATTGGTTATTAAAACCTAAGTTTAAGGTCAGGGGACCACGGTATGATTATCGTTTTAATTCTAGACAATATGAATTGGCAAGATTAATTGAAGCCTTGGCCCTAAATCAAATGGCTCAACCTAAAATTGATTTAACTGTGGTGGAGAGTGAACTTATAGTCTTAAAGAAGTTGATAGACTTGAGATTAATGCTTTCGATTGTTATTAGTTCATAACCATAATTCTTTGAGTATTTTCTGAGGGATTAGAGCTTGAAGGACTGGTCCTCCATGTATGCATTAACTATCTCATTAATTCTAAGTCTTGAGTATTTTTCATTCTAAAGGTTGTTGATGTCACCATTTCTAGCCATAGCTCTGTGATTGTGATTCCTACAAACTAGAAGCTTTTACTTTTGTTAACTCAGAATGGGTTGATATAAAGATATGGTGACATTCTCATTCAAGTGTGTTTTAACTTGATTTCCTCTGGTATTGTGGTGTAGAAGAATATATTTATTTAAAAGAAGTGCTCACTAGTTTTGTGATTGGGTTGTGAATCATTGGTTTGTGATACTGGTAGGATCTAGCCAAGAGGGAAGAGATGAATCCAGGCTCTACGTAGTGGTGACTAGTAATTGTTGGCAAGATACACTATATGGATTCATGAATGTTGTCATTGATGGCAACAAAGGTTATCCCACACATCCGCAGGACATGGTGTGTCTATACCGGAAGTCAGATTGAAGAATGTTGTGGTCTGGTAAGCAACAACAGAGTATGTGGAAAGGTTCGACAATCGGGTCCGGATCTCTTAAAGGAAGTATCTTTAGAAAGTGCGGACTTGGGGAAGTCAAGAGGAGTACCTTGACTGATAGATTCCAGGAATTGAGCCTCCGGTGATGAAAGAGTAAAGAGATATAAGCATTCAAGTATTAGGGTCCGGTTTGATAGAACAAACAGAGGAAGAACTAATAGGCAGAGCATCAGAAGTTATTCTGGATAAGATGTTGATGGTGATAAATATTCCTAAGGTATCTTTCATGATTGGTCGACTTATTAGATGACTTCTATAAGTTTCTTTTTGATCTGCTTCACTTGGGAAGCAAGGATTCAACCGACAGACTAAAGTTTGAGATAATACTGACTATTCCGGTTGCCGACTAGAAAAGTGTTGAAATCACTTGTGCGGATATATATACAATATGGATTTAGATGTGAAGGTGTGTGTCATGTAAGTAATTGAAGTGCGAATAAAAGTAGAATAGTATAAAAGGCAGAAAAATAGGTTCGTAATGTAAGAAGACAACAACACTTAAGGAGAGCAAGAATGAAGTGCAGCAGATCAGTCTATTGAGCTTAACCAGAACTAAACTTCAGCATGTGTGGATGCTTCTCATTAGTTCAAGTTTTCTTCGTGTATACAGTAAGTCTTTTGTAGGCAGTGAACCTCTTGTGAGTAGTGTGCTCGGGTAGTGAGCCCTAATTGGCAAGTGCCATTTTGTATCTTCTATACATCTAACAGAGAATAATATCTTGGGTTAATCACCCCATGGTTTTTCCCTTAACAGGGTTTCCACGTCAAAATCATTGTGTCATGTGTATTGGTGTTATTTCCATTTCATGATTATGCTTGCTTATTTGATTTGATGTTACATTAACTATTAAGAAAGCACAGAAAGTTAAAATTATTAGGATAACTGATTCACCCCCCCTCTCAGTTATCAACAATTGGTATCAGAGCCAAGTTCCTCCTAACAAGAGCCTAACAACTTGAGGAAGATCTGGGAATTCAAATGGATGTATATGGTATAAGGGAGCAACTCAAGACTGCCCTTGATGATCTTGAGCAGTCAAACTCTGAAGTCAATGAATTAAAGGAAAGACTCAAACACACTGATGATTTCATAAAAGAACTAAAAGACAAATTGAGTCTCTCTATGAAAAAGAGAAAGGAGCTACTTCAACAATTGGCAAGTCAAGGTGAAGCCAATGATACAAATGGAGATCTGAAAGAGAAAACCAAGTTATGTGAAAAGTTATCAAAAGAAATCATCATGGTAAGACATGAAATGGAATCAGGAGTTATGAAGTTCACCCAAGAAATTGAAGAAAGAAGAAAATCTGAAGATGATCTAAGACAATCTCTCAAGGAAAAATCAGAAGACTGCCACAAGATGGATAGAATAATCAAACATCTTGAATCTGATCTTGAAGATGCTAAAGATAATGAAGAAAAACTTGAGGATCAAATTGTCTCTCTTAAAAGGGATCTTCAAACAGCAAATGAATACAAAGAGAAATTCAAGATAAGCTCTGCTCAACTTGAAGTTCTTCTTGAAAGCCAAAAGAGGGTGGATGACAAGTGTGGCCTGGGGTATGAAAAAGGTGAAAGCTCCAGATCCGGTCAGAAAAGTTTTGGATCAGAAAATCCAAGGAGCAGGCCTAGAAGACCTTCGGTAAGGCAGCCTAATGCTCAAAGATATCCATCCTTCAATGGATACTGCCACAACTACAATAGCTTTGGTCATAAAGCTAATCAGTGCTGAAAGAGAATGAATCAGACTAATACATCCTTCTCCGGACAGTGTTTCAACTGCAAAAGGTATGGTCACAAATCTCATGAATGCAGAAGTATGCAAATAAACAATTCATTCAATGGTAGATGCTTTGTATGCAATAGAATGGGTCATATGGCTAATCAATGTAGATCAAGAGGATTCAATCAAATATGCAAAGAAATGTTGTTTGCCAAATTTGCAATAGATCTGGTCATATTGCAAAATTCTGTAGAAGCAAGAATTAGGACAAAAGAGGTCTGATATATCATAATCAGAATCAAGATAAGGGAAAATAAAAAGTGAATGCGGATGAAGTTCAAAGTGAGATGAACAAGATTTGGGTGAAGAAAAGTACAGAGAATGTAGGGGATGGATCTGCACAAGACTCTGGTGCTGATATTCCTTCTGGAAATTAAAAAGTGAGCTCTGGCTCAGGGGAGACACAAAGAAAATCTTGTTCCCCTAGCCAGTCAATTGGTGCCAGAACTGGCACAAGGAGAGTTGCGGATTAAAGGGTTCATAAGAGAAACATCTAAGTAAACTATGGTTAAGATTTGGAAGATCCGCAAGATGTTTAAGATCAAGATTGATCCGGTTCTTCAAGTCATCTGAATAAGGCAAACCGGAATGACTTAGGTCAAGCATTTATTGTAACTTGATATTAGGGTTTGCGGAGCAATATAAGGGTTTTCTCATTAAGCATTTGTTCATTTTGCATTCAAGAAGAAACGAAAAGAAGCTCTGCAACAGAAATTCCTCAAGCTCATCAAAGATCATCTGCAAAATCTGATTCATCCAGCAATTGATCCCGCTCACTTCGCATAACCTAGAAGCGTAAAAGGTATTTTCCATTCTTAATATCTCTCTGCAAATCTTTTTAAAAGATGTCTACTCTGAATATTATGAAGATCACTGATAGGCCTTACCCCAAATTCAAGAAACATCCCTACAAATCCTTGGAAGTAGATCCCCTAGAAGCTTTTTCCAGTGTTCCGCATGGTGTCTTGCATATAGAAGATATTAGGGTTTACATTCACACAAACATTAAAGAATTCAGAGAGTCCAAGTTGAGTTATATCTACCACAAACAACTAATAGATGATTCATTTGAGCTCAAACCCCAATACAAGGCCCTCCAAGAGAAGCACTTTGCACAATGTATACATTTTCCCTACTTTGCTGAGGACTAATGGGTCCGGTATGTCCTGAGTAGAATACATGACAACTTCATGTGGTTGAATGGACCATTCAAGATCACAAAAGATGCCATTAGGGCAGTTATCGGTTTGCACTCATCTAGTGGTATACCTATTCTCAAATCAGTCAAGAATCTGACTGTAAGTGAGGCTACTAGATCTAGGTTTGATAAAAGAGCAATGACAGTAGATGACATCAATGATCTGGATGTCAAGTTTGCATCCATGATCATTGGCTATGGCTATAAGATATATCATTCTAGCAGGGAGAATTCAGTACCTAGAACTACTATCTACACTGCCTATGAAATGTTGAGAAAAAATGCAGACTATGACCTTTGTGAGCTCCTTCTAAACCAACTCTTGGAGAACCTACAGAAGATAAAGAAGGACAAGAAGAATTCCTTCAAATTTGGTGGCCTAATACTCTATCTATTCTTCTACTTTATGAATGAGCTACTCGGATCTAGTGGATGGGTATGGCAAAATGACAGACCAGTTGCCATACAAATCAGGGATTATTTGCATGGACTTGGTGATGACAAAGCACAGAACACAGCTCTCTGGGGTTTCTTTAAAAACTTTCAGAACATGATGCAAGCTAGAGAGAGAATTCCCTAATCTCTAGTTGAGAAATACAAAGACACAATATGCTTTATGGTAGAGACTGATCAATGCCTAATGGAGGCAGTGGAACCAAGAACAGTGTGGATCATGCCAATGGGGTATGAGGTGGATGAGAAAATCATAGAGCTGCATGTTCAGCACATGCTTAGTAAACCAAAGGATCCCAAGGCAGAAAGGTTTGAAACCTTTGAAGAATTGAGTGTGAAGATCCATATTGAGCTAAGGCAACCAGAGATGAAAAGAAAGGTAAAGAAAAGAAGTAGAAAACATTGCCAAAAGCTTTGGCATCTCAAAAGAGGCACTTGATGCCAATAGGGAGAAGATGGAAAGAGCAGAGAAAGAGAAGGAAGGTGCTGAAAAGGAAAGTGGTCCGGTAGAAGCCCCCACCTAGACAAGATCCTCTAAGAGGTTCGCTCCTACCATTGTCAAGAGCCCAAAGACATCAAAACCGGAAGCAAAATCATCCGATAAAGCAGAGAAATGAACTAAGACAAAGGCCACAAGGTCTTATATCAGTCAGAAAGATGAAGAAGAGACAGAATCTGATGAAGAAATCAAGAAGATGAAGAAGAAGAAGAAAGTATCCAGTGTAGATAAGGTGGCAGAGGCAGAAGAATTTGTTGAAAAGCCCACTCTGTCCCCAGATGATGTAGTCAAAGCTGTTACTATGGATGGGAACCTGCAACCAATAGTAGAATTCTATGATGCATATAATGATGCAGATAGAAAAATCTTGGAGGAAGCCATAGTTAAGTACTTGAACATATACAATAAAGCCTTGATTGAAATAATTTCTCTAATTCCTAAAAGTTTGGAAAAGGAACTTGAAATGAGAAAAGAAAATGCTAACGCTAAGGACTTAGAAATCAGAGAACAGATAGCTATTCAGCTCTACCTTTCAATTACTCCAAAACAAATGGATATGATCTTCAAAGATTGCAAGGATGAGTTCCAGAGTAAGACTAGAATGAATCATCTCATGCTTGGAGAAACTGATAAAGTGGCAAAAGAAACAGAAGAAATCCTGCAGAAGGCATACTCAAGATTCAACATTCCTATTATAGAGGACTTGGGTGTTGATCCCTCGGCTACAAGTGTTGAAAAAGAATCTACTAAGGCAGTGACAAAAGAAGTAATGGACTCTAGTGAAGGTAAAGACAAGGGCTTGGAATCCTCTACTCCAAAAGAGGTGGCTCATGAACAAACAAACATTACTCCTTTGGTTTCTCCTACTGACTCCGGATCCAAAGGAGAAGAAAGAATAAAGGAGAAAGAAAAAGAAGTAAAGGGAAAAGAAGATGACAGCTCTAAGACTGCAGAAGAAAAGAAAACTCTGTCTCCGACAAGAGACACTATAGAAATTGTCAAAGATTTCCTAAACAAAGAGACAATGGAAATTGATGAACCAGAACTTCTACTAGGACCATTTGATTTTGATTCTCTTTCCCCAGTACAAACAATGAAGATAGCTTCATTTGCTAATGCAAAGGCAAAAGAAAAACTCCTGAAGTCTCACATGGAAGACTGTGAGCTAATAGAAACTGCATCCGATGTGCTTGAAAAGATCATGCCATCCTTTCTGAAGGATTCATCAGCTTTCTCATCAGGTAATCTTAAATCTCTTGTTAGTTCAGTCAGCACTCATTTTGAGTCCTTAGAGAAATCAGCTGAGGAAAAGGTCCGGAAAGAGTTTTTGGATAAAAGATTCTTTGAAGTACTAAGTCTAATATCAAATGATAGAAGAAATATGGATATAGGGATAAAGAGCTTAGAAAATGCTCTTAAAGATGGCAGGGAAATATATAAATTTTGTCTATCATGGTCCAAAGCAACAATGGAGATTGAGAAGAAATTGAAAGAACAGGAGATCAAACTAACAAAACTTTCTCAAAATTTTGATCCATTTACCTCATCCATAGTAAATCAAGAATGTCAGACTATTGCAGTCTTGGATGAAATTAAGAAGCTAGAGAAAGAAAAGAAAAACAAAATCGGCAAGTTAAATGAGCTTAGAAGAATAATCATTCCTAAGTTGGAGGCCATGCATGAGGTCCTAAGTGATGCTCAAACCACCGCCAAGACAAATGATCCGACAGATCTTAAGAAGGTAGAAGTTTTTGCATTCCTGTTGAGTGGTCACATATCAATTTTGGACAGGATGAAGCTGAGTTGGGCAACCGAAGTTGTACAATTGAAAAACACTTTTGCAGACATACTAAAGTATATGTAGAGTGCAACCGGATAATGTACTTATGCGACTAAGTTATTTTTTGAAAATTTTGGTGTACGGACCCCACCCTTTGCCATTGATGTCAAAGGGGGAGTGATGAGCAGTGAAAAATGATGACTCTAGCTAAGGGGGAGCTCCGGAAAATGTACATAGAGATAGAGCATCAGCCAAGGGGGAGTATAGTGTGACACTTAGTCATTTTTCACTAAGTGTTGCCATCAATGCCAAAGGAGGAGATTGTTGGCAAGAGACACTATATGGATTCATGAATGTTGTCATTAATGGCAACAAAGGTTATCCCACACATTCGCAGGACATGGTGTGTCTATATCGGAAGTCAGATTGAAGAATGTTGTGGTCTGGTAAGCAAGAACAGAGTATGTGGAAAGGTTCGACAATCAGGTTCGGATCTCTCAGAGGAAGTATCTTTGGAAAGTGCAGACTTGGGGAAGTCAAGAGGAGTACCTTGACTGATAGATTCCAGGAATTGAGCCTCCAGTGATGAAAGAGTAAAGAGATATAAGCATTCAAGTATTAGGGTCCAGTTTGATAGAATAGATAGAGGAAGAACTGATAGGCAGAGCATCAAAAGTTATTCCGGATAAGACGTTGATGGTGATAAAGATTCCTAAGGTATCTTTCATGATTGGTCGACTTATTAGATGACTTCTATAAGTTTCTTTTTGATCCGCTTCACTTGGGAAGCAAGGATTCAGCTGACAGACTAAAGTTTGAGATAATACTGACCATTCTGGTTGCCGACTAGAAAAGTGTTGAAATCACTTGTGCGGATATATATATATATATATATAAGATGGATTTAGATGTGAAGGTGTGTGTCATGTAAGTAATTGAAGTGCGAATAAAAGCAAAATAGTATAAAAGGCAGAAAAATAGGTTCGGGATGTAAGAGGACAACAACACTTAAGGAGAGCAAGAATGAAGTACAACAGATCAGTGTATTGAGCTTAACCGGAACTAAACTTCAGCATGTGTGGATGCTTCTCATCAGTTCAAGTTTTCTTTGTGTATACAGTAAGTCTTTTGTAGGCAGTGAGCCTCTTGTGAGCAGTGTGCTCGAGCAGTGAGCCCTAATTGGCAAGTGCCATTTTGTATCTTCTATTCTTCTAATAGAGAATAATATCTTGGGTTAATCACCCCGTGGTTTTTCCCTTAAGAGGGTTTCCACGTCAAAATCATTGTGTCATGTGTATTGGTGTTATTTCCGTTTCATGATTATGCTTGCTTATTTGATCTGATGTTACATTAACTGTTAAGAAAGCACAGAAAGTTAAAATTATTAGGATAACTGATTCACCCCCCCCTCTCAGTTATCAACAGTAATATTGTCTTGTATTTTGTTTATGAATCATGTTAATTTTATTGTTTGGAAGAAATGTGTGTATAACTATATTATGAGGGAGAATTATTGTGTGGTTGTGAATGCTCTTCAAAAGAGTATTTTAGTGAATGCATATTTTATTACCTATGTGTTGTTGGGTTGTGTGTTCTCAAAATAATCTAATGAATCCTTCGGTCTTGCATGCACATGACAGTTGGCTAAGTATTTGGCTTAAATCATTTTATTAGTGAATCTTTAAGGTATTTGTGTTATTGAGAAAAAAAAATCATGTAGAGTTAAAGTGGATGGAGGCTTGAGATTCAAGATTAATCCAAGCTCTAGTTATACCTTGGAGCCTTGTCTTGTGGACCTTGAGGCCGTAAATGTAAAATGTCTCTATTGAGAGGCTGCCTGTCAAGTTGTTTGCATGTTGTTATTTGTCAATGAAATGTTACATGATGTTTTCTAAATGGGTCAAGTTGTATCTTGATACCCATCTATATTAAATGGTTTTTGGTTATGAAGTTGTCTAGTTGTGGTTAAGGAAATTTGACAATCTATCGCATTTTTGTATGACAAGGATATCTATTCATTTGATTGTTTATTATCATTATTTTATGAAATCATTTGTGGTTGCAATCTCAAGTCCCTAAACTATGAAGTCTTTACGTTGTACGTATGTAGGTAAGGCCATCATGAGCCCCTAAAACATTAGGTCAACCCCTTAGGGCCTTAGTCTCGTCATCTTGTGCAATTGAATTTT
Organism: Cunninghamia lanceolata; assembly: GCA_027924645.1. Classification (NCBI taxonomy): domain Eukaryota; kingdom Viridiplantae; phylum Streptophyta; class Pinopsida; order Cupressales; family Cupressaceae; genus Cunninghamia; species Cunninghamia lanceolata. The sequence goes on from BSBN01000460.1 coordinate 7,930,045, forward strand.
TATTATGCTTATCAATATCTATGCAGAACTAATGTTTACATTTAGTGTGTAGATTCTGGTCTAATATTCATGCAGGAAATTGGAGCTAATAAAGTTTCCTCTCACTTTGTGAATGGATGACTATTTGGCATTTACTGTAAATGTGTATAAATTTTTATAATTGCATATGAAAAGTTTATCTTAAATTTTAGTTACGATGAATGATACTATACTTATGTTTGATTTTGAAGAATATTAAGTTACAAGTAAATTTTCTCCTGTAATCATATTTCCTAATTTATTTCCTTACCAAATTAATTTATTATTGTTGATTATTGTTAATTTCCTAAGTGGGCATTACATAGGTATCAGAGCATCGAGTTGCAACACTTGGGAGCTTTGGGGTAAAAGTATTGGTAATGTAAACCCCATCATGGTAAGTAGAGGTAAATTTTGATTGATTAACGATATGAAATGGATGTCTAGTAAATCATTTTCAACATATATACATATATGTTCATAGATGAATTCTTGGGATTGTAAGTTTCTATAATATTAATCAATGATTTCTGTCAAGCATGTATATTTTTCATCTTATTCTGTGATGATACTGACAAACTTGTGTGTGTGGTTTTGTGGAGATTTGTAATGGTGGCTGGTTGTGATGGGAGTTTGGGAGTTTTGGAGAATGAATGGGAGTTTGGGAGTCTTGGGAGTTTGGAAGTTTTGGGAGTTTGGGAGAATGAATGGGAGTTGGAAGTTTTGGGAGTTTGGGAGTTTGGGAGAATGAATGGAGATTAGGATAATGGGATTTTGGGAGTTGTGTATTTTGGGAGTTCTTGTTTTTATGGGAGTTTCTGTTATGATAAGGGAGTTGTTATTTCAAGGAAGCTATTGTTTAATGAGAGTTCTTTTGTAGGAAAAGTTATTTAAAGGGAGATTTTGTGTTCTTGGGAGTTTTTGTTGTGTAAGGGAGCTACAGAAAAACTTAAACCTCAATGGAGGATCCCTAATCTTATTTTCTAACTAGAAAGTTATGTTTGATTTTATGATGGATACTGTTTATTGTTAATGAGTAAAGATGACTTATTTTACGCTCGGGGGGTGGATTCGACCTAGTCAATCCTATGGTTGGGTGGTGAACGAATCTGGATTTCTCTGTATTTTCCTCATTTGGTGATGCAGGTTTCAGGTTTGGTACCGTTGCATGATGAAACAAAGAATATCCAGTCGACTTAATAAATCTTTTCATGAAATCTAACTTTTGTTGGATGTGATGAAGTTAGGGAAATTAATTTCTCTTGATGACTTCTAGGAGGAAGTCCATTCTTAGGGGGGAGGATGTAAGGCATATCTAAAAACCTATTTATTAATTATGATATTTTATTGTTTTGAAATAATTGTTTATATGATTTAATATTGTCATATATAGTCATTTTATGCTTTAATGATTTCTACTTGGGCCACAGAAAAGTAGTGGTAAGTGGCAGTTTAATAAGAGAATCTTGAGGAGTTAATAAGTTTAACATCAATTATTTGTTTATCTAACTGGCTACCTCATAGTAATTAAGATCCATATCATATTAAAGGAAACACCTATTGAATAGAGGTGGAGTGAATTGATTTATATTCTGATTTCAAGCCACCTCTTTGTATTCTGTACTAGACGCATCATATTAGATAGTGGTGCTAAATTTATTTGTTTCACAATCTTGTATTGTCAGTTGAAGATCCGTTCATTAAAATTAAAATATGTACATAAATTGTTAATAATTTGTTTATATGGAGATTTCTAGTGTTCTGTGGAGCAGTCTGCCTTATATCAGTGTGTGGCAATTTTCTTGGGGGATGGGGTTTAGATAAAACGGAGTGTAGGAGTATGCTGGCATGTGAATCCCATCTTCACACAACCTACTTCGTATTCATGGTTTAATAGACCCTTTAGATTTTGTACTTGGGTGTCAATTATTATCATGTGAACAACCTAGTCAGGGATGCTTTCATTCTTTATTTAATGATGTTTTGAATAATAGAGGGATTTTAGAATACTGTCGATCTTTTCATAGTTTAATGATCTCTCTCTAAGGCATTCTGTTGAATAGTTTAGGCTGGAGTACATTGACTACGTGAATTAAATAGTTTGAAGTGTTGATTATAAAGATATAATGTGTCTGCCAAATACCTTTACTTAAAAGTTTATCAAGCCATAATCATTGATCCTACACACTTGGGCCTTTTAGAGGCTTTGCATTTCACTTCTTTGAGGATATTCATGAGATAAACCTTAGAGAATCGATTTTCTCATCTTCAACAACATATGTAATCCTCTATGAGATTTCGTATTCAAGAGAAATAGGCCTCTTGTAGACTTGAGTGTGTTGTTTCCAGGGTACTTGCAATAATAGCTTCTGACTAAAAAATTCCCTATCGTTATGATTTGATGGATTTTCATACCCTATTCCAAGACTCCCTTTAGTGCCAGTAGGAGGGATGATATAAAGATCTAGCGGAATTTGCTAATACACTTGCCAATTGCATTTGCTTGAAAGTTTCTAAAGCTTTTTCAACAATCTATTTTGTGCACATCTTGTAATCATTACTTTCCATGGATGACATCACTTTGAGATATTTTGTCAAATAGTTTGTTTGCCTTTTCTTCGATTACTTTGCATGCATGTCTACCAGAGCTTATCTTTCTTTAGGTTACGCTGGCTAAGATTGTGGATTTTGGCATTACGCCTGTTGTGTGAATTTTCTTGGAAGTCTCTAAAGCCTTTTCAATAAATCCATTTTGTGTGTCTTAAAATCATTTCATTCCATGAGTAGGCATCTTTACAAGGCATCCCATCAAACAGTTCGCGTATCTTTTCTATATGTGTGTGTTTATAAACAATGTTTATATATATATATATATATATATATATATATATATATGAGCATATATGTAAGTATGGTTACAACTATAAATATATGTAATATGTAATGAAGACTATATAGATATAAATAAGCACTAAGTGCTATTGTGATCACTATTAGTATTGGTTATTAAAACCTAAGTTTAAGTTTAGGGGACTACGATATGATTGTCATTTTAATTCTAGATAATATGAATTGGTGAGCTCAATTAAAGCCTTGGCCCTAAATCAAACGGCTCAACGTAAAGGTGATTTAATTGTGGTGGAGAGTGAACTTATAGTCTTAAAGAAGTTGATAGACTTGAGATTAATGCTTTTGATTGTTATTAGTTCATAACCATCAGTCTTTGAGTATTTTTTGAGGGATTAGAGGTCAAAGGACTAGCCCTCCATGCATGCATTAACTATCTCATTAATTCTAAGTCTCTCGACTATTTTTTATTCTGAAGGTTGTTGATGCTTCCATTGCCAGCCATAGCTCTGTGATTGTGATTCCTACAAACTAGAAGCTTTTACTTTTGTTAACTAAGAGTGGGTTGATATAAAGATATGGTGATATTCTCATTCAAGTATGTTTTAACCTAATTTCCTCTGGTATTGTGGTGTGGAAGAATATATTTATTTAAAAGAAGTCCTCACTAGTTTTGTGAGTGGGTTGTGAATCAATGGTTTGAGATACTGGTAGGAACCAGCCAAGAGGGAAGAGCTAAATCTGGGCTTTATGCAGTGGTGACTGGTAATATTATCTTGTATTTTGTTTATGAATCATGTTAATTTTGTTGTTTGGAAGAAATGTGTGTATAACTATATTGTGAGGGAGAATTATTGTGTGGTTGTGAATGCTCTTCAAAATAATATTTTAGTGAATGCATATTTTATTACCTATGTGTTGTTGGGTTGTGTGTTCTGGAAATAATCTAATGAATCCTTCGGTATTGCATGCACATGACAGTTGGTTGAGTATTTGGCTTAAGGCATTTTATTAGTGAATCTTTAAGGTGTTTGTGTTATTGATAAAAAAAAAATCATGTAGTGGATGGAGGCTTGAGATTTGAGATTAAGTTGAGCTCTAGTTATATCTTGGAGCCTTGTCTTGTGGACCTTGAGGCCATAAATGTAAAATGTCTCTATTGAGAGGTTGCCTATCAAGTTGTTTGCATGTTGTTATTTGTCAATGAAATGTTACATGATGTTTTCTAAATGGGTCGAGTTGTATCTTGATAACCTTTTGTATTTAATGGTTTCTAGTTATGAAGTTGTCTAGTTGTGGTTAAGAAAATTTGACAATCTATCACATTTTTTTATGACAAGGATATTTGTTCATTTGATTGTTTATTATCATTATTTTATGAAATCATTTGTGGTTGCAAGCTCAAGTCCCTGAACTACAAAGTCTCTGCACTGCGTGTATGTAGGCAAGGCCACCATGAGCCCCCGAGACATTAGTTTGGCCCCTTAGGGTGTTAGTCTTGTCATCTTGTGCAATTGAATTTTATTATGTCTATCAATATCTATGCGGAACTAATGTTTACATTTAGTGTGTAGATTCTGGTCTAATATTTGTGCAGGAAACTGGAGCTAATAAAGTTTCCTCTCACTTTATGAATGGATGACTCTTTGGCATTTATTGTAAATGTGTATAAATTTGTATTTAATTGTATACGAAACGTTTGTATCTTAAATTTCAGTTACGATGAATGATATTATACTTATGTTTGATTTTGAAGAATATTAAGTTACAAGTAAATTTTCTCCTATAATTGTATTTCTTAATTTATTTCCTTACCAAATTAATTTATTATTGTTGATTATTGTTAATTTCCTAAGTGGGCATTACACCAAGGCCTTTTGGGTTCTTATATTTATTTGGCTGATATTGTGGCCTAAGCCCTTGAAAATTCTGGTATGTGAGCTTAGGATACATATTTTGTTGCCTTTTAGGTTGACAATCGCATTTAAAAAACATCGTAAGATACTCTTCATGTCATCTATCTCAACTGCTAACTAGGGATTTGAAAACCCTGTGACTTGAGTAGAGAGATAGATGTACATTGAAGGAGAAACTTGTTGCATATTTAATGCAAGAGAATCAATTTTTGGCATATCCTCTTGTACTAGGATGGATAGTTCTAGAAACATAGGCATGGGGGCTGTAGGAGGAAGTCTCCTAACATCTATTAAGCTATTCTCTACTATGACTGGGTCAATCCATAATAGTGAGTCCCACTTTTTGGCCAAAGCGGGACATTGAAATCAACATTTTTAACCAATTTTTCACTTTTTGGTCCACATATAGTGACTAATCCGTTAAGAATATGAAGATGATGTGAACTAGTAGTTTTTGAGATTTTATGTTTAGATTAAAAATGTATTTTTTTTAATTTTAAGAAATAATTTGTGAATTTTTTAATGTAACTTTTAATATCTCATTTTTTATAGTTAACAATATTTTTAAAAAGTGATGTTTATACCATACATCATAACTTTTTTTATAGAAATGACAACATTATAAATTTTTAAACATAGATTTGTAACACCAATATCCAGTGTGGAGATATATTTTCATAATAATTTTTTGTTGCCTATTTTTTTAATTAATTTTCGAAGTGAGGTTAATTATAATTCAAACATAGGTTTATACCATACAACATGTAACTTTTTCTATATGTATCCAAATCAAATTCTTTTTTTTTGTCGAAACAAGGACATCAATACCTAGTATACAAATATTTTTCAAAAAAATTCTCTATTTTTTTTTTCCACGTGTGTGGAATAGAGACCTTGATGTTTAGTGAAAAACCTATGTTCACTAGAAAATAGAAAATAGATATAATAAACAAATAAAATATATTCAAAATCATACTTTTTGGAAAGCTTATACTAAGGGCTACATATTTACAAAATAACATTTCTAAATGACTTCATTTGATCCCCCAAAATGTGAAGCAAAATTGTATTTTGTTAGCATTTTTATAGATGTGGAGGAGACTCCATCGAGGATTTGATTTAAGACTATGGGGTAAGTGCAGGAAGATGGGGGACCAAAAGGGGGTCTTAAGTGGCCACTTTTTTTCTGAAATTAGGAAATACTAACCTTGGATGAGAAATTGAGCATAGTTACACTCAAAATTTTAAGATGCAACAAAAACAATGTTCGTAGTGCTCTGAGTCTACTTTCTTAACTACTAATTTTTTTAAAAAATGGTATCGACTAAGGGGATCAAAAAAGGGAGCCATATAAATTGGTCTTGTTTCTGTCAAAAAAATATTACATAGCGTGTTTTGTGGCTCCCTCAAAAGGTTAACTTTTTTTTGGTATTTTTAAAATCGCTTCAGTGAGAAATTAGCTAACAACATGTAGTTTATGCCCGAATTTTCTAATATTTTTTAATGAACATTTGATTTTTTACTAATTTTCAAAGTGGACACATCCTAAAAAATAGAATTTTGGTCGTGCTACCCCTCTAAATTTTGAAAACTAATTGAAAATCATTTTTTTTTTAATCTGTGTAGAATTGAGTCTAGATTATAAAAATGTAATTTATTTGAAATTTCAATGAATGATTAATTTATAAAGAAAAAAATACCAAACACTAGTTTTTGCCAAAAAATAGACACACAAACAAAAGAAATTAAAGATGAAAGGCTTAACACTGTCAAAATTAGGAAAAAATTAAATCATTAAATAGCTAAGAGAAAGTCTAACATTACCCAGGTGTTTGATTTGTTTGACCTTGAAACATGTGTAAACCTGACGGTTAGCACCAATGAGATTATGTGAAATCCTATAGAATATGCAAAAACACGTCTTTGGACATTGGGAAGGCAATCCAAGCCTCTGGGTTGGAAATCCAAAGCAAATCCCAAGCCTAAGGCTTGGGGATTCCCAAAGCAACATATAACACAAGCATCTTATAACATGCTCACGCTATGTTTTGCTTTGCATTTTTTTCTTTTTTGCAAAAGTTTGCCCAATGTTTGTCAAGTTTGACATAATGCAAGTGTGTTATAATGCGCTCATGTTATGTCTCGCTTGGAATGTTTTATGTTCAAGTTTGTTAAGTATGTTTGATGTATGTATGTTTGTATATATATTTGTATTTATGTATGTATGTATGTATGTATACATGTATGTATGTATGAATGTATGTATGCATGCTTGTGTGTATGTATGTATGTATGCATTCTTGTATGTATGTATGTATGTATGGTTGTATGTATGTATGCATGCTTGTATGTATGTATATATGTATGCATGTTTGTATGTATGTATGTATGCTTATATGTATGTATATATGCTTGTATGTATGCATGTAAGGGTTTTGGGTTTAGAGTATATAAGGACCTGAGCCTGTATGCTTTTTTAGGTTGAGGGTTGAGGTTTTTGGGTTTAGGGTTTAAGGTATAGGGTTGAGGGTTGAGGGATCAGGGCTTAAGTAATAGGTTGAGGGTGGAGGGTAGAGGATTATAGTTGAGGGATAATATTTAGCTTGTTGAGTGTATAAGATTAAGTGTGTAAGGTATGGGGATTAGGGTTTCAAATATTGGGTTTAGCGTTTACGATATGGATTGAGGGTATATAAGGCATATGATGACTTGGGTTGAGAGTGTATGGTTTAGGTTTTAAGTATAGGGTTGAGGTACAATATTCAGGGTTTAGGGTATAAGGGTGAGGTTATAGGGTATAGGGATGAGGGTTTGTGGGTGTAGGTTTCAGGGTTTAAGGTATAGGGTTGAGGATTGAGGGATTAGGGATTAAGTATATGGTTTAGGGTATAGGGTAGAGGGTTGAGAGTTTACAGTTGAGGGATAATGTTCAAGGTTGAGTGTCTAAGATATAGGGTTTAGGGTTTAAGGTTAAGGGTATAAGGCATATGGATGAGGGTTGAGGGTTTATGGCATAAGTATAGGGCTAAGGGTATAGGGTATAGGGTAGAGGTTTGAAGGTTGAGGGATAATGTTCAAGGTTGAGTATCCAAGGTTGAGTGTATACGGTATAGGGTTTAAGGTTTGAGGGTTTAAGGGTATCCAGGTGTTAAGAGTTTAGGGTTTAAGTGTTTAAGGTTTGAGGGATTAAGGGTTTAAGGATTAAGGGTCTAAGGGTTGAGGGATTAGGGTTTAAGGTATAGTCTCGAGGGTAGAGGGTTTAGGGTTTAAGGTTTAAGGGTTGAGGGTTGAGGCTTTAGGGATAAGGTTTAGGGTTGAGGGTTAAGGGACTAGGGTTTAAGGGTTGAGAGTTTAAGGATTTAAGGTTAAAGGTGTAATGTCATAAAATGTCCCCTTGGGGGATTTTCCCTCATAAAGTTTAGCTCCTAGGTCTTTAGTGTGCATTTAGGACATATTACATCATACTTCAACATCCTGATGAGAAAACCCCTAAGTGTCTTTGCAAATAAGACCTAGGGGGACCACTTGAGATAACCCCTGCCTAAAATAGGGGGAGGACTTGGGCACCTGTGCCCTAGTCCTGCCCTATTTTGGGTCAGTCCCAATTTTTGGGTGTCATCTTGTGACCATTATTTGGGTCCAATGTCGACACGGTAAGTTTGAATTACGAAATTATTGGCTGGAATGTTTGTAGTTGCATATAAAAGCATGTTAAGGCATTTATTTGTAAACTGGAGCATTACTAGATGATTACTAGTAAGCTATTATGTTCCAAAGGTGATTCAAGGCTTTCATTGTGTTGTAAGAGCAGATTTGTGTTGTCTATGTGTTTGTGTTTGTAGATTTGAGCAATCATCTCCTCATGGCATGAAGAGCTTCTTCCTCCATGAGATCTTCACTACAAGGTGACATTCATTTGTGTTTTCAAGCATTTATCATTTGGTTTTTGCCTCTGCCTCCCAAGGCACACACTCTCTATCTAACAACTATGTTTGGAAGACTTGAATGTCTCTCCGGGGCTTGACTGAGGCAAGCCTCTAAACACCACAACCCCCTCCCAAAGTTTTCATTATTGTAGGTTATAGGTGGAAGCTACAGACAAAGTGAAATAGGAGGGTACACCAGAGTGTCAGAATTGTAGATCACGAAAGAAAATAGCTCCCTGGACTAGGGCGCCTGCTCATTAGTCCTCAAAGTTTCGCAACGGGAAAATCTATGATGCAATAGGAACAGGTTGCAGATTGAGCTTCCAGATCCTAACAAAAAGCAGGGTGTTGGACTTGGGTGCCCACTCTTTAGTCCTTGACTTTTCTACCTTGGAACCCTGAAAATAGGTGCACAATTATTTGTCATTTCACATCTTTTTGTAGCAGCATTTTCTGATATTTGTCCGTTTGCTGTCGTATTTGCATAATTAGGGTTTTAAGGTATAATTGAGCATAAGAGAAGATAATTGGAAATCAAATCATAAAAATCCAAGTTTTCCTACATCTCATAGTGACCTAGGGTAGGATATTACATTGCAACTCGACACTAGGTCTTTAAATGAAAGGGTGAAAGGAGGATACACACAAAACTACCAAAAACCAAACATCCAAATTTTACTCTTTACATTTTGGTGAACCCGTGTTATTAGACTTGTGTACACCTTGCTGAGTGTTTTGCTTTAGATTTACATTAATTTCATTCATTCATAGTATTATTCATCTTATTACATTGGAAAATTTTACAAAAAAATTAGAAAAAAATTGCATTCTAGGGTTTCAATGTTGCATTAATTAATTTAAATTTCACCAAATTTCTGATTTTTGCATTAGATCTAATTTAAATTGGAGAAAATTACAAAATTTCAATATCTTGCATTGCATTTTCATAATTAAATTGCTAGGGTTTTGTTGAAAATTGTGAATTTTGCATATAACCTAGTAATTCCAAAATCTAGGGTTTGTAGGTAAAATCTTGTTTCAAATTTTTCTACTAATTTTAGAGACTCATTCAAATTTGAATTTGGCTTTAGTCTTGTATTCTAGAATAAATTTGCATTTAGATCTCAAAAACTTGCATTTTTGCATAGAAAAATTCAACAAAAACTAGCATTTTCATTAATTTTTCATTAGATTTGCACTTGCATTTTGCATGTTAGAGCATGAAAATTATTTTCATATCTGAGAGAATTTAATTTTCATCATACATCAGCTTGCAAAAACATTCATATAACATTTTACATCAAGATCTAAAACCTAGGGCTTGAAAAACCTTGATTTTAGCTAAATTTAGCCTTATCGACTCTCTAAATTTGCACTATAGGCATGTTGTAAATAATATTTTTACACTAATTAGCTGATATCAGGGGTATTATCTTCTGACCCTCCTAAAAATATTTACAACACCTTTCTATTGGCCTCTTGTATTGAAAATTTGGTGAAAAATTGCACATTTTTGCTATTTTTGCCCTAGGGTTTGGCCTAGTTTGCACTATAAGCGCGTTGTGACAAATTTTATGGATTGAGGTGACTGATATCATAAATATTATTCTCTCCACCTCCTAAAATTATTTACAACACCCCTTTTTCTAGGTCTTGGAATTGAAAAACCGTAAAAAATTGCCTATTTTTGCTATATTTTCACTAGGGTTTGACCTTGAGTGGCACTATAAGTGTGTTCTGACGGATATTTTGGCATTAAGTGGCTGTGATTACTGATATAATTTTCTATCCATCATAATTTTCCTCACAACACCCTTTGTCATGCTCTTTTGCATTAAGATTTGGTGAAAAAATCGCATATTTTAGTGTATTTTCATTATATTTTGACTTGTCATCATCTTAGATTTGCATCAAGAGTGTGTTGTGAATGATATTATTATTGTATTGGATTGATATCAGACATATAATTTACTGTCTCTGATCAATTTCCTTACAACACCTTTTCTTTCATGTATTTGCATTAAAAAAACACAAAAAATCAAGCATTTTAGGTCACTTTTGCATATAGTGTTGCACTTGTCTTTGGCAAACTTTTGAAAAACTTTTAAAATCTGATTTTGCATCTCATTATGGAATCTTCATGTTATTCATCTCAAAAATATTTGCATGAGTATATCCTATATTTTGAAAACTTCTCTAATTTCACTAATGAGAATCCTTATGTTCTAGAGCACATAGCTTCTGCAAGTGGTATTGATGCTTCTATATGTTCTACTTATGAGCTGCAATTACTTTGTTATACACATGATTTTAATAGTTTCACACTATTCATAGGAGCATATCCCTAGATATTGGAAGATTTAACTAAATTCATCTCTAGGAATACTCATGAGAAGGATGAGGGTGAAAACTTTTTTTTTCTGTTAATACTTTGAAATCAATAGCTAAAGAACATGATGATGATGATCCCATAGGTTATCCTAATTCTCCTATAACTGGATACTCAAATGAGAAGACTAGGGATAGCTTTAATAATTCCACTGCTCTCCCTGGCCAAGATGAAGCATTAGTGAATGAAGAGTTCCCTTTAACAAAGAACATTCCATGGGGAGACAATGAGCATTCATTTAAAAATAATCAAAATCCTACCCTAGTGCATGAAACCTCTATGGATCATCCCATCAACCTTTTTCCTTTAGTTGATTGTTCACACACCTTAGATTTCACTAAGGAAGAGATGACCTTTAATGTCCCTCCTTTGTTTGAATATGCAAGTCATTTGGACATCACTAAGGATGTAGCACTAGTGGATGAGGAGAAGTATCTCACATTAAATCCCTCAAGGATGGATGTTGAGATCACTCAAAATAATTTGCTTCTCCCACCACCTAAGAGGATAGCGAATATGTGTACTAACGAATTTCAACAAGAAAACATTTCGCCTAACATTGAATCAAACCAAGAAGCATTTAAGAATGAAGAAAAGAATAGTGACAAAAACTTGGCAATGGTACCTTATGTTTGCAACTGGAAAGAGAATGATTTGATGATTGATAACTTCTAGCATGGACCTCTCTATAGGTAAGTATCTCTAACCCTTTATCTCTCTCATGGTGTGCTTCCCCCATGATGTGTTATGTGTTGTTTAGGCCTCCTAGGATGACCCCTGATTCTCTCATAAGGTCCAGGATACTAGGAGACCGCCTTTGTTGTGACCTTCTTCTATTTGTATTATCATTCTTCTATATTTCTTCTCTCACTAATTTCATTGTTGTGTGTTGTGTCTTAGGGACATAGCATTGTGGTTGGTGACTTGGGGTCACCCTCCTACGTGAGTGTGCCTAAGACAGTTGTTTCTCCTCTCTTATTTATTGTTTCCCTTCCTCTAGTGTTTCCATCTAGCTGGCGGATGACGGAAAACATTTATACTAATGCAGACCTATCATCCCTTTCATGAGAAATCAAAAATTGGACTTAGTTCCTAATATGACGATGGGGTTGTATATCTTACCTGACGCTTGGCTAGTGGAAGCAATCATGCTTTCTGCATAGTGAATTTGATGATGTTTTTATCTCATTTACAAATCATAACAATATTGATGCTCTACGCACTTTGTTTGTCTTTGAATCTAGTCTTGGTGGTTCTCGATTCAGAGATCTTCGTGATGTAGCCCCATGGTAATCCTCAAACTTTGAATTCATAGTATAACCTTGGCTCTTTGTGTGGTTAATCATATGCATTGATGTTGTTGTTTATCATGATTATGTAGACACTAACATATTTCTTGCAGGGATGTGTTTGTGGGAACATTTGGTGATCATAAAGTACATGTCACCTACGGGGGGCATGGGCTTTGCAAAATTTTGTATTCCCTTATGTGTTTTCTTCCTACCTTAACATGCTTGATATCGATACCTGATATCAACCACCCTAAGGTGTGGGCATATATAAGGTAAGCTGTCTGTTATAGATGTTAGCAATGTGCTTGACCTCAGGTGCAGTTTAAAGACTTGTGTGAGGAGTACAACCTGCACTCTGAGTTTGTTTGCAATCAATCAATCAATCAATCATTTAAACCTTCTATGGAGGCAGGATGTCATGTATATCCTTTTTATTTTAAGCCCTCTGCAGAGGCGGGGGTGGTGTATTTCTCAGAGCAGATTGCACCATCCTGTAATTTTCAAAAGTCCTCTTCAGAGGTGGGGAGTGGTTATGTGACTAACTCAACCCTTAAGCATGTCTTTGGTGATTGTTGTGGTGAAGCACAATCATCGGTGTGTGCCTGTAATGTGCCTGAGATGCTGTTGGACCTAGAAATAGGAACACTCCATCACTTGTCTGCCATGTTTTCTCCGTGTCTTCAAAGTGTGTGTTTTGGTGTGCTTGCTTTGTTTGGCATGTCTATTGCCCCATATGAGTCTAAAGACCTGTGCAATGAGTACATCCTACATTTTGGGAGGTTTTGTGTGTCTTGCATGTGTGTTGCCCCAGATATGCAGTTTAAAGACCTGTGTGATGAGTACATCCTGCATTATGGGAGGTTTGTTTACTTTCTTGTACTTGCATCTGCATTTCATATATATGAGAAAAAGAAAAGAAAAGAAATCATTCATGTCTTCTATGCATTCAATGTATTCTCTGTGTTTTGCATGACTATAACTGTCTTGTTTTGCGTGCCTGTCATTGTCTTCAATGTGTCTAGCGCATCTTCTCCGTGCTTGGCGTGTTTGTTGTGTTTGTTGACCATACTTTAATGCATGTATTGGCCTCATGTTTATACATACATTAAAGTGGAGGCTAAATGTAACATCAGAAAATGTCCCCCTGGGGGCTTTTCCCTCATAAGGTTTAGCTCCCGGGTCTTTAGTGTGCATTTAGGACATATTACATCATACTTCAACATCTCGATGAGAAAACCCCTAAGTGTCTTGGCAAATAGAACCTAGGGGGACCACTTGAGATAACCCCTGCCCAAAATAGGGGGGGAGGACTTTAGCGCTCGCGCCCTAGTCCTACCCTATTTTGGGTTAGTTCCAATTTTTGGGTGTCGGCTTGTGACTGTTATTTGGGTCCTATGTCGACACAGTAAGTTTGAATTACGAAATTCTTGGCGAGAGTGTTTGTAGTTGCATATGAAAGCATGTTTAGGAATTCATTTGTAAACTGGAGCATTACTAGATGATTACTAGCAAGCTATTGTGTTCCAAAGGTGATTCAAGGATTTCATTTTGTTGCAAGAGCAAATTTGTGTTGTCTATGTGTTTGTGTTTGCAGATTTGAGCAATCATCTCCTTATGGCATGAAGAGCTTATTCCTCCATGAGATCTTTACTACAAGGTGACATTCATTTATGTTTTCAAGCATTTATCATTTGGTTTTTGCCTCTGCCTCCCAAGGCACACACTCTCTATCTAACAATGGTGTTCAGAAGACTTGAATGTCTCTCTGGGGCTTGACTGAGGCAAGCCTCTAAATACCACAACCCCCTCCCAAAGTTTTCATGATTGCAGGTTACAGGTGGAAGCTATAGACAAAGTGAAGTTACAAGAGGGTACAATAGTGTGTCGAAATTGCAGATCAGGAAAGAAAACAACTCCCTGGACTAAGGCACCCGCTCATTAGTCCTCGAAGTTTTGCAACGGGAAAATCTCTGATGCAGTAGGAACATGTTGCAGACTGAGCTTGCAGATCCTAACAAAAAGTAGGGTGTTGGACTTGGGTGCCCACTCTTTAGTCCCTGACTTTTCTGCCCTGAAACCCTGAAAAATAGGTGCACAGTTATTTGTCATTTCACATCTTTCTGTAGTAGCATTTTCTGATATTCATCTATTTGCTATCGTATTTACATAATTAGGGTTTTTTAAGGCATAATTAAGCATAAGAGAAGATAATTGGCAATCAAATCATAAAAATCCAAGTTTCCCTACATCTCACAGTGACCTAGGGTAGGATAGTACATTGCAACTCAATCCTAGGTCCTTGAATGAAAGGGTGAAAGGAGGATACATACACAAAACTACCAAAAACCAAACATCCAAATTTTACTCTTTACAAAAGGGTCAAGGGTTTAGGGTTTAAGGGTTGAGGGCTTAAGGGATTATGGTTTAAGGGTTGAGCATTAAGAGATTAGGGTTTAACATATATGGTAGAGGGGTTGAGGGTTTAATGGTTGAGGGTTTAAGGGTTGAAGGATTAGGGTCGAAGGTTGAGGGTTGAGGGTTGAGGGTTGAGGGTTGAGGATTTAAGTTATAGGGTTGAGGGATTAGGGTAGAAGGTTGAGAGTTTATAGTTAAGGGATAATGTTTAAGGTTGAGTGTCTAAGATATAGGGTTCAGGGTATAAGGAATATGGATGAGTGTTGAGGGTTTATGGCATAAGTATAGGGTTGAGGGTAGAGGGTAGAGGTTTGAAGGTTGAGGGATAATGTTCAAGGTTGAGTGTCCACGGTTAAGTGTATAGGGTATATGGTTTAAGGGTTTAAGGGTATCTAGTGGAACTGAGAGTTTAGGGTTTAAGGTTTGAGGGATTAAGGGTTTAAGGGTTGATGGTTTAAGAGTTGAGGGTTTAAGGGTTGACTGATTAGGGTTCAAGGCATAATGTCAAGAGTAGAGGGTTTAGGGATAGGGTTTAGGGTTGAAGGTTTAAGGGTTGAGGGTTTAAGTCTTTAAGGTTAAAGGGTCAAGGGTTTAGGGTTTAAGGGTTGAGGAATTAAGGGATTATGGTTTAAGGGTTGAATGTTAAGAGATTAGGGTTTAAGGTATAGGGTTGATGTATTAGGGTTAAGGGTTTAATGTATATGGTAGAGGGGTTGAGGGTTGAGGGTTTAATGGTTGAGGGTTTAAGGGTTGAGAGTTTGAGGGTTGAGGGTTGAAGGATTAGGGTTGAGGGTTTAGGGTTGAGGGTTGAGGGTTTAAGGTTTGAGGGATTAAGGGTTTAAGGGTTGAGGGTTTAGGGTTTAAGATATAGTGTTGAGGGTAGAGGGTTTAGGGATAGGGTTTAGGGTTTAAGGTTTAAGAGTTGAGGGTTGATGCTTTAGGGATAGGGTTTAGGGTTAAGGGATTAGGGTTTAAGGTATAGTGTCAAGGGTTGAGGGTTTGGGGATAGGGTTTAGGATTTAAGGTTTAAGGGTTGAGGCTTTAGGGATAGGTTTTAGGGTTAAGGGTTAAGTGATAGACCTATATGGCTAAGGATGGATGGAGAGGCAGACAAGGAGTGACTGAGAGACCTAGAGAGGGGAGAGGTAGAGAGGTGAGGGGGAGACAGAGGTGAGAGATAGAGAGGTGAGGGGAGAGATAAAATAAAATGAGAGAGTAAAGTTGTCAACTTAAGGGAAATATGGGTAAGGAGGAGGGAGAGAGGTGGAGAGGAATGGAAATATCTAGAGAGCCATGAGAGATATACAAGTGAGAGACCTACAACCTAGGGAGAGAGGGGTGAGAGAGATAAGGGAGAGATGTGGGTGAGGAAGATAGGGGAGGAGAGGGGTTTAAGGGTTGAGGGTTTAAGGGTTCAAGGATTAAGCATTTAAGGGTTGAGGGATTAGGGTTTAAGGTTGAGGAATTACGGTTTAAGGTATAGTGTAGAGGGTTTAGGGTTTAGGGATAGGGTTTAGGATTTAAGGTTTAAGGGTTGAGGGTTGAGGCTTTAGGGATAGGGTTTAGGGTTTAGGTTTAATGGATTAATGTTTAAGGTATAGTGTCAAGGGTTTAGGGATAGGGTTTAGGATTTAAGATTTAAGGGTTGAGGGTTGAGGCTTTAAGGATAGGGTTTAGGGTTAACTGAGAGACCTAGATGGCTAAGGAGGGATGGAGAGGCAAGAAAGGAGTGACTAAGAGACCTAGATAGGGGAGAGATGAGGGGGATACTATTGCAAGTATGTGTCAACTGGTGTTGCCATTGATGTCAACATGTTTGTGTTGTCATTGGTGTCAACTGTGTCTTCTAAGATTGCTGGTTGTTGATTGATTGAGTTGTCATGTTAACTTTTAAGGACACTGAGTTATTTCTCTACATTTCCTCTATATTGAAGATTAGATATGATTTATAGAAGTGTTTGAAGATGCTAAATCTAGAATTTGGTGGTCTGGATCGCTGTGCAGTAAAAGTTCTATTCACCAGTTTGAAGATTGTGCCTGGCAATGTTTGCAGTGTGATAGGGAGAAAGTATTTTGCTCCGCATTTCTCTATAGTTTGGATTTTGGTCTTACAATTCTAGAATTAAGTTTTTAAGGTCCTTAGCTCTCTTCCTTCCAAAGGATTTGTGATTTGGTGCTCTAAAAAGTAGGTTATCGATTAGTAGAGTTTGACAGTGTTTGTTGTGAAGTAGTCTGTGATATATCTTCAAGTGATATTTGTTGTACTACTCAAGTGAGATTTGTTGTGGTTGGATTTGTTGGCTCCCAAGTGAGTCTATGTTGTTCGTGGATGTGTCCAAAATGTATGGAAGGCATGCGTTTGATTTGCAAGCTATAATGAAGTTCTTGGAAGCGTGTATTCAAGTATTCTTGATGTTTGCATTAGTTCTGGCCGACCTGGTTATTTAGACTTGTTGTGGAGGTGAGTCATGGATTATAGAAGCATGTTCAAATATGTGAAGATGGATTTGGGTCTAAACTAAGGCATGAAGTGTTCCTCTTTCATTCATTTTCTTCGCAAGTTTGTTTAGGTCCAGTCCTAATTTAGTTTATGTATGTATGTTGACCTTGGAGATAGTTCAAATGGTTGTAGATTGTAATAACAACCTTGATGTACATTCCAAGGTTGATGATGTGTATAAATATATGTAATGAATTTGTGAGTGAAGAGTGAGAGTGCAAAGATGCAAAGATAAAGTGTAAAAGTAGAGCAGAGCAAAGGAGATATATTGCACTTCAATGGAACTAAACTTAGGCATGTTGTAGATGCTACTATATCAGTTCATGGAAGTTAGCCACCCCTGGCAATGAGCTACTCTTGGTAGTGAGCCACCCCTAGCAAGGAGCCACCTTTTGGCAGTGAGCCTTTCATTTGGGTAGTGAGCCCTTTGGCAGTGAGCCTCTTTTGTTATTTGGTATTGTTACTACATTATATTGTGAGCTAACACTCATCGTGGTTTTATCCTGTTTAGAGTTTTCCACGTAAAAATTTGGTGTTCATATGTGTATAATGTTGAAGTGTTTATGTTTTGATTCTTCTACTCATGTTTAATCTTCATAATAGAATAAGGAGTTAAAGTAAGTGAATGTGAAAGTGATTTTGTTTAAAGAATTTAAAGTTTTGATACAACTAATTCACCCCCCTCTTAGTTGTCTTGTGCCTTTCAACAATTGGTATCAGAGCAAGGTTCCTTGGAAGAAATCCTAATAGCTTAAGGTAGATCCGGGATGGCACACAAGAAAGGCATTCCTCAGTTTGATGGATCTAACTATGCCTACTGGAAGGTACAAATGCAAAGTTATCTTATTTCTAGTGGTTATAATGTTTGGACAATGGTAAAAGATAAATACACTATACCTAAACATGGTCCAAAGACTGATGAAGAGATTAAGGATTATAAGACTAATCACAAAGTTAAAAATGCTCTATTAAATGCCTTGTCTAACACTGAAATGGAGAAAGTTGTGGATTTGGAAACTGTTCATGAGATCTAGGACTTTTTTGAAAAAAATCTATGAAGGTGATACATCTGTCAAGAAGGCTAAATTGCAGAACTTGAAGACCACATATGAAACCATGCAAATGTTTGAAGATGAGAACATAACAAATTACATACAAAAGATTGATGAAGTTGTAAGCAGCATCAAGGGTCTTGGTGGAAAGTTAGAAGATGGGGATGTTGTAGATAAGATACTCAGAACTCTTCTGAAATATTATAGTCACAAGGTATCGGCCATTGAAGAATTGTTTGATATGGCCAAGCTTTCAAAAGATCAATTTCTTTTGAAAACTGAGACTGCCTTTAAGGTCAAGGAAGAAAAGACTGCTAGATCAGATAAATATGCTGTGGAATCAGATGAAGAAGATTTTGTAGAGCTTGAGGCAAAATTTGCAAGAAGAATAAAAATAGGAAACAGAGAAAAGTTTAAAGGTAAGTTACCTTTCAAATGTTTCAATTGTGGTAAAATTGGTCACTATGCTTCAAGATGTCCTGACAGAGCTTTGAAAATCAATGAAAGTAAAGGAAAGATGGTAAGAAAGAGTTACTATGTTAGATATGATGATGGTGTAACTGATGATGAACCTAATTCTAATGATGGTAATAGTAGTGAATATTTGTTTATTTCACTTAGAGAAGAACCTATTTCTACCAATCTTGCAAGTTGTGTGAAGGAAGGAAGTCCAGGAGAGTTGTCTGCATTTCATGTTGAAAAGGAAGATGAATGGATCATTGCCAGCAGATTTTCAAATCATATGATAGGAGATAAGAGTAAGTTTGGAAAGTTTGGAAAGTATGATGGAGGACTAGTTAGGTTTGGTGATGATGCAACTGGTAAAATTTTTGGAAAAGGATCCATTAGCTTTGATGGCAAGCATAATACAAATTATGTTCTTTATGTCAAGGGCTTAAAGCATAATCTTCTAAGTGTTGGACAAATGTGTGACAAAGGGTAAAATCTTGTATTCAAGGACAAGGGGTGTGAGATAAGGAAAAGCTCTAGAACCTTAATTACTGTTGGCAAGAAGACTCATGGTAATGTCTATCATTTGAATGGTACTAAAAAATTGTTTTTTTTTGGCTAAGACAGATGAAAGTTGGCTATGGCATAGGAGAACGTGTCACATTAACTTTAATAATCTGGTGAGAATAAGCACTATTCAAGTTGTAAGGGACCTACCTAAGATTGTGAAGCCTGCCAATGTTATATGCAAAGAATGTTAGTTTAGAAAGATGACAAAGACTACTTTCAAGAGCAAAGAACAATCCTGTACCGGTTTGCTGGAGTTGGTGCATATAGACCTGTGTGGTCCTACAAGAACAAGAAGTCTACAAGGTGAAAGGTATTTCATGCTTCTTATTGATGATTTTTCAAGAATGACTTGGGTTACTTTCCCTAGAGAAAAAAGTAGAAGCACTAGATAAGTTCAAGGCATTCAAAGCTATGGTTGAAAATGAGTTGGATTTGAGAATCAAGTGCTTAAGGTTTGATAGAGGTGGTGAGTTTACTTCAAGTGAGTTCAATTCTTTTTGTGAAGAACATGGAATAAAGAGACATTTGTCTACCCCCTAGACTCCTCAACAAAATGAAGTGGTTGAAAGGAAGAATAGAACTATTCAAGAAGCTGCTACAACAATGATCAAGGAAGCAGACCTACCGGAAGTATATTGGAAAGAAGCAATACACACTGTAGTCTACATTTAGAACAAAGTACAAATCAGAGTAGAAGAAACAAAGACACCTTATGAGTTGTGGTATGGTAGAACTCCTATTGTCAAATACTTCAAATTTTTTGGAAGCAAATGCTACATCAAAAGAGATGAAGAATTAGGAAAGTTTGATGCCAGATGTGATGAAGGCATATTCCTTGGGTACTCTACTATGAGAAAGGCTTACTGGTGCTATAACAAAAGACTGAGAAAGGTTATTGAAAGTACAAATGTGAAGATAGATGAAGATATTCAACCAGATGGATATGAGTCAGATGGACCTATTGATACAGAAAAGGTTGAAAAAGGCAGAAAAGGAAGTTCAAACTGAAGTGCAAGCTTCTTCTTCAGAAGAAGAAATTCAAGCTGAAGATCTGGTAAGAATTCCTAAAACTCCCAGGTATGTGCAAAGAGATCATTCTGAAGATAAGATTATTTGTGACAAAAGGAAAGGTGTGATGACAAGAAGCAAGGTTGTAGAAGAATAAGTAAATCTCTGTCTACTTTCAAAGGTAGAACCTAAAATAGTAAATGAAGCATGCAATGCTGAATATTGGGTTAAGGCAATGAAAGAAGAATTAATGCAGATTGAGAAGAACAAGACTTGGGAACTTGTCCCTAGACTTGCAAACAAGAATGTGATTGGAACAAAGTGGGTTTTCCAGAACAAACTGAATGAAGTTGGAGAAGTTGTGAGAAACAAGGCAAGACTTGTGTGTAAAGGCTACTCACAAGTGGAAGGAATTGACTATGAAGAAACCTATGCTCTGATGGCAAGAATGGAAGCTATTAGACTATTTTTGGCATTTGAAGTACATAAAAATATCAAGGTATATCAGATGGATGTGAAATCTGCCTTCCTGAATGGTGATCTAGAAGAAGAGGTCTATGTAGAGCAACCTGATGGGTTCTAGTTACTAGACAAACTAGACATGGTATGCAAGTTGAAGAAGGATTTGTAGGGTTTGAAGCAAGCTCCCACAACTTGGTATGCAAGACTAGATAAGTATCTGTTGCACTAGGGTTTCAGTAAAGGGTCTGTAAATAGTAATTTGTATATCAAGGAAAGAAAAGATCAAATCTTGATTATTGAAGTCTATGTGGATAATATCATATTTGCTTCTAGAAATGAAGAGATGTGCAAAAATTTTGCAAATGAAATGTAAAAGGAATATGAGATGTCTATGTGTGGTGAGATGAACTTCTTTCTTGGACTGCAAATCAATTAGACTGATAAAGGCATTTTCATTTCTCAATCAAAGTATGTCAAGGAATTGTTAAAGATGTTTGGAATGGAGGACTCTAAACTAACATGCACTCCTATGGTTACTGGCTTTAAACTGAGCAAGAATGATGAATCTCTTAAGGCTGATCAAAGCAAGTACAGATCGATGATTAGAGGATTGCTTTACCTGACTGCTACCAGACCAGATATCATGCATGTAGTCTGTCTTGTGGCTAGATTTCAATCAGATCCTAGAGAATCACATGTGATGGAAGTAAAGAGGATATTCAGGTATTTAAAGGGCACTCCTGATCATGGCTTGTGGTATCCTAAGAACAATGATTTTTCTTTAAGTGCCTATACAGATACAGATTGAGCGGGATGTGCTAATGATAGGAAAAACACAATTGGAGGTGCATTATTTCTTGGAGATAGGGAAGTGTCCTCGCATAAGAAGAAACAAGAATCAATCTCCTTGTCTACTGTAGAAGCAGAATATATTGTTGCAGTATCATGTTGCACTCAAGTGCTATGGATAAAACATACCTTGAATGATATCAAAGTTGAGTACGATAAGCCAATTCCTATTCTTTGTGTTAACACAAGTGCCATAAATATTTCAAAGAATCTAGTGATGCATTCAAAGATAAAGCACATTTCAATTAAGTATCACTTTTTGAGAGAGAAAGTTGCAGAGAATAAGGTGAAGCTTGAGAATGTGCCTACAAAAGATCAAGTTGCTGATATATTCACTAAGGCTCTTCCAAAAGACACATTTGAGTATCTCTGGGAAAAATTAGGGGTTATTGCCCCTCCTTCCTTGAACTAGATGTTGTTGATGATGATTGTTAGTCATAACAACATGCATAAAATTTTGCACAACAAACCTTTATTGTCTTGTAAAGTACGATCAACTTAGGATAAGTTGATGACTCCAAGTCTCCATTGATCAGGTCATGATCGTCTGACGTTACTCAGGGGTTGATGTGACATGTTGTTTTCCATTTCAAGGGGTCTTACATTTGTCTAGGTGATCAGTATTGCATTGTATCCTATAAATTCACTCCACAGAGAGGTCAATTGTACTCTATTTTCAAATATTGCTGAGATATTTGTAAGTTTGATCAATTCTTCTGATCATTGATCATTATGAACTTGGTCCTTCTTCTACACTACAAATCTATTTAGATGATGTGTCTATAAGTGAATATTTATATGTATTTCATGGATATTTATCTGAATTTGCATGATATTTATCAATTTTACATGCTTTAACTCCAAATATGCTCTGTATTTTCAATTATCTACGAGATATTTGCATATTTCATGTTTTATTTCCTTTTGATTGTCTGTTATTTGCAATTATGGAGATGATCTGTAATGAAATTGAAAATAAATTTAAAAGAATACTTCTACTTTTAGTGAACCTTTAGTTATTGAATCACATACATACAAGATACATTCATGGAGAGAAGAAATCAAACCGTAGGTCACCAGGATGTTCCACAACTAGATATGGTTGATGCTAACTTCAAAGGAACTAGGAATGAAAACAATACATGCAGGCTGAAAAATACTCCAAGGGATGTAGCTAATCAATGCATATATCTAGATTTCAATCACAGATTACTCAAGATTTATGATGATTTGTAATCAAAATGGCTTCTCTTTCATTAAGTATGCATAACATGTACATTTACAACAACTTTGAAATGAGTCCTAAAATTTTCAGCAATCAAATTTCAATTAAGTCTCGAATGTTTAAAAGATTGCACCCCTGCATCTTTTATAGAATAAGGTAAGGAGGCAGTTACAATTGACCAATGGTCAAGATTTATCTATTAAGATCAATGGATGTCAATCCTCCTATGACTTAGTCAACTTTGTCTTGTGGCATAGGTCGCCAGATGGTAACCATCTGTATGACTCATCAATTATGAGTACCTTATGCATATGTTCTCTTAGTAATGCATCTTCATTCATTCCTCAGGTTCTTCTTCTTCATTTTCTTCATGTTCATTGTTCTCCTCATCTTCATCACTTTCTTCATCACTATCACTTTGATATACATCCTTCTGTATGTGGACCTTTACTACTATCCTGATATGTTCATATGCTTGTACTATTTTATCAAACCCCCCATTTTGGATTTTGGATTTTGTTATTGCATGTTTATGAGACTGGAACTTAGCCTTGAGCGCTTCCAGGTTACCTTTCCTACTGTTCAAAGTCTCATTGTATGTTTCTACTTTAACTCCTTTCCTCATAATTTTATTCATCACTTCTTCTGTCAGGTGGGTGAGAGGGTCATCTGCTACTGACTTAAAATTATCATGCAGAGCCTTAATAACAAAACCTGCATCCTAATTCTCAATTTTGCCTTCTATTTTTCCTTCTAGGGCCTCAAGGATTTCTATTTCATATGCCATCATGCTATGCAACTTTACACTAATATCCCTGAGCTTGCCGTTGTACTTCTTCAAGATATCACATTCAAACCTAATATCCTCATACCATATGCCTATTAGCATGGCAGTATTATTATCCAACACTTTATTGCTTATCAAAATTTGTGGATCAATTCTCTTCATTTCACTTATAGTAGTCAGGTCCTTTTCCAGCTAGAATGACCGTCTCCCTGTATCAATCTACATTTTATTTACTTTTCTCTTTAGAATGCCCAAAGAATTCCACATCTGTAGGGAGGTTCTCAATACATCTTCAGCCCCAGTGAGAACTGACAACATCCATTTTTCCATGATCATCACCTCATGTTTCATTAGGTCTAACTTGGTGACCTCTTCCTATGATATGACAGTCAATGGGATTGCATGCTCAACTGGTGTATTATCAGGGTTAATTAACCCTCTTATGAAAGAATGTAGCTGAGCAATGTGCTCTTTATGCATTTTATTTTTCTCTTTCTCCTTCTTCACGCTTTGGGTTAAAGAATCAATAATGTCTTTCCCTTCTTGACCTTCTTGGTCCTCATTAGCAAAACCCAAATCAACAGTGGTGATTTGGAATTCCTCTAGGCTGATTTTGCCTTTTTCCTTTTCTACTGTGGGAAGTGCTACCTGTGCAGTCCTTCTACCTATAGCAAGATCTCTCTTTATGGTCGATGTTAATCTGGCCTTCCTCTTTGGCTTCATCATTGTCTTAGTGAACAAGGTAGAAACATCAAATTCTTAGATTTTTGACCCTTGTTCCATACCTATTTCCTTCTCTAGCCACTGAGGAATATCACCTCCAGATTCTTGGTGACCTTTATCAATATCATGTCTACCTTGTTCTCCAGTGTCTTCTTCTATCCTTGGTGGAGAAGGCATCTTCTTAATTTCTTCCTCATGTAGTTCCTCATGAGGGGGATCTTGTTGAAGTTCTTCCTGCTGAGGGGTTGCCTTCTACAAAGGAGGATCCTGTGGAATGTCCACATTCTGATCCCGTGCTTGATCTTGTACTCCCTCCTTCTGATTTTCATCCTCTTTATTATTTTCCTCATCCTGAGACATCCTCAGATGTCTGTGTATTTTGCCCTTGTGCATCACCCTGATCAAGGGTCATTTCTTGTTCTCCACCTGATGCACTAATATCCTGTGGCTTAGGCTCCTCCTGACCTGATTTATCTTCTATTCTAGAGGCATCTCCCAGATCTCCCTGAGTCTGAGCAGTAGCAGTACCTAATATAGCTTGATCACCCCCACTCTTCTGTTGAACTTCTACTATTTTTGGTTCTGTGGGTATCCCATGCTATTGCTGACCCATATTAGGAGTAGTGCTATCCTTTTCTACCTATTTTTCCACTTCAGTCTTCTCTGGTTCCTCAAGTGCACCCATTTTATCCTTAGGGCTTACATCACCCCTATATGTTAAATCTACAAAAGCAGGGCTAGTCACCTGCTCCACCAAATTATCAAGCCCTATCTATTGGGATGCCCTCTCTGGAATACCTTGTTTTACTTCCTCTATTTGCTTCGCCTCCTCCAACACTGCCATCTGTGCTAATGGGGTTCCATGAGGGGTCATGCAGGTGTTGGAAGTGAGAGTCTCCATTTGTTGAGAGGCTGCACTCTGAACCACCTCATCATTAGACAAGTCCACGGTATCCTCCAAAGAGAAAGGAGCACCCTGACTTGCTTTGAACACTTCTTTTGTTTGTTCCTCTGCTTTCTCAGTTTTGAATTTTATTATGGTGGGAAGAGGAACATCATGTTGCAATTCCTTCCTGAACACTTCACCATCTGCTCCTCTCAATATGATGGGGTCAGCCCTGATATCCCCCCTCATGGCTGTTCTTTATTTCTTGGGGGGTGACATCAGCAGCATCACCCTCCTCTTCTTACTGGCTACCATCAGGTCATCACCTCCAGGCTCTTTATTTACCTGCTCTTCTTCTAAAGGGATGCCTTCTTCCACTCCTGGCTATAAGGTCTGGCCCTCCACCTACACTTTTGTAGTTACAACAGCGGGCCTCAAAATCCTTTTGGTTTTTAGTTTTTCGATCAGAGGCTGTACAGATGACGCAGATGCTTGAGCTGATGTAGATACACCTGCAGTTGACGTGGCAATCCTCTCAATTATCACCCCCTTTGGTTCATATTCACTTTTCTTACCCTTAGGGGGACCTTTCCTTTATTTTTGTGTGGGCAATCAATCCCTGTTGGATTTTCTCTTTTCATTGAGGAAATCATCATATTCCTCATTAAGTACTTCCTGCCTCTTCTTCTTAGCATCAACTGTAAGGGCAACACCTCCTTTTTTAATCTGTTTATCTCCTCATCCAACCAGACTTGGGTTAACTGGATCACCCCACTTGTCAGCTGATCTAGGGATATATCCTCCTACTGTGTAAGTTCTAGGGCTGATATGGTGTCATTGTACACCTTCTTGTCCTCATATTCATTGGACATGACCTTCCCATCATCCTTCTGCAACTACATTGGCACCGAGATGCAGTCAAAGGTTTTTATTTGACTCAAGGTGACTCTTTGGTATTTCCTTCTCCTCACCTCAGCCTCATCATCACAGTCAGTCTAGAAGTCTTCTAGATGCTTCTGATGTATTAGTTTTCCTAATATCTTCTACATCCTGCCATAGGGATCATATGATCTGGCTAGGGGGAATGGCTGTAAATACATCAGTTTTAGCCCTCCTATGACATGTTTTATGCTCTCTGAATCTGATCACATGTACCAAGCCATGAATATTGGAAATAGAACTAGAGGTATCTTCTTTTGTGCCTTGTAGGCTTCAATGATTGTAGATACTTGCCTAAAAGACCCCATCAAGACAACCCCATCAGTAGGGTATCTTGGCAACATAAGAGGTTGTCCTTCAAACCCCTCTATCCTAATGTATGAAAAAGTGGCAAACTGGATAAACTAGGCTCCGTGCCGATAAACAACCTCTTGAGCTTCCATGCTCAACCTTTTAGTCCTGTCTTCCTCCATGGTTCTGACTAGATGCATAGAGAATGCATCATTTACCAATTTGTAGTCCAGGAGGTAACCCTTCCTTTGTAATTGGGGATAATGATCCCAGATGTGTGCATCATCAGCATCACCACCAGCCTTACCCACTGTCTTCAAAGCATAAAATGTTCCCTTATATGCAAATGAGTACACCACATATGAGGTCATATAAATAAGCATGTCTATCCTCTCAAGTTCCTCATTCCTTCATTCAGTGCGTCACTAATGATCTTAGCCCATAATGGCTTGTTGTTTGCATAGAAGACCATCTGGATGATCCCAAACATCTAGTTCTTGAAATTTCCAGCATGAGGTTTACTTGTCATCTTGCTCAGCAGGGCAATCATATATTGGTACTCATCATCAAAATCAAATTTATATAGATGTACAGGTAATTTAGCTGAGGTGGCATATGTGCTACTCTTTGACCTCCATTGGTAGATCCTCTTCCTTACATTTTTCTTATTATTGTTGTACTCTGTTTCCAATTTGCGTAGGTCCACGCTCACTACCTTCTTCCCTACTGGCAGATTGAAAGTGGTGGCAATCCCCTTGATTGAGAAGTCTGCATATATCCTTCCATGCTTCTCCACCCGTTTGGTTTTAGGGTTATAGTTCCTTGCACATTCCACTACTAGCTCTGGGGTATCCATAGCATATGGAAAACCAGCTGCATGCCACATACCTGAGACATATACTCCATCTAGGGTGGTATTGTCCTTATCATGATCTACTCATGTTGACCATACTGCCAGGTCCATATTTCCCTGGTGTGTATCACCAATAACTCCATACTTAAACTGCACCCCCTCAGGCTGAACAAACATGGGCTTTAGGAACTCTACATTAGACCTATTCTTCCTGAGATCTACCATGGCTTCCTGCAATAAACATGATATGCTTTATGCTACAGTGTCCACATGCATTTCTACAACATCATGTACTTCTGTATTATGTGTACTCTGTATACTATTCTTTACTTCATCATGATACATATTATCACAAAGCCAAACCACATGCAAGAACAAACACTTTACCTGAACAACTAGAAAATGACAACAGGAAGGTTTACAGTTACTTACCTGACAATGCTTTCCTCCTGGGTTAGATGACTGATTACGAAAAAAGCCTATAGATGCTCAAGATCACCCACTCCGTTACGTTGAATGATCCAATCCATTGATAGGTAGCTGTTCGAGGGTTTGACTTCTCTGGGGCTCTGTAATTTCTTGATTTATCGCAAGGTAAATGAAAATAACCTTCAAAATTTACCTTTGAAGCAGATGAACTGGACAAATTAGGGTAAAAATGCGTTGTCCTAATCAAATCCATTAATCCTATGTAGGGAATCCATAGATGCTGCCAAGTGTTCAATTTGTATTTGTAATCGGCAGGAATCCACCTACCACATTTAATTGCATTTAATGTCAAGAAACAGGGGGGTGATCTTTGAAAGATTAGGGGATATTCAAAATATGACCCCCTCTAGATAAAATGACCCCCCGGCTTTGAGCGGCAAAACTGAATGCAAAGGATCAGGTGATATGGTCAACATTTGACCATATGTATATCAGGTCATGAAATTAAGATCAGGGGCTGTTCAAAATATGACCCTGTAGATAAAATGACCCCCTTAGAAAAATATCGCGGTGGCATCACCGTGTTGGCGACATTGTTTAATCATTATGTTTTAATGACATCATCGTCATTTTGAAGAATATGGCCAATATCAGATATATACCCCCCTGCGGATAGAATGGAATGATGACGTAATCATCAACGTGATTTCCTTCATTCATTGGACTTGGATGACATCACCATCATATTGACATAGGGTGATATTTGTGAAGAGGGTGATGTTCGTAAGATGACTGATGTTTGAAATGTGACCCCCCCGCGAGATAACTGAAGTCATTTGATGGGCATATATCGGCTCTTACTTAAATTTGATGTCTGCACTTCAGGGACCGGGTGATTATCAGGTGATAATCCAATATCAGTGTGATCTTATCTAAGATGACTGATGTTTGAAATGTGACCCCCCTTAATTGGTATATCAGGTTTGACCAAACTTTGACTTAACATAACTCTCTTCCCTTAGACAATTTTGGGATGATCTAAAAGGCAAACCTGCTTGGAATTTCCTGTACTTTCCAACCATGAGGTTAATAATGGGAACTACTAATTTTGGCAACTGACCTCATCATGGTGACAAATCCACCCTCTTACAAGGTTACATGCATGACTGATTTTACCAAACTGCCCAAAGCAGAAAATAAACAAGCCAAAGCAGCAAGAAAAGTTGGGTCACTATTTTGTCAAGGCAAAATGGGGGCGTGTTGTGTGACCACACAATAGATGCATAAGAAGATGCATCAATCTAGAGTACCTCAAAGTACATTTCTCATTTTTGGATTGATGTTGCATGCTACCTCTCAGGGGGAGCAGGTAGTGGTTTGAGATGATTATTGCAGTCAGGGGGAGTAAAAGAATGATTTCAGAATGATTAGAGTAGTAGTGTGCAAGTATGTGTAGTAGAAGAAATATGATGCCCTTTGCCATTGATGTCAAATGGGGAGAGAGATCATGTGAAAAACTCAGAGGGAGAAAGAGTTCAAAAGTGTAAAAAGAAAGGGGGTCCTAATGCAAAGTTGTGTCTTGATGGAGGAACATGTTATTCATTTTTTCACATCATATGTTGCCATCAATGACAAAGGGGGAGATTTTTGCAAGTATGTGCCAACTGGTGTTGTCATTGATGCCAACATGTTTATGTTGTCATTGGTGTCAACTGTGTCTATTGAGATTGCTAGTTGTTGAGTGATTGAGTTGTCATGTTAAGGACACTATCTGAGTTTTTGCTCCACATTTACTCTTTATTGAAGATTGGAGTATGAGATTTGGATATGATTTATAGAAGTGTTTGAAGATACTAAATCCATAATTTTTTGATATGGATCGTTGTGTAGCAAAAGTTTTATTCACCAGTTTAAAGATTGTGCCTGGCAGTGTTTGTAGTGTGACAGGGAGAAAGTATTTTGCTCCGCATTTCTCCACAATTTGGATTTTGGTCTTGCAGTTCTAGACTTAAGTTTATAAGGTTCTTATCTATCTTCCTTCCAAAGGATTTGTTATTTGGTGCTCTGGAAAGCAAGTTATTGATTAGCAGAGTTTGACAGTGTTTGTTGTGAAGCAGTCTGTGATATATCTTCAAGTAATATTTGTTGTACTCAAGTGAGCTTTGTTGCAGTTGAATTTGTTGGCTCCCAAGTGATTCTATGTTGTTTGTGGATGTCTCCAGAATGTATGGAAGGCGTGTGTTTGATCCACAAGCTATAATAAACTTCTTGGAAGTGTGTATTCAAGTATTCTTGATGTTTGCATTAGTTCTAGCCGACTTGGTTATTTACACTTGTTGTAGAGGTGAGTTGTGGATTATAAAAGTGTGTTCAAGCATGTGAAGATGTATTTGGGTCCAAACTAAGACATGAAGTGTTCCTCTTTCATTCATGTGCTCTGCAAGTTTGTTTAGGTCCAGTCCTAATTTAGCTTATGTATGTATGTTGACCTTGGAAATAGTTCCAATGGTTGTAGATTGTAATTCCAACCTTGATGTACATTCCAAGGTTGATGATGTGTATAAATATATGTAATGAATTCGTGGGTGAAGAGTGAGAGTGCAAAGATGCAAAGATAAAGTGTAAAAGCATAGCAGAGTAGAGGAGATATATTGTGTTTCAATGGAACTAAACTCAGGCATGTTGTAGATGCTACTATATCAATTCATGGCAGTGAGCCACCCTTTGGTAGTGAGCCACCCTTTGGC
Source organism: Cunninghamia lanceolata (assembly GCA_027924645.1). Lineage (NCBI taxonomy): Eukaryota > Viridiplantae > Streptophyta > Pinopsida > Cupressales > Cupressaceae > Cunninghamia > Cunninghamia lanceolata. The sequence goes on from BSBN01000460.1 coordinate 7,960,619, forward strand.
AGTGAGCCTTTCATTTGGACAGTGAGCCTCTTTTGTTATTCGGTATTGTTACTACATTATATTGTGAGATACAAATCACTATGATTTTTCCATGTTTAGGGTTTTCCATGTAAAAAATTGGTGTTCATGTGTGTATGGTGTTGAAGTGTTTATGTTTCGATTATGCTACTCACATTTAATCTTCATAATAGAATAAGAAGTTAAAGTAAGTGAATGTGAAAGTGATTTTGTTTAAAGAAGTTAAAGTGTTGATACAACTGATTCACCCCCTCTTAGTTTTCTTGTGCCTTTCAACAAAGATAGAGGTGAGAGATAGAGAGGTAAGGGGGGAGATAGAATAAAATGAGAGAGTGAAGTTGACAACTTGAGGGAAAGATGGGTAAGGAGGAGGGAGAGAGGTGGAGAGGAAGGGGAATAATTGGAGATCCATTCGAGAGATATAGAGGTGAGAGACCTATAGCCTAGGGAAAGAGGGGTGAGATACATAGGGGGAAAGATAGGTGTGAGAGAGATAGAGGGGGGAGAGGGGTGGGTAATGAGATAATGAGTTAGGAAACCCTTAGAAAATCAAGTTTTTCATAACACAGGCACATTTTGAAGAAGTTGAAATATAGACATTTTGTATAGCAAGCTAAAATGCACTTGTGTTATAACGAGAGCGCATTTTGGCTTACTCTAAAAATGGTAAAATAGCTAGGACACTCATGATCTAGGCCCACATGCTCTATTATTCTTTTGGTTATGCGTGTGTTCTGGAAAAAAAAGTTTTTTGATGTTGTTGGGAAGTGCACATGCAATGTTTTCGCATTCTACCACTTTTGCATGAACTTTCCACCACCTTTTTCTAGTTTGTTAGCTTAGGAAGGGGGAAATAACATAGTTTTCACATTGAATTTGATATATGTCAATTCAAGTTTCAATTTTTGTAGTGTTGCAATGTTAATTGTGATTGAATTATAGGAATTTAACATTATACATTGGTTAATTGTATTGTTGTTAGTAATTCTATTTGAGTGATATACAATTGAATGTTGAAAAGGAAGCAAGTTTGTGAAAAAATCAAATTGTTGAGGAGTTTGATGCAAGAAGAAAAAAAGACTACATAATTGGGTAGTCTCTCCATTTGAATCTCCATTTTTTAGGTACGTCAAGTCTATACACTTGTTCTTTACATTTTCCTTAATTCTATTATGTTTCTTTATAATCCCTTATCATACACGATTAATGTAATGCTTTGATTTTGTTATTATGCATATTCCATGTTCATCATTGTTTGTTTCTCATTATAACCTTAGCCTCTCTTGGCACATTTTAAACAACACAATTCTTAACACTTGCCAAATACATTTGCTTGGAAGTTTCAAAAAAAATTTCAACAAATCCAAGTGTAAATCTTGTAATCATTGTGGTCCATGAGACCACATCTCTTTGAGGCATTTTGTTATAGGCATGGGGGATGTTGGAAAATTCTTTGGAATTTGATTTTACACCTAGAAATTGCATTTGCTTGAAATTTTCTAAAGCCTTTTCAACACACCCATTTTGTACATATCCTGAAATCATTGTATTCCATTTTCAACAATTACATTTTTTGCATTCCCCATTCCAAGTTCCCCTTTCTACTATGGTTAAAAGCCTAAAACATGTGCTTTAGAACAAACTATGGATGCATGGAAAAAATCTATCAAAGCATAATAGTAAGCAAAAGCATAGACAAGGTAGTGAGCTGTTTGAAAAAATGCCTCAAAGAAATGTTGTCTCATGGTGATGGACATCACCATAAGACCATATTTCTTTGAGGCATTTTTCAAACAACTCATTGCCTTGTCTATGCTACCACATTTTCCATACATGTCTACCAAAGCATTTTATCAAACAACATAGACAAGGCAATGAGCTATTTGAAAAAATGCCTTAAAAAAATGTGGTCTCTTTATCATTCTATAGATAAAATTCTCCATCATGCCGAGGAAACGATCAAAGATTAAACCAACATAGGGAGAGAAAGAAGCTAAGAATGCAAAGAAAAAAGCAGGTATGAGGGAACTTCGTGAGAAGAGGAAATTGGACATGATTGTCGAAGACATGCCAATTGAAAAGGAACCTCAACCATCAACAAGAGATATGGTATTGGCAGCACAAAGGGGACAAATGCAAAAATTTTGTGCTATGAGAGATTTGAATACCATAGTTGGAGACACGTCCTCTACCACAAGTCAAGATGGAGGGACACCATCTACCACATCTCAAGTTGAGAGTACATCATCACTCACATATGAGGAAGGAGGTGCACCATCATTCCCACCTCAACTTCAAGGTACATCATCTATTCCATCTCTGATCCAAGGTATGCTATCTAGCCCATCTCATTTAAATATTGATGAAATTCCTAGTGTTGAGATGAATTTACCTTTGAGAACACCATCTAGAATTTTGCATAGAAAGCCAAAGTATTTGATTGATATTGATGAGAATATTTTGCATCCAATGGAAGGTAAGATTCCAAAACGCACTTGTAGAAGATATGCTCATAAGATTTGGAGAGTGTTATTTGAAAAGTCAAATGAGACCGCAAGATGTCAACTATTCGTTGAAATGATGCACAGTATAAAGTATAGGTCCATCATGAAGATTCTTGGGTTGAGAACATCAGAGGCTTCAAGTGAAAAATCTATTGTAAAGAATCTAATGAGTGCATATGAGAGTGTGGGTAACACCTCATGCACAAAAGATAGTAATGTCACATGACGTGTCATTACATCGACAATAGTAAGTAATCAAATGAGGAAAGCTCATCTCATTAGATAGATGAGTCAAGCATTGAGAATTAATAGAAAAACTTTATCAAGAGCCGTTGGAAGGCGCCAAAAAATCGAGGAAACTGATGCCAATGAATTATGGGATTTCTCAAGGAGACTACCACGAAAATATAAACCAATTGTTAAAGCATTAAGATCACTAATTGAATACTTTTGGAAGAATTACACAAGGGTATCTCCGAATCAAAGGGATGTGGAAAGAAGGAGAATTGGTAGTCAAAACTGTGAGCCACATCCAAAGCATTTTCTGGATATGACTCAAACATAGTTTTTTGGTGAATTTCTAGAGATGTATCCTCAAATTAAAATTTGTTAAAGATATTTTGAAATGCTAAAACCTTTCTATGTCAAAATAAATCACACACACACACTACTTGTTGTTGTAGATTACATATTGAATTTTCTAACCATTTTGATGTTTATCGGTCTATATGTTTAGATTTGTATACTAACAATGTTTTGCAGGGTTGTGGCATACATGCCCCACCAACATCTCCAAGAGACTTCATATCAACAATTTTATGTGAAAGAGAAGAAGGTCAAATATTCTACAGGAAATTATGCTTAGATGACACATGTCAACATTGTGGTGGCTTGCAACGTATGCCAATATGTGAACATATGGAAAGCACACATGTGGTTGGAAATGAACTAGTAGAGTTCGACAAGTATAAAATAGTGGCCTACAATACAAAAGATGGTAAAGAAGCAAAGAGGTGTGATTTGTTTAAATTCAAAAGATTCTAGTGTATCAGTTTATGTCTACATTTCATGATAGTATAGTGTATGAGTATGCAAGGCATACCTATAGAGCTCGATGGTTGGACTTGCAATTCAAGTTATGCAAGGACACATTTCCACTTGGTAGCATTGTTTCAGCCATCAACTTTGAAGAGAACTATAGTCTATAGCCATAGTGTGAGGTGGAATCACAATATTACAACTCCACACAGGTTTCTATATTTGTGCACATTGCATTCATTCATATGAATGATAGTATAGAGGATGATAGAAAGATCATAAGGGAGTATCATGCTTATATTAGTGATGATCTCATGCATTTTATAGAGTTCATGCAAGGCTGCTTTCAAGTGTTCTACAATGATTTGGCTAGAAGGGTCATATCATTTAGTGGGCATATCATATGGTCGGATAATTGTGTATCACAATTCAAGAACTCATGGATGTTCTATTGGTTGAGTAGGATGCATAATATTATAGGTGTTTAGCATATGTGGAACTTTTGTGAGGTCAGACATGGAAAGGGGGAGCATGATAGTGCAGGAGCATGTATCAAAAGAGCCATAGCACAAGAAGAGTTAAAGTATAAAGAAATTGCAAAGTTGACAGATGCAAAATCAATCATCGAATGGTGTAATGCTTCAATGGGTCTAGCTAATGAAGGTAAGTCTTCAGTTCATAGATTTTTTTGGTTGATAGATGATACTAACATTGCACCATATGAGGATTGTTGTACACTGACAGGATCAAGTGAGATACACTCTTTTAGAATCTCAAATGCAGGTTCATGGAGTACCCATACATGGAATATGTCATGCTTTTGTTCTTCATGTACAATTCAAGCCTGGAATGAGTGTGAGTCAAAGGAGTGGGTTGATGAATGGTGGTTAAGTTATCTTCGCCCACTTGACACGTATCAGCCCCCAATGGTACTGGAACTGACACAGATGGAATCCTCATTTGACTTTGACCACATATTAGATCTAGTTCAACCAAGTAATATATCTACTTGCATAGTTTTTGAAATTCTTAATGTTATCTTAGTTTGTAGTGTTTCTGTAATGTTGAATAATTTCATCTAATTTGTTGCACATATCAATGTAGGGCATGTTTGTGTAGTTATTGCAGATGAAGACAATGAAGAGGGAACAAATTATTACTTGTGTCACTGTGTTGAGGCCAAAAAGGAATTGGATGCCCTGGCAGTTACAGATAGAGAAAACATTGAATACTCTACAGGCTCGGTGGTTGTTACTAGAACATGGCTTAGAAGGTACCCACATAAGAGTGTTAATGTTTGGTTGTTTTAGGACTTTGACATGCATTGGAAGATTCTTCATTACTCGAACCTTGTCATGGTATCCAATGTTCATTTGATACAATATCGAGGTAGAGGTTTGAACAAGACCTTGTGGAAGGTGCGTGAGTCTGACCATGAGGAAATACATGACACAATAAAGAGTAGAGAAGACCCAAATGGTTCATTGGATTAATTTGTAAGTATGCACATTATTTTTGTAAAGTCATGTTATTGATATTAATGTATTATAGTTGATAGTTAGACCTTTCGTTTCTATATTTCAAGTTTACATATGTTTTGGTTCCAAGTTTACATATGTTTTGGTTCCAAGTTTAGATATGTTTGTCTTCTTCTTGCTGCTGCATTTTTACACATATACAGTGAATATTGGGCAGATTATATGCATATTTATGGTTTCACCATTTGACCATCTAGAGAGCTCAATTTGCAAACTTGACCTTTGCAGCCCTAGATCAGACTTGGACATGTTGAAATTGAAGCAAAACAACTGAAGACTAAAATTAACCACTTAGAAAAGGAATTAAAAGATAAGAAGAAGATTTTATCATCAATGAAAAGGAGGTTAGTCTTCTCTAAAAACACTTGAAAAAGAAGTAGACCAGAATGAATGAGATAGATAATATATTCAATGAAGAGATCTTCTTGCTCTCAAGAAGTTGAGGAAGGTGTATGTGTAGATTCTTCTCTATTCCTCGTGTAACCAAACCGACAGTTCCAAAATGTTTGGATGGGTACGTTTAGGCTAGGCATGGTCTTATTTCCCACCCAAACATGCCAAAACAGTCTGAGCCATATTGTACTGGCAATATCCCTTAAGAGTCCAAAGTACAAAAAGGGAGACGAGATGTTACTCAGAAACTGTGTCAATTAGAAACAATTCATCCGAGGCTACAGGATCATGTAGGTGTTGTCTCTCATATTTGCACCCTTGCTGAGTTGTGAAACTTGGTAATCTAGAGAAACATGGGATCTTTACAGGTCTGTGGGTCACCTGTGATGGAAAGAACCTCTAGAGAAGGTTGGCTTCCTATTAGTACTCCACCTATACTTCTTATACTAAAGTCTTTGTAGAGAAAGGATTGCATGGAAATGAAACCTACTGCCTAAGGTGATGCACCAAAAGATCATCAGAGACAACACATAACTGACACACTATAGAACCAGTAATAATAAGGCTCCCTTACACAACCCAGCAAATCATAATCCTTGCATCAAGGCACCAACATGAAATACAACTCCAAGGACAAAGAACATCACAAAGATCTACAATAACACTGAGGACACACAATATCAGAAGACATGGGAAGGTATGAACTGCTTATTACTGCTAAAAAGGTGTTGCGATGCTATATATTTCTGAAAATGAGTTACAAGATTGTTCACTTTTGCAAAAGAACTCAGAAAATTACAATATACAGAGTAGTGAATAGCAAGAACTGGTGAATAATGAACAAGGAAGAATACTATATACTTCCCAAACAGTTGCCATAAGATAAGGATGAGCCACCTCCATTTTAATGTATCTCATAAATATCTCAAAAATATCTGCCCAAAGTCCTCCAAAGTGTGCTCACAATGCAGAAAAAGTCAAGGCATGCCATCAACTATCATAAAGGCACTTGAAAATGTCTTTGAATGCCTTTAAATGATCTTTGAGGCCATGAAAATAAGTCAAATCTGTGCAATAACTCCTCTGCAACATCATAAATGTTTGATATTTTCACAATAAATGACATAAATACATATTTCTTGTATTTAATTAACATTTGACTAAGAGGTTTATAATTATACCACCTTAGTTAATGTTTTACAACCCAAAATTATACAAACTTATGTAGAAAAATGACATTTAGGACATAACATTTAATTCTGATGAGGAGCGCACAATGGAAATGGACAATAGATCAAAAATTAAACTTTTGAACCTTTGAACCTTTGAACCTTTCCTTGGTTCAGCCAACAGAACTTCGAACCTTTGAACCTTTTTCCTTTTTCTTGGTTCATCAGACAGAACTTCGAACCTTTGAACCTTTTCTATTGAACCGTTGAACCATTAAGCCTTTGAACTTTTTCTTGGTTCGTTGAATAGAACTTCAAACCTTTGAACCTTTGAACTTTTTCTTGGTTTGTCGGGCAGAACTTCAAACCTTTGAACCTTTTCTGTTGAACCGTTGAACCTTTGAACTTTCACTGTTCGAACTTGGTAGATTTTTTGGTCCTTTGAACCTTTGAACCCTTAAACCTTTGAACATCTGAACCTTTGAACCTTCGCTGTTCAAACTTTGTCCCTTCTCTTAACAGAGATTTTAATCTAAAAATGAAAATATTGCCTTAGGACTGGTGAAAATTTCTCCAAATCTATAAACTGGGTTCATGAGACATTTATTAGGTTTTTTCCTCTTCTTGTTTCCTAATTTATATCCAAAATCTTAAGAACCCAGATCGTACTTTTCCAGATATAGTGAAACCACATGACTGCTGTCCTATTGTCTTCATTGTGCAAGGTCTCTATGGTTGCCTTCCTGCTGACTACTATTGCTCTAGACAGTTGTGGTCTGAAATACTCTATAATGGCTATGAGTTGGGCTCAACCCTTGTGGGAGCCACATTTCCCTCCACTCATAATGTAACCTGATCGAGCTAGTAGTGAAATTTAGGTAACATCTTTGGCGACATTTGCTATATGTTTGCCTGCTAAACATCAGACCAGTAGCCTGAAGCTTAACCATTGGTCTTAGAGTCAAAAGAGACTTAAAAATACCTTTGACAAACAATCTTGACCTCAGTAACTCAGCATAACAGTAATGAAGAACACTCAGAAACCTAACTAAAAAGCAAAATGCAGAAAGCAACCGATCTAACTGTGCTTGACAGCACTTAGGGAATTAAAAACTGTAACTGAAACCTATTCTAACCTATCCCAACCAACAAAATAGCTGGTCAAACAAAACCATCGACTGGATTTGCAAAATAACACCCCTTTCTGATTAACCACTGATGTATTACATGGTTATACATTGCTGAAAGAAAATGAAACACATGCAAATATTCAATAGACTATTGCAATGTTTCATGAAAGGTGCAAATAAACTCACTCACGCCTTGATTTTGATGAGGCCTATTGCTGTCTTGAACTGGATAAGTGAGCTGAATCTGATCACCTTCAGCTACAACTCTAAAATCAGTCTCTTTTTCAAATGCATACTCGTACTCGGGTACAAGCATGACCTCTGGTACTTCGATGGCCTCCATACTAGCTAAATATCTAATTGGATAGTCCCTAGAATGAATAAAATTTGAACTCTCACTATTGGCTGCTTCACATTCTTCCTGTTGCTCATGATTGTCCTCCTTCGTGACTAAAATTGAACCATAATAAACTAGATGCTTAGAAAAAACAACATTACCTCTACCTTGTATAATACGTTGCCATGTTGATTCCTCCTCAATAGTCAATGGACAATCCTCTTCCACTAGGGTGTCTAATAACTCAGCGAAGCTATCAACTCTTGGAAGGATTTTAGAAACAATTGTTTCAAGCTCAAAATACTCATTACCACTCTAGGAGGTACACTTTAAATCAGGAGTTTCTTCTTCAATGAAGGAAGGCAAAAACTCAAACATTGAAGTAGCCTCTCGAAGCAAACTTTTAGTTGATTTATCAGCCTCGAGTTCTTCAAAATAGCAGAAAGGAAGCTCTTCCAGCTAGCTAAGACCTTGCAAATCAGATTCATGAGAAGTTTTTTGACTTGAGAGAATAAACTCCTCTTTTTTAAGACCATACTCCTCCTGTTGTTTCAACACTTGTTCAAACTTATGAACTTGCTATTCTAGCTCATCATGGTTATCAACTCCTCCTAAAAGGTCTGATTCCCTGTCCTCCAACATTAAACAAAACTGCTCAATTATGCCTGTGCACATTTCTCCAAAAAGCTCAACATTAGCTTTCTCATGCATAACCTGTTTGAATATATCCAAGCTCCTAACTTGAAAAATGGTGTCAGGTTCAGATTTATGCTCTTCTTCATGGTCCCAAGCTTCATTTTCATACTGATTATTGTCAATCAGCACCTCCTCAGATTGTTCAATGTCCTCTTGCTGATCTAAAAATGTTGTTGAAGTAGAAAAACCTACACATTCTTCATTCACAGGATGATTCAACTTTACAAGAAGAGTTGAGCTGAAACTAGGAATAGAAAGGGTTGCCTAGGTTTCACACCCTTTTTGGTATTGAAAATCTGAGTAAGCTTGACTACTTTGCACCTGAGCAGACAAAAATTTCATTTGTTCCTTCTTAGCAGCTATCTCTCCTTCAAGATTTCTTTCAAACTGTATTCGTCTTTTTACCCACTCTTGATTATAAATAGCAGATTGCTCAGCCAACTCTTGCTGCTGCAAGGTAATCTCTTTTTGCTTCTTGATTTCAACCAACATCCAATACATGTGTGAGAACTCCTTACTAATATCACTGATCTTCATTTGTTCAAGCTTTTGGCTCAAATCTCACAAGAAACAGTCAAACTTTTGGATCAAATCCAATACATTCTGGTAAGGGTGCTCTTGAGGCTAACTGTGTGAATAATCATATTGTTTGGCATCAAAAATCTCTTCTTGGGGTTGAACTTGATCATATATCCATTGATATTGAGGTTGAGCGGGGATGGGAGGGTGAAAAACATGATAGGACTACTGGTAATCTGCTGTTATAGGGTCATTTGGAATAAAACCAGTAAGTTGTTCTATGTGATATGATTAGTAAGAGGGTATACATGCATGATCTTTATGGAATGGAGGTAAAAAACCATCATAGTACTGATAACTGATAACTAGACATTGCAAGAGTAAAGCATGAAACATAGACAAGTCTAGATAATTGATTTGGAATGTATATAGACAACAGGATCTTGAAACACTAAGAAATGAGTTATAACACCAAATAGAGTTGCTAGATGCTGAGAAAAATACTTTCAAATGGTAGAAGAACTAATAAGTAGCACCAACCTCATTAGTTGTTTGTACTTAGATTGCTAAAACTAGCCAATTCTTCGCTTGTAGAGTTGCCAGATGTGTGAATATTGCCATATTACCTCTATAGGCTGATGTTGTCGACATACACACCAAATATCAACAATGAATAAAGGACTTGTGGACTATGATAGTCCAATCGGTCCCACCGGGCGTGCCAAAAACTATTGTCTCTTAGATTTGCACCCTTGCTGAGTTGTGAACTTGGCAATTTGGAGAAACATGGGATCTTTCCAGGTCTGCGGGTCACCTGTGATGGAAAGAACCTCCGGAGAAGGCCGACTTCCTATTGGTACTCCACCTATACTGCTTATACTAAAGTCTTTGCAGAGAAAAGGGTAAGAAGGATTGCATGGAAATGAAACCTACTGTCTAAGGTGATGCACCAAAAGATCATCAGAGACTACACAAAATTGACACACTATAGAACCAGTAATAATAAGGCTCCCTTACACAACCCAGAAAATCATAATCCTTGCATCAAGGCACCAACATGAAATACAGCTCCAAGGACAAAGAACATCACAAAGATCTGTACTAACACTGAGGACACACAATATCAGAAGAACTGGGAAGGTATGAACTGTTTATTACTACTAAAAAGGTGTTGCAATGTTGTATATTTCTAAAAATGGGTTGCAAGACTGTTCACTTCTGCAAAAGAACTCATAAAATTACAATATACAAAGTAGTGAATAGCAAGAACTGGTGAATAATGAACAAGGAAGAAGACTATATACTTCCCAAACAGCTACCATAAGATAAGGATGAGCCACCTCCATTTTCGTGTATCTCATAAATATCTCAAAAATATCTGCCCAAAGTCCTCTAAAGTGTGCTCACAATGTAGAAAAAGTCAAGGCATGCCATCAACTATCATAAAGGCACTTGAAAATGTCTTTGAATGCCTTTAAATGATCTTTAAGGCCATGAAAATAAGTCAAATCTGTGCAATAACTCCTCTGCAACATCATAAATGTTTGATATTTTCACAGTAAATGACATAAATACACATTTTCTGCATTTAATTAACATTTGACTAAGAGGTTTATAATTATACCACCTTAGTTAATGGTTTACAACCCCAAATTATACAAACCTATGCAGAAAAATGGCATTTAGGACATAACATTTAATTCTGATGAGCAGCGCACAACGGAAATAGACAATAGATCAAAAATTGAACTTTTGAAACTTGGAACCTTTTTCCTTTTTCTTGGTTCATTGGACAGAACTTTGAACCTTTGAACCTTTTCTGTTGAACTGTTGAACCATTGAACCTTTGAACTTTTTCTTGGTTTGTCGGACAGAACTTCGAACCTTTGAACCTTTGAACCTTTGAACTTTTTCTTGGTTCATCAGACAGAACTTCGAACCTTTGAACCTTTGAACCTTTTCTATTGAACCGTTGAACCTTTGAACCTTTTTCCTTTTTCTTGGTTCGTCGGACAGAACTTCAAACCTTTGAACCTTTTCTATTGAACCATTGAACTATTGAACCTTTGAACTTTTTCTTGGTTCGTCGAATAGAACTTTGAACCTTTGAACGTTTGAACCTTTTTCCTTTTTCTTGGTTCGTTGGACAGAACTTCAAACCTTTGAACTTTCGCTATTCGAACTTGGTGGATTTTTTGGTCCTTTGAACCTTTGAACCCTTGAACCTTTGAACCTCTGAACCTTTGAACCTTTGCTATTCGAACTTTGTGCCTTCTCTTAACAGAGATTTCAATCTAAAAATGAAAATATTACCTTAGGACTGGTGAAAAGTTCTCAAAATCTATAAACTAGGTTCGTGAGAAATTTATTAATTTTTTTCTCTTCTTGTTTGCTAATTTATATCCAAAAATCTCAAGAACCCAGATCATACTTTTCCAGATATAGTGAAAACATGTGATTGCTGTCCTGTTGTCTTCATTGTACAAGGTCTCTGTGGTTGCCTTCCTGCTGACTGTTATTGCTCTAGACAGTTGTGGTCTGAAATACTCTATAATGGCTATGAGCTGGGCTCAACCCTTGTGGGAGCCATATTTCCCTCCACTCATAATGTAACCTGATTGAGCTAGTAGTGAAATTTAGGTAACAGTATGACCCCTCTACAATAACTTCTCTCATTTTGTGAGATCTCTGAGGCGTTTTCCTGTGGTGTCCAATTTTTAGTTGATGGAAAAAGTGTCAAATGCATGCAGTGTAAAGTTACAAAGGAGTGTAACTTTCATTTTGCTCCTCGTGCAACTAAACTGGTAGTTCCAACACATCCAGATGGGTACTTTTAGGCTAGGCATGGTTCTTTTTCACACCCAAACATGCTGAAATAGTTTGAGCTACATTATACCGACAATATCCCTTAAGAGTCTAATGTGCAAAAATGTAGCAATCTTTGACGATCTATTACTAGGAAACCGTGTCAATTAGAAACAATTTATCTGAGGCTACAGGATCATGTAGGGTCCCTCTACAATAACATCTCTTAGTTTTTGATATCTCTAAGGCATTTGCTCGTGGTGTCCAGTTTTCAGTTGATGGAAAAAGTGTCAAATGCATGTAGTGTAAAGTTGCAAAGGGGTGTAACTTTCATTCTGCTCCTCATGTGACCAAACCAATAGTCCCAACACATCTAGATGGGTACATTTAGGAAAGGTATGGTCTTGTTTCACACCTAAACATGCCGAAACAGTCCGATTTACATTGTATTAGCGATATCCCTTAAGAGTCCAAAGTGCAAAAAGATAGCAATATTTGATGAGATGTTACTCAGAAACCATGTCACTTAGAAACAATCCGTCTAAGGCTATGGGATCACGTAGGGCCCCTCTACAATAATCTCTCTCAGTTTTTAATATCTCTAAGACGTTTGCCCGTGGTGAAAGTTTTTCTAATGCTCCAAAAATCATCGTATGCATGTAGTGTAAAGTTGCAAGGTAGGCTACTTTTTGTTTTGTTCTTCATGGGGCCAAATTGTTAGCACCAACACATCTAGTTGGGCACATCTACCCTAGGCATGGTCATTGCCCTTCATTATAAAAGGGTCATAGTCTTTCCCATTCGAAGGGTCACAACTTTTTGCCTTTGAAATGTCACAACCTAAATCATATCATCACTATTCGTGAGAACCTAACTTCATTTATTTGCAATATTGCCTAAGGTTGTATTCTTAATTGTATTCTTAATTGTATTCTTCAAGGTTGTTATGGATGTCTTTCTCAATGAAAAATTGCTCTCCCTTTTATGTTAGTGCTTATCAACCTAGAAAGCATTTTGACAAACAACGTTTTTAATACACATGGAGTAATCTTGTTGAAGATACATCCGGTCATGAAGCAAACAAATAGATATACGTAATACACGAAGTATGAGGCGTACATGTGAATACATGTAATATGTGAAGTATACATAGGAAGAATGAAGCATACATGTGAATACACGTAATACATGAAGTCTACATAAGAAGCATGAAGCGTACAAATGAAAACATGAAGTATACACAAGAAGCATGAATCATACACGTGAACACATGAAGTATATATAAGAAGCATGAATCATACACATGAATGGTAGCATGGAGCATACATGTGGAATGGTAGCATGAAGCATATATGTGAAATGGTAGATGTCTTCCAAGAATTATATGACAAACTTCTAGAGGTATGAGGTCACATGTAATAATATCTTGCTCGTTTTTAGTTACATACTTCAAAGTGTATTGCATAATTACATGAATTTCCTTACCATGCTACAATGATCCTACAAAGTATGGGCTTAGATGTGTAGTGGTAGAGAGACCTAGGTGTTAGATTGCATCATGTATTATTATATTCATATGATTGATTTAATGTTCAATAATCTTAGAGGAGAATAATGTTCAAACTTTATATATTTACAATTATATAAAGGAAGAGTGTATGTAATACAATTGGACTTTAAATATTTGAAGTAAACCATCTACGAATATCCATTGAAGCATGGATTTATAATGCAAATATGGACACTGGTATCAACAAAAAAGATGTGTATTAACCAAATAGCCATTTAGGCATACATCAATATCTATTGATATAAGTATAACATATATACAAAATAGCCATATAGGCTTACAAGAATGCCATATAGGCTTACAAGAATGCCATATAGGCATACAATGTCAACTAGATGCAATACAAAATATATGTTCACAAATGCCATATAGGCATACAACAAAGGAACCCAATAAAAAATCATTCGCCTCTCAATGAAGAAAATAGATCACAGGTGGCCTTTGATCTTCAAGGGGATGGAGAGGCATATGAGAGTGGTCTACTTCGAACCCGAGGGCTGTTCCTCCTATTTAGTTCATCATGGAGCTTTAGTTGTTACAATAAAAAGTATAGACATTAATATATAGAAATTACATTATAAAAAATGAAATATTTAACAAAATAATCACTTATCGTTGCCAAATGATCTCTCTCCTCATTTGCCACACTAGCAGGATTAGGCTGTGGCGTTGGAATGTCCTATAGAAACCATCCAAATAGAAATTAAACTTCAAATCAATAATCATTTGATTTTTCTATAACAAACAACTATAACAACAAATGTAATTTGAAAATTACTAATCTGCCTCATACCCTCATCAAAGGCATGGAGCTATCAATTGTGGAAGACACACCATGCTCCATTGCCATTAAACATCAGGAGATGTCTCCGCTTGCATCATCTGAAAATAAAACAACATTGTTCAATTACGAAAACTAGAATAGTGATGCAGGTCATGGATTATAATGTATGATATAGTCAACAAAATTTTGAGTACTTTGGTAGACGTGTATGAAAAATGTGGTAGCATAGACAAGGAAGTGAACTATTTGAAATTTTTTTGAGAGAATTGTTTGATAAAATGCTTTGGTAGACATGTATGGAAACTATGGTAGCATAGTCAAGGTAGTGAGCTGTTTGAAAAAATGCTTCAAAGAAATGTGGTCCATCACCATGAGACCACATTTCTTTGAGGCATTTTTTTCAGACATCTCACTGCCTTGTCTATGCTATTGCTTACTATTATGGTTTGATAGATTTTTTGCAAGCATCCATAGTTTGTTCAAAAGTACCTATTTTATGCTTTTAGCCATAGTAGCAAGGAAGTGAATTGTTTGATAAAATGCTTTGGTAGACATGTATGGAAAATGTGGTAGCATAGACAAGGCAATGAGCTATTTGAAAAAATGCATCAAAGAAATGTGGTCTCATACATCACCATGAGACCACATTTCTTTGATGCATTTTTTCAAATAGCTCACTGCCTTGTCTATGTTATTGCTTACTATTATGCTTTGATAGATTTTTTCCAAGCATCCATAATTTGTTCGAAAGCACCTATTTTAGGCTTTTATCCATAGCAACAAGGAAGTGAATTGTTTGATAGAATTCTTTGGTAGACATGTATGGAAAATGTGGTAGCATAGACAAGGCAGCAAGCTGTTTGAAAAAAATACCTCAAAGAAATGTGGTCTCATGGTGATGTTCAAAAAATACCTTAAAGAAATGTGGTCTCATGGTGATGGACATCACCATGAGACCACATTTCTTTGAGACATTTTTTTCAAACAGCTTGCTGCCTTGTCTATGCTATAGCTTACTATTATGCTTTGATAGATTTTTTCCAAGCATCCATAGCATAGACAAGGCAGTGAACTATTTGAAAAAATGCCTCAATAAAATATGGTCTCATGGGATGCCATGACAAGAAAATGCAATTGGCAGTTGCTCCTAGTTATTATTTATGCAATGTGAAGTAACTGCATAACTGCTTATGTTGACTTTCTAAAAAATTATATTGTAATTGAAATTTTGTCATCTATCAACATCTAGTTATTAGTTATGCAATGTGTAGTAATACTTTGAGTTTGAAAGATGTGCAATGCAATGTAATCAATGATATGAATATAAAATACAAAATCTAGTAAGTACAATTCAGTAGTTAAACTCATTATTTATTACCTAAGTGAAGCTTTGAACTCCACCTCCATTGGGAGGTGTTGCCGTGAAATCTCCAAGATTAACCTATTCAACATCTAAAATCAGATATTAGAATACCATTCATATAACAATGATATTCACATGTAATATTTATAATTGTGTACTAGTTACATACCTCGGCAGTACATGTCGCAGTGTAATACGGAGGTGAAGAACTGCTGAAAACTGAATGAACACTATGAACCTGAAATTTCATTACAATCATTAAACTAAATTAGTTAATCTTGAGTTTCAAAAATGAAATTTAATAAATTAAATTCAATGAACTTGCTAACATTTACCTGAGTATCAAGGCCAAAAGCCTCATTCAGGAGGGCATCTATCATCACCAACTGTTGAGCTACAGATGTAGCCTGCACACTTGCATCCTGACTATCCATGGGGTCATAACCATAGGCTGACCCACAATCTTGACAAGTATGGCGTGGAACCCTACTCCTCGAAGTCTCCCCTGGCTTATGCTATGCTGCAGGATTGGAATGCTCTATGATGCTTTGGGTAAAAAAACTAATGGACTGTAGTGTCTCAACCTCAACACTCTTCTTCACAAAAGAAGGGATAGACACGTGCACATGGGTTGGTTTGGCGAGTGCTCATCTCGCTATCCACTGTGGGTTAAGATGTGCCCTTGGTCTATCTTGTGTTGACCCCCCACCTCTACCCTAGAATTCTTGCATATCAAAATAGTTTGGCACTTTATTGAGGACAAATTCATAGTAGAGTTTCCTAAAAAATATTGCGGAACCTCATTATTGTTGCATGGAGGATGGTCAAAAAACATCCACCATCTCTTTGAAAAATGGTCCTTTATCCCTTGGTGGTTGCACCAATGGATAGTGAGCCTCTTTCTTGTAGGGTCTACAGGTTTATTTGTTCGTGGGTTTGTGAAAAGGGAACACAAGTCAAATTTTGTAATTTTTTCATTTTTGACTTGTTCGTAAGATAACTTATCTGCATAGATTTGTCTAAACTCTCTCCTCTTATCCAACCAACTACAGATTTGTTTTCTAATTAAATCTACATTTGATAACATAGATTCAAGAGATTGAGCAAGCATGGCTCTATACGAGGTTGACAATGTAGGATCTTTCAACCTTGCAATTATGTCCTCAATTTATTTTTTATTATTTTTAATTTACCCAATTAAATTTTCTTGTATTCTAGGGGCATATTGAGGAATTACTGGAGGTGTTTGTTGTTGGGGTTGTTCTGAACATCAAGTATTTGGTGTTGAGGCACCTGATTGAGGATTTTGAGGATTTTTAGGAGAAGGAGGTGCATTATCAATTGATGTAAATTAAAGAAATTTACATAAAAAAACCACATAAATCTACCTATTTAGTAACAAATTCACACAAAAAATAAACAAAACTTACTCCTTTGGCCTCCCCGATGTTGTGGCTGCATTTTGATGAAGAATTGATGACAATTTGGTGAAGAATTTGGCCTCTAATAACACGAGCACACTCTCAAGGGTTTGTAAGCCATGAGTTTGCAAGAAAACATAGAAATGATAAATGACAAATGTTGTTTTTTTGTTATAAATAGCTATAACGTGCTTGTGTTATAGCGTGAGTGCGTTATAGCGCAAGCACGTTATAACACACTCGCATTATGGATTTTAAAAAAAATTTAAGAATTTTAGCCTCTTTTTGCCCCCCTCATATTTTGGCACTTGCCCAGGAGGTTATTTCCAAGGGGGTTTGATCTAAGGGGGTTTTATCTAACCCCCTTCAATTAAATCCCTTTATATGGAACCCCTTAAGGCTTAAATCCTTAATTTTTCTAAAAAATATGTGATTTCAGACAAAAATCAGGATGTCCCATAAGTGAGACACACTATTATGGTAGAACCTGACTACTAGATCGTATGTTGCTGAGAGGCTTTTCCCACCTAATGATTGAATCATAATAACAATATCTAAATTAAAATCCTTAAGTTAAAAAACAAATGCCATACCAATTGGTGGTTGCGTCATAGTAGGGATTCTTTCCCAAGATTTATGAAATTAAGTATTGAAATCAGCGATTACCTCTTGTGGCGCCTATTTGATTGTTATTAAATGTTGCATCAATGAAGATCGATCTCCCTTCTCTTTGAATCTTTCAAAAAATGCATTTCTGAGCTCATCCCAAGAGGCAATGTAATTGAATGGAAGGGACTGAGACTGGTCAAGTGTTTTTCCTTTGAAGGAGGTCGTGAGCAATATTAAAGCAACACTTTGCTCTATAACATAGTGAATTGTACATATATCTGCCACATCTTGGAGATGTTCAGTGGGAGTTTTCAAATCTTCACCCATATATTTTGGAAGAGATTTTAGGGCACTAGTTGGAATAGGGTCCCATGTAGTAGGAGGAATTGGAGAGATCAAAGGTCTTCCACTATTCCAATTAAGAAAGTTCCTAGGAGTTCCTTCAGTGGCCATTTGAAAAGGTAGCAAATTTGGCTATATTATTCTCCTCCTAGGATTGATTACTAGTGGGGAACTACTAAGACTTGGATCAAATGCTCATTGTGATCTTGTAATATATCTTTCACTCATACAATCATAATTTCAAAATCCTATTACTAAATTAAACTACCTAAGAATGATAAACCTTTAGTCCCACCAGGCATGCCAAAACTATTGATATTCAAACTTTGCTTATGACAAAACCCATACCAACATTGAAGATTTCACAATTCTGAGACCAATTTTGAAATCTCCTCTAGGATTTTGAAGCTGGCTCTTCATAAAATATTTAATTAATTTATTTGAATAAAGTAGGAGAAAAGAGAAGAAATACTGAAATAAAATTATCCTAAGGTGATGCGTTGAATTCAAGCTCTTTACTAACTTAACAATTCACATAGTGTTCAATACATATATACTGATTATGATGACCCATCACTATAACAAGGGGTTCCTAGATGCATGATCAATACTCAATAAAAAATCATCATTCATTAATCATTTAAGAAGAGGTGAAAACAAAAGGAAAATTAGGAAAGATATTACAAGGACAAGATAGGCACATGACACCAATTTTCCCTTCATTGGTGAATTGTGAACATATTACAAAAGAGGCCAGTGGCACAAATTCATATCATTCAAACAATCCTAGGAAATATACAAAAAGGCTCCCCCCTTGTTTTTCTCCCCCCATTTAATTTTGTAATGAATATCCTTTTATCTCCTTTGGAATCAAAATGTTGATAGGAAATCTATGTGTAAATCCTAGACTGTCAAGCATTTCGTTGTTTCTATAAACTGCTATAGAAGAATCGGTAAACTAGGGCATTAGGAAAATGAACAATGGAGATCTCTCCAACAATTCATTGGTTCCAAAGAATGCCAAGTGAGATATAGTTCCTTTATTCCTAACCAATGGTGCAATAGAAAAGCATGTCAGATCTAACACTCATTTGAGGAGCATCAAGTTGACAAATGTCAATAGGATGTTATCTTTACTTTGTGCTACTTGGCCCACCACTATGCTAACTCATTTTTGTTCATCAATAGCGTGATATTATAAAATCACCAAGATAACAATGTTTACGTGTTACTTGAACCATCAAGTTATTTTGAAAAATGATTGACAGTTCATGTTTTAAAATGTCCTTGTAGACACCCAAAAGTGACCATGTCGTCGAATCACTTGCATTTTCATCTAATCTATCTAATCACCTGCATTTCAACATTAATTAAATAATCTAATTATTTAATTAATTTCGTAAAATTCTTCCAAAACTCCAAAATTCAACATTAATTGAATAAATTCTATTTATTTAATTAATTTAATCAAAATCAACTTTATTCTTCCACAATTAAACAATTTTTATTATTTAATTAATCTTCTTTAAAATTTCAAAGTCCACTTCAACCAAATAAATTAATTATTTAATTAATTTATCTTCAAAATCCTCTTATCTACAATTAAATAATTCTACATTATTTAATTAAATCAATTATTCTTCCAAATTTAAATAAATCAAGCAAATTTGTTTAAATTATCTCAATCCTCTAAAAATAAATAAAATCAAGTATTTTATTTATAATCTTCATATCTTATCTATTTTTCAAAATCATGCACAATCAATTAAATAAATTTATTTATTTAATTTCAATCATCTTTCCAATTCCTCTAAAAATATCATGTTAACTCATGTGCACAATCAGTCTTATTTTTAGAACTCAAAAAAAAAAAATCTAAAGTTAAGTTAATTGGCTTTAATTTATCTTATTTTCATCAACTCTTAAATTAGAAAAAAAAAAATTTAATTTATGAAATCAAATCTATCTTTATCAAAAAAGTAATTATCTTAATAAAAATACCTTTTTGGAGTGACACATGTCATGTGCACACTCATCATGAGTTATTTGATTTATCTCAACCATCCATTCTATGGATTTGTTTCATCCATGGATTGATCATGTCTAAAATCTATATAAACCCCCCTCATATCCTTCACAAATCCTCTTCGATCATTTATTCTCAGGCATTCCTAAACAATGAAATGAGCATACATCGCATCGTTGAGCACATCGATCTTTTGAGCACAAACACAACCTACATCCACTTATTGCAAACATGGTTTTACAACGTTATTGAGCAATCTACATTTATACAAAGAGAACTATACAATCTAGGTGAAGTCTTTCTTATTTTAATTTGATTTATTCATTGATATTAGCTTTTTACTTAGATTGATCTCTTTATGTTATGGGTAATTGAGTTGTTATTGTCATTGCTTTTGTGATCTTATCATTCAACCTCTTGATTTTTCCTATACACATTCTGGCACGCCCGGTGGGACCCACTAATCACTCTTTTTCTTTAAGAAATTGATTTTTTTTAAAGTACAATATGGAACAACGCACATTAATACAGGAAAGTAGTTTTGGCAGTACAGTGCAACGTCCATGGTATCACAGTACAATGCCTTCGGGCGATACTATAGTGCCACTGGTAGCACAATATTACGCTTTTGGTATCACAATACAGCGCACTTGGCATAACAGTAAAGCACTTTTGGTTTATTAGGGTTTCTGATCTTATTTTATGATTTATAGGGTTTCTAACTCATCATATCTATCATTCATGGACTGACAAGGTGATTTATTTGTCTCTCAGGTATCATTTATACTGCCTAAGCTGACGTATTTAGGAGTATCCTCATGTTTTGAGTTAACCTCTTTTTTTCACGGCATCTTGTGAGTTGTTCTTGATTCCAAGTTACAGATCTTATCATCTATCAACATCCCAGATCATCTATCAACCATGAAGATATCTTTTGATCTAGCTTTTTCTGACGAAATATGACCTTTTCTGGATCTGGGGTAGCAAAGCACTTTTGATAGTACAGTAGCGCGCTTTTAGTAGCATGGTACGTCGCTTCCGGTAGCATAGTGGGTTGCTTTTGGTTCTGCAGTAACTCGCCTTCAGTAATATAGTTCAGCGCTTTTGGCAAAACAGTAAGTCACCTTTGGTAACAAAGTAAAACGCTTTTGGTCAATTAAGTTGTTTTTTTGCTGACTCTTGAGCTTGTGTGGAACTAATCAAATTGTTGCAGCTTCTTATCACTCAAACAGAGAAAATAAAGTTTCTCTAATATGTTCATGCAGGACGACTGTTGAAGAAGTCTCAATCTATCGCACTAAGTCTTAGGAACATATTGCTTTCTTAAGGGACAATTGAACAAATCATCTTTGCAAATCTAAGTCTTAGGAACATATTGCTTTCTTAAGGGACAATTGAACAAATTATTTTTGCAAATCTAAGTCTTAGGAACATATTGCTTTCTTAAGGGACAATTGAACAAATCATCTTTGCAATCTAAGTCTTAGGAACGTATTGCTTTCTCAAGGGACAATGGACATGAATGCAAAAACACTTCAATTTTCTAAGGGACAATGGACATGAATGTAAAACACTTCAATTTCATAAGGGACAATTGACAACTACAACCGTGTGTGTGCCTAATCTAGTTGCACCTTATTTTTCTTATAACGAGACAATTGAGCTTTTGTTTGACGTCCTTGATCTTACTTTTCACTTATTCCTTTAGAAGGGCCTGCTTTTGGATTGCGCTTCATCCAAAAGGGATGACACTAAGCGGAGTTTTTCTTTGAACTGCTATATAAGAGGGATAAGGTGAAAGCCAACTCCTAACCAGCATCAGCCTTACCTTGTGATGCTAAATCAAAAAGAGGTGTACTAGCACTTTGTGGAAATGATTTTCACATTGTGCAAAGTGTTTTATACTCTTAGGAGGATTGGTTAAAGCTTTTAGTAGCTTGTCACATTGCTCGTAAGGTGTTGGTCCCTCAAAGCAACTAAGAACCAATCTAGATAGTGACTACCCGATCCACCTCCGAACATTACGGTAATCATCAGTGCAAGGGGAATCTATTCAAGCCCCTAAGATACTCACCATTGCCTCCCTTGAGAAAAGATAGTATTCCCTCAGCCATAAAGCTCTTGTGACCTACTTGAACTTTCTGAGGGGAGGGTGAGATATCCCTACCTATCGTCTCTTGCAAAGATACAAATGTACGACACCTATATGGACTGACATTTGGTTGATGAAGAATTAAGTTATGAGCTGATCTATTGCAATGAAACCATGTTTCTAGGGATAAAAAGTGCTTGAATTGTTTGCAATTATCTTATACCCATAGAAACATTAGGTTTTTTTGTGAGCCTCGAACATACACTATATGTTGTGTTAGTCCTCTTTGGTACTTTGTTTGATGTGTTTTCTCTTGCCAAAGCAAATCTAATCAAAATAAAATCCAAATCAATCGAAATTGGCCTTATAAACATCACTGACACTACTTCAGTGCCTTTGGTACAACAGTAGCTCACCTTTGGTACAATAGTAGCTCACTTTTGGTATAACAGTAGCTTGCCTTTGGCACAACACTAGCTTGCCTTTAGTATAATAGTACCTTGCCTCTAGTAGCATAGTCTAGCACCTTTGGTAACACAGTAGCTCACTTTTGGTAACACAGTCCTATGCCTTTGGTCAAACAGCACAGCGCCTTTGGTCCAGTAAACTGTTCATCAAAATTGTCTTTTCCAAAACATAGCAAAATCTCAAACATATTGTCCTAGTGCATCCCATGGTAACCACTAGACTCCAGCAAACTATGAAGGTCAAGCAAGTTGTCCCAAGGAAGCGCAAATCACCTCCTCATACACCTCAACCAAGCCAACCCAACATGACTCCAAAGGGTACTCCAAAAGACACTAATGTAAAGACCAACCAACTCTCAAAACATGCCGCAACATGACCAACCAACCAATCCTCAAGAAGGTAATGTTCCTTTGGTAGATATAACCCAATTCACTATCGGCATGCCTCATGATTTTGCTACACCCCGTTATACCACAGTTCAAGTCCCATCTCAAGAAGAGCGACACTTTGAAGGTCAATCCTCTCAAGAAGATAGACATGACCTTGATGAAATCATGCAAGATCCTAGATCCATAGCCACCTTTGATAAAATCCTTAGTGAAAACCAAGATCATTTCTTTTGCTTACTAGCCGAACAAGGAGCCAAATTACCTCAAGATTTTGATCTATCCAATCTCAAAGAGCCAAACAAAACCCATGATGCCATAACTGCGGTCCAAACCATGTCAACTGTGACCACTCCTATACCCAAACAAAGCTCACAAGGGAGAATACCAACACCTTTTTCCACTCAATATGAGAATCCTATTTATCAAGAGACTCTACAGAGTCGAGTTGAATTAGAGAAACGAGCCATTCTAGCTAGGTCAAACACAACAACCTCATAAAATGCCTACACCAATTGCAAGTGGAACATTGGCTACCCCATCACGAGAAGGTTTCCCACCAAATTACAATTCAGGAAACCCTTATGTAGCCATGCGACAAGGGTCTCAACAAACACCACCCCCAACTTCATCAAACCTCCGTATCATTAGCCCAAACAATGTCATGTAACCCCAACCATCACAACATGTCAACACAACCTATGTCCCTCCACCACAACATTCTTCTACACTCAATCTTAATCAACCCCAACCATCACAAAACATCAACACAACCTATGTCCCTCCACCACAACATTCTTCTACACTCCATCATACCTATCCCTATCTTAGTCGACCCCAACCATCACAAAACACATCTACCTATGTACCTCCGCCACAATGATCATCTACACTAACCTTTTTCAACACATATCTCAATCAACCTCCACCATCACAAAAGGCATCCACCTATGTCCCTCCACCACAACGATCTTCCACTCTCAACCTAACCCACACCTATCTCAACCCTCAACATTCCCAAAACCAAACTTCCCAAAGCTATGTTCCACCACCACAACCAAACCCAACAAACTTTAGCTTTCCTCCACAAAATTCTTTCGTCACACCACCTCTGCAATACCAACAACATAACTCTTATCTACAACCATCACAAAGCCTACATTCTTACCTAGCACCATCCCCACCTCCCCAAAATCAAAACACCCAAATCCAACCCAATCCAAACCCAACATATAACACATATGACCCTAACCAATCATATGACCCTTATAACACCGACGCCCATGGCTTCCACTAGAATCTTCCATATGGGCAACAAAAATCACCTCTCAGACAATAGGAGATGTTTCCCACCCCTCCCACAACTATGGAGCTAAAACTTGTGGAAGTTTAACAACAACTATCTGATCTTACATTTGGCCACACCAAGAAGACCTTCTCTTTGGAAGAGGTTTGTCCTTATCCATTTGATCGGTCATTACCCATGATCACTTTTCCTCACAATTTCACTATTCCCAAATTTGATAAATTCAAAGGAAAAGGAGACCTAAAAGACCATCTTAGAGAATTCTATATCGCTTGTTTTGAGGTCTCACATAACGACACATATCTTATGCGCCTCTTTCCTCACAGCCTTGGAGGTCAAGCTATAGAATGGTTCTCACACCTACCCATGAGTATCAAATCTTTTAATGAGCTTGTGAAGAAATTTGCCACCCATTTCTCTTACAACATAGAACATGAGATCTCCATGACTGACCTATGCAACAATAAATAGAAAAATGGGGAAACTTTCATCTCCTTCCTTCAAAGATGGAGACAAATAGCTAGCAAATTCCCATTCAAGATACCTGAAAAGTAGCTTGTTAGCATATTTGTGCAGAACATTAACCAAGAATTGGGTTTCTATTTGCAAATTCTTAGTGCTACAACCTTCGATGAAATTATCTACAAGGGCATCAACATTAAAAAGGCCCTCATCGCTAAAGGCGTGGTCAAAATCTTCAAAGACAACAAAGACAATGCTCCCCAACAACAATCAAATGACAAACCAAACTTTTGGAACAAAAATAAAAACGTGGTCAATGATGGTGTGGTAGATTCTAAACATGTCCAAACATTGCAAACACCCCTTCATCTTTCAAAACCAAGTCAAACTCCACCTCAGCAAAACCAACAACAACAAAGACAACCAAACCAAAACCAACAACAATCACAACAAGAGAAACCTCAATAAAATTACCCTCTGCAACGTCAATTAACTCCCTTGGGAGAGCCTATAGAGACTGTTTTATAGAAACTTATAAACAATGGACTCATCACCTTACCAGATGTTCCCCCGTATGGAAAACCTATTTATAAAATCGCACAGTACAGAGAAAATGAATATTGTGAGTACCATAGGACCAAAGGACACATGACCACATCATGCATGAAACTCAAGCATGTGATCCAAAACCTTATTGATGGAAACCAAATCTCTTTTGAGGATGAACCGCCAACTCAAAAAACCAAGAAAACCTCAACATGTACAAGGAGCCATTCTCTAACCATGCTCAAGGTCAAAATCCTGACAAAGGTAAAGGTGTTAACAAAGCTTCCACTTCCTATGACTCTATTGTGGGTCATTTTGAAGAAAGTCATGTATCTACCCTCACAATCAAAGGCAAATCTACGGATTGCGCAGTTACAACTCGTCGTGGTTATGTCACCCTTTGTGGTCCTAAATCAAGTCTCCCAACTCAATCTAATTACAATCTTGTCGAACATCTCGAGAAAACCCCTACATAGATCTCTATCTTGGACCTTCTATGGTCATCACCCGCACATAAAGTTGTGCTCAAAAAAGCCTTACAAGAGTCTTCAGTTCCTAATAACATAGCGATCATGGATTTCCAAGCCATTATAGGTAACATTGGCTCACCCTACAATGTGATCTTCTCTGAAAAGGACCTCCCATCCCATGATCCATGTCATAACGAGGCCCTTCACATTGAGGTTCTCATCCATAAAATCCAAAGCATACTCATAGATGGCGGTGCTGGTCCAATATGTGCTCTCTAAAGTTACTCAAACAATTGGGATACTCTGAGGATCATGTCAACATTGATCAAAGTATTACAATCAAGGGGTATGATGATGCTAAATGCTGGTCAGAAGGTGTTATCCACTTGCCTATAAAAGTAGGCCCTATAATACTTGAAACTCAGTTCCAGGTCCTCGACATTGAGCTACCTTATAACATTATCTTAGGATGCCTATGGATCCATGCCATGAAAGTTGTTCCCTCAATGTACCATCAGTCTCTTAAGTTCCCATTTAATGGTATGAAGATCACTATCCCAGGAGATCCTAATCCCTTCGAATTCTATCGTGTCTTGCAAGGCAGTTATAAGAATTGCAACCAAGTGCCCAATAATGACAAAGCTCATGAATCCCCATTATATGTCGATTCTAAAAATCTGACAAAAGCCTCTGCAGCTGAACCCAATCCTCATACTATTCCCAAAATCAAAGCTCACATCCGTGATATAGGCTTTGGAGAATATGATATCTCAAAATCTTGTTGTGTAGGACGGATGCCCCTATCTCCTAAATCCTATGGCCAATCACCCATAGCCAAAGCAACTAAGAAAGTAGTTATTCCTCCCCTAACATCTCTAACCCAATTCCAAGAGGGAAAATTATTGGCAGAGGAAACTATTGAAGACATCTCTTCTTGGCTCTACAAGGAGAAAGAACCAATCACAATACCAGTTAAACAATATGGCAATGGCCTAAGAATTGTGAAGAACATGGGTTACAAAGGCAAAGGGGGCCTTGGGAAAAATAATCAAAGGGAAATGGAACCCATTATTGTGAAGAAGAAGCTAGACAAGAAGGGTTTAGGATTTTGTAGGAAGGTACCACGCGCCTTGGACATTCAGGGTATTCTCAACAAGGTGGCAGAAACTTCTCTCACCGATTCGATATCTAATGAGGATATCATTGATGACTCTTCACTCCATATGACTAACTTATTCACAGAATCCTCCGTATTCATGCTATCATCCATATCCTTAACATCCACCACAAACACCCAAATTGTAACACTTGTCTACCTTGAACTTATCGATTGGGACCAACAAGGGGACCTCATTCTAGATGTATTTCAGAATGACGAAGCTATTGCTGAGTTCATGGGATTCCAGGATGGTATCCCTCTTGGTGATCACAAAGTTGGTTTTGTAATGGAACTAGAGCAAACTGCTTATTTTGGTGAGAATGCCAAATCCTCCAGTCACAAAAGTAAAAATAAAGAAAGATCTCTAGGTGAAAACCACACTGTGGCACCTCCCAATCACAAAATAGTAAAAATAAAGGACATATCCAAAGGTGAAAACCCAACTATGGCACCTGAGGATGGAGGATTTGACCTTCCCCTACCATCTAAGTATCAAGAGAAATCAGCTCTCCTAGTGGAAGATTCTATAGAGATAAACCTTGGCACAGAGCAAAATCCTAAGACCAAATTCCTTGCAGCATCACTATCAGAACAAGAGAACAAAAATCTTACCAACTTCTTCTTATAGCGAACTATCAACTTTGAGTGGACCTATGTTGATATGCCAGGGTTGGACCCTTCACTAGTAGTTCACTATCTCACAGTTGATCCAAAAGCTAAACCAATCAAGCAAAAGCTAAGAAAGATGCATCCATAGATTGTTCTCTTGGTGAAAGTTGAAATACAGAAACTATTAGATGCAAAGTTTATCAAGCCTATTGATTATCTAGAATGGGTCTCAAACATTATACCTATGGCTAAACCTAATGGGGGCATCCGCATGTGTTCTGACTTCAGAGATCTCAAAAAATCATGTCCCAAAGATGACTTTCCATTGCCAAACATTGATCTCATAGTAGACTTGACTGCTAGTCATGAAATGCTTTCTCTAATGGATGCATTTTCTAGCTACAATCAGATAATGATAGTAGAAGAAGATCAACATAAAACTGCTTTCACTTGTCCTTGGGGTACCTATTGTTGGTGTGGCATGCCATTTGGTCTTAAAAACATAGGGGCAACCTATCAAAGAACAATGACACTGATATTCCATGATCTCTTTCATCACATCATGGAGGACTATGTTGATGATATACTAGCAAAATCTTCTAGGGCAGATCACATACAGGTTCTAGGGCAAATCTTTGATAGACTCAAAAAATACCAAGTGAGACTCAATCCAAAGAAGTGTGTCTTCAGGATAACATCAGGAAAACTATTGGGATATATTGTATCTCGCAGAGGCATTGAAGTGGATCCAACAAAAGTCAAGGCTATAGTAGAGATGCCTCCACCAAAGAATCTAAAAGCATTAAGGAGCCTTCAAGGAAGTTTACAATCCATTAGGCAGTTTATCTCATAGCTAGCGGATAAATGTCAACCATTTCAACACTTGCTCCGAAAGGATGTCTCATTTCGATGGGATGCTAAGTGTCAAGTAGCATTTGATTAGCTCAAAGAATATCTAGCTACACCTCCTATCTTGCTACCACCAGTCGCCGATAGGCCTTTAATCTTGTACATCTCAACTACAACTGCAGCCCTAGGGGCTCTTCTAGAACAACATGATGAGTTAGGAAAAGAACATGCAATCTATTATATCAATCAAACCTTGATGGGTTATGAACTCAACTATTCACCTATGGAAAGAGCACGTTTAGCCTTAGTGTTTGCTTCCCAAAAGTTGCAGTATTAAATGATAAACCAACACACAAATCTAATAGCCAAATTTGATCCATTGAAGTATCTCCTAGCAAAAGCAGCTCTCATCGGTAGACTAGCTAAATGGGTCATAATCCTTAGTGAGTTTGACATTCAGTATGTGGATCGTAAAGTAATTAAGGGACAAGCCCTAGTAGATCAAATAGCAGAAGCACCCATGATAGATGTACATCCTATGGTATCTGACTTTTCAGATGAGAATCTCTTCACTCTTTCTACCTTCATAATGTGGAAGTTGTATTTTGATGGTTTCTACACATAGCATGGATCAAGGGCCGACATCCTTTTCATCACAACACAAAAATGACTATATCCCCAAGTCATATCGGCTTGCATTTCCTTGCACCAACAACATAGCCAAGTATGAAGCACTCCTCATAGGTCTCAATACAACAGTTCAATGGGACATTACAGAACTACATGTATATGAAGACTCACAACTAGTCATTTGACAAGTAATTGATGAGTATCAAACAAAAGATGAAAAGTTGGTTCCCTACAAGCAACTAGTGGATGCCTACAAACCACACTTTTCTGGCATCACTTTTGAGCAAATTCCAAGAGAGCATAACAAAGCTGCAGATTCTATGGCTTATGTGGGGTCACTTACAGACATGCCTACAAAAACATAGAAATGTGAATTCTTGATTGAACAATTGTTGATACCAGTCATCGATGTTCCAGCTACTAAAATAATCTATGATATTGTTGGTCCCAATTCCCCATGGTATGAAGATATCTATGAATACCTTAAACATAGTACCTTTCCCTTTGAGTTATCTACCACCCAACGTAAAATCTTTATCTGTCGATCCTCCCGTTACACTATTCTAGGTGATACACTTTATCGCCATAGTCTCGATGGTATCCTCTTACAATGTGTTAATGCAGAAGAAACCAATGCTACCTTATGAGACATACATGAAGGTGCTTGTGGCACACATTCTATCGGTCCTAACCTCACTAAGAAGATACTCAGAACAAGTTATTACTGGTCTACAATAGAACAAGATGCTTTACAGTTTGCTAAGAAGTGTCTATATTGCTAGCAGCATGGAGATTTTATTCACGCACCAGCTCATGAACTACAACCAGTGACAACTCCATGGCCTTTTTCACAATGGGGTCTCGACATCGTAGGAAAAATCCACCCATCCTCATCCAATGGCCACAAATTCATCATTATCGCCACTGAATACTTCACAAAGTGGGTTGAATCCTTTCCCATGACTTACATCATTGGTAAGCAAATAACCAAGTTTATCCTTAACTACCTTATTTGCCGGTATGGTATCCCCCAAGCCATTGTCACTGCTAATGGGAGACCATTCAAGAATCAAGATGTCCATGCCTTATGCACCCAATACAATATCTAACATCGCTTTTCCACTCCCTACTATCCACAGAGTAATGGCCAAGCAGAGGCTTCCAACAAAACCATTCTAAAAATCCTCAAGAAAATGATCAATGAAGCTAGTCATGATTGGCACCTGTAACTCAATCCCGCCCTATGGGCCTACCGCACTAGTATCAGAACACCAACTAGTGCCACACCCTATGCCTTGGTCTATGGCTTTGAAGCCATTCTACCTATAGAGGTCGAGATCCCATCCCTCAGAGTATCCATGTAGAACTTGATTGATGGAGAGGAGTATTGCACTTCCAGATTAGCTAAGCTAGAACTACTAGATGAGAGGCGCCTTGCCGCACTTAATCATCTCCATGTCTATCAAAATTGCCTCCGACATAATTATAACAAAAAGATCAAAGAAAGACAGTTTCAAGTGGGTGATCTTGTCTTAAAAGAAAATCAGAGAAATCAAGCAGATCAAGAAAAGAAGGGCAAGTTTGAGCCTAATTGGTTAGGACCCTTTGTTATCACGGCATCATATGGATCATGAGATTATACTTTAGCTACAACTGACGACATTCCTCTAGATGAGCCACTCAACAATGTTCATCTCAAGAAGTTATATGCCTAATCCTCAGAGTATCCATGTAAAAAAAAAATAAAAACAATTTGTCCTATGGTGAAAACTTGGTAAACATGTGCCTTGGATAAGTACCATAGTGAAAACATGGCAAACAAGCACTATGTGTAGATTCATCATCCATCATCTATCGAGTCTTGTTCATTCCATGACCATTTCAAAACAAACTTCATCCATCCATCCATAATAAAACCATGACCTTCTTTGCATTTCCATCTGCCTATCTAGAATAGCTTGGAAATTTGTCAATGTCCCTCGTCGTCATCCCATGTCAGTTCTCACTTGTCCATCATCGTTATCCTATGTCAGTTATCAAGTTCTCCATGTCAAAACATCAACTATCCTATGTCAGTCATCCATACAAACACCTCTACCAGAATGGGGGCAACTCTTTTCCTTAACCTAGGTCTAGGAATGGATCCTTGTTCGTGGTTTAGAAAAACACAAACACTTCAAACACTCCCAACACTTCAAGCTCTAAACACAAACAAAAACAACAACAATAAATAAAAACAAACAAAAAAAAAACACTTCAACCACCAAACACAAACAAAAACACATCAACAATCAAAATAAAAACACAAGCACTTCAACCATCTCACCATCAAACAAACACAAAAAAACACTTCAACACTATCCTACATCATCAAACACAAAACTAGAACTACATATTATCTCATCTCAATCTTAACGTACCTTGATCCCATGGATATGGGTATGTAAGTAGTCTGGAAAATGAAGGAAGTTTCCAGTACTCAGGTACATAAGATCTCATCATTTCCCTAACTAAAGCTCAAACACCTTGACCCATTCATCACTCTATCTAGAACTACATATTATCATCTTTCATCTTTCATTTTAATGTGCCTTGATCTCATGGATACAAGGTATGTAGGTAGTCTAGAATACGAAGGATGTATCCAGTACTCAGGCACATACGATTCATCATTCTTCACCCATTTCAATCCATTAACATGTCACCTTTCTAGTCTTCCTTTTATCACAATCCATTCACCTCGACTTGACTAACTCAAGCAACAAAACAATAAACACACACATCCTTTCAAAGCAAAAGTCCTTAAACAATCCTGAAGCACAGAAACTTACTTGCAGAGCTATATGCTGTCCTACATATCGATTGCCAACATCAGCTAATCTCAACCAAGCAATAGATCAACACACTTGTCTTATACAAGATGTTCCATGATTAAAACTAGACTAAACGTCTTATATGACATGTTGCATTTCCTGAAGCGAGACATTATCCTTTCAACAGATAACACCCTTTAACGAACACATCGTTCCTACGATAAGGCTGTTATCTATCGAACCAATCCAATCTATCCTGAGCAACCTCTTTGGCAAGAGAATATGTTGGTTGTATGTTTACTTTGTGTAACTTCATAAAATGTCCCCTTGGGGGCTTTTCCCTCATAAGGTTTAGCTCCCAGGTCTTTTACATGCATTTAGGACATCTTACTTCATAATTTGGCATCCCGATGGAATGAGCCCTAGGTAACATGACAAATGGGACCTAGGAGGACCCCTTGAGCTTTACCCTACCCAAAATAGGGGAGGGGGACTTGGGTGACCATGCCCTAGTCCTACCCTATTTTGGGTCAGTCCCAATTTTTGGGTGTTGGTTTATGACCGTTATTTGGGTCCTATGCCGACAAGGTAAGTTTGAATTACAAAAATCTTGGTGGGAGTGTTTGTAGTTGCATATAAAAGCATATTTAGGCATTCATTTGTAAACTAGATTTTAACTAGATGATTACTAGCAAGCTATTGTGTTCTCAAGGTGACTCAAAGCTTTCATTGTGTTGCAAGAGAGGACTTGTGTGGTTTATGTGTTTGTATTTGCAAATTTGAGCATCCATTTCCTCATGGAATGAAGAGCATCTTCCTCCCATGAGAGATTCACTACAAGGTGACATTATATTGTGTTTTTATCATTATTTCCTTTGGTTTTTACCTCTGCCTCACAAGGGCATGCACTCTCTATCTAATAACGGTGTTTGAAGACTTAAGTGTCCTCCAGGACTTGATTGAGGCAAGCCTCTAAACACCACAACCCCCTCCCAAAGTTTTCATGGTTGTAGGTTACAGGTTACAGAGATGGACAAAGTGAAGTTACAGGAAGACATCTTGAAGTGTCAAAATTATAGAATAGAAGGAAAAATAGCACCCTAGACTTGGGCGCCTGCTCATTAGTCCTCCAACTTCTGTGACGAGAAAATCTCCAAAACAACAAGGAAGAGTTGCAGACTGAGTTTCCAGATCCAGACAAAAAGTAGGGCATTAGACTTGGGTGCCCGCTCTTTTGTCCCTTACTTTTCTACCTTAGAACCCTGAAAATATGT
The DNA here is from genome assembly GCA_027924645.1 of Cunninghamia lanceolata. Classification (NCBI taxonomy): domain Eukaryota; kingdom Viridiplantae; phylum Streptophyta; class Pinopsida; order Cupressales; family Cupressaceae; genus Cunninghamia; species Cunninghamia lanceolata. Next base: position 7,993,945 of record BSBN01000460.1, read on the forward strand.
ATTCTGTGATTTGATATTTTGCTTCCCTCTGCAATAGCTTTTTTTGTTATTCTTCCATTTACAGTCGTATTTGTGAAATTAGGGTTTAATGGTCAATTGAGCATAAGAGAAGGAAAATTGATAATTAAATTCCCTAATCCAAGTTTCCCTACATCTCACAGTGATCTAGGGTATGATAGTGCATTGCCACTCAACCCTAGATCCTTGAATGTTAAGGGTGAAAGGAGGATTCAAACATCAAACACCTAAAACATTAAGCAATCCCAATTTTACCCTAAACATTTTGGTGAACCCATGTTTTTGGACTTAAATTGCAACTTTCTGAGTGTTTGTCTTTAGATTTGGATTTATTTCATTCATTCATATAGTCTTTCATCTTATTGCATTGTGAAAATTATAAAAAAAATTGAAAAATTTGTAAAAATTTGAAAACCCTAGCTTGCATTTTCATATAGATTACTAAATTACATCAATTCTTTCTAAATTTTTCTAATTCATTATTTTTGAATCAAATATGATATAAAATACAAAAAAAAACAAAAATTCAATAATTTGCATTGCATTTTCATCAGTAATTTGCTAGGCTTTTGTAGAAATTTTGACAAATTTTGTATAACCTAGTAATTCCAAAATCTAGGGTTAGTAGGAAAAATCTTCTTTCATATTTTTCTACTGATTTTAGAGGCTCATTAAAATTATAATTTGGCTTTACTCTTGCATTTTAATTTTAATTTTAATTTAGATTTAAAATATTTGCATTTTTGCATAGAAAATTTCAACAAAAAACTAGCAATTTTCATGCATTTTCATTAGATTTGCATTGGCATTTTGCATATTAAATCTTGGAATTCATTTTCAGATGTGAGAGTATTTAATTTTCATCATAAATTAGACCTCAAAGCATTCATATAACATTTTGTGTCAAGATATCAAACCTAGGGCTTGAAAAACATTGATTTTCACTAAATTTGACCTTATCAACTCTATAAACTTGCACCATAGGCGTGTTGTGAAGAGTATTTTTTCACTAATTGATTGTTACTAGGGTAGTAATTTTCTTCCCCTCCTAAAAGGCTTCACAACACCTTTTTATCGGGCTCTTGTAATGAAAATTTGGTGAAAAACTACATATTTTTGCTATTTTTGCCCTAGGGTTTGGCTTAGTTTGCATTCAAAGTGTGTTGTGACAAATTTTATGGATTGAGGTGACTGATATCATTTCTATTATTTATTTACCTCCTAAAATTAATTACAACACCCCTTTTCTAGGACTTGGAGTTGAAAAACCATGAAAAAAACCTATTTTTGCTATATTTTCACTAGGGTTTGACCTTAAGTGGCACTAAAAGCGTGTTGTGATGGGTATTTTCACATTAAGTGGCTGTTAGTACTGATATTATTTTCTTTCCATCATCATTTTTCTCACAACACCCTTTTGTTATGCTCTTTTGCATTGAGTTTTGGTTAAAAAAGTGCCTATTATGACATATTTTCACTACATTTTGACTCGACATTATCTTGGATTTGCATCAAGAGTGTGTTGTGAAGGATACTATTGCTAATTTGGACTAATATCAAACATATAATTTTCTTCCCCTGATCAAAATCCTTACAACACCCTTTGTTTCATTCATTTGCATTGACAAAGTACAAAAAATCAAGCATTTTAGGTCATTTTGCATATAGTTTTGCACTTGTCTTTTGCATCAAATTTGAAAAACCTTTAAAATCTGATTTTGCATCTCATTATGGCATCTAGATGTTATTCATCTCTGAAATATTTGCACGAGTATGTCCTAGATTTTGAAAATTTGCCTAATTTCACTAATTAGAATCCTCATGTTCTATAGCAAATAGCTTCTGCAAGTGGTATTGATGCTTCAATATGTTCTACATATGAGATGTAATTACTTTGTTATACACATGATTTTAATATCTTCACACTATTCATAGGAACACATCCTTTAATATTAGAAGATTTAACCAAATTCATCTCTAGGAACACTCATGAGAAAGATGAGAGTGAAAAGCCTTTTTCTACCGTAGAGTATGATGATGATGATGTACCTTCCTCTCATCCCATTGCTCTCTCTAGCCAAGATGTATCATTAGTGGAGGAGAAAAGGTCTCTCACATTAAATACTTTAGGGATGGATGTTGGGTGCAATCAAGAGGGAAACAATGTTAATTCATTACTTATTAACAGACTTGGTAGCACTATTCCTAAGATGGTTGTGCGGGGGGCAACTAGTGAACCTTCTTGCTTAAAACCAGTGATTATGATTCAAGGTGTTCAAAATATGTTACAACAACCACACCACAATGTGATTTCTCACAGATATAACACCTGTAATAACAAGAAAAGTAAGAAAGCACTGCATGTGCCTATCTCCCTTCCATGTTCTCAACCTATGCTCCCTCCACCACCTCATCTTAATCATAAAAGTGGTCAAGAGTATGATCTTGTTGAACAACTTCGTGCTAATTTGGCTAAGATCTCTCTTTGGGATTTAATACAAACATCTCCTACATATCATGGAATGCTCCAAGAAGCTTTACAGAAGGTGATTGTCCCACCTACTGCTAAGCCTAATGATGTAGCAGCCATATTGGATAGTATGCATGCGATAAAAATGGATATTATCTTTCGACCACATGAATTACTGTCAATTGAAGTTCAAACCAATATGATCCTCTCGTTATCTTCATCACAATAAACAAATCATTGGTTAAGAGAGCTATGATTGATAATGGATTAGCTCTTAATGTTTGTGGCATTGACTTATTACATAAGATTAAAGTTGATACATCTACCATCAAGCCAGAACCGTTAAGTATCCATGGTTTTGACAATGTGGGACAACAATCCATGGGCACTATAACTTTACCTATACAAGTGGGACCTGTGATTGTGCCTACCCTGATTCATGTCATGCCTTGTTCTTTATCTTACAACATGATTCTTGGTAGACCTTGGATTCATGCATTGGGGGCAGTCCCTTCCACCCTGCATCATTCAATCAAATTTATATTCAAAGGTAAACTTCATACTATTCATATTGATCTTGAACTAGATAATTGTTTACATATTTAAAAGCAAAAACTAGTTTACAACCATTTAAACTTAAACAACTTGCAAGGTGATCCATCAATGAATAATGTTATGCAAGACTCTAGAACATCGAATGCACTCTTTGGTGATGATTGGGGCCTATTGGAATTTAATCCTTGGAGGTATAGGAGAATATAAAATTAATATCCTTGACACATCAAAAGTAGCATCTATCTCACCTAAGCAATCTTTTGAAGCACCTAAGAAACCTAAAGTCCCCTTAGTAGAAAACATAAACAATACTCTCAGTTATACCACAAATTACGACACCTATGAGGCTTCACCATCTTCTAAGGAAATGACATCCCTTTATGGTTGAGGATTTAAGATCCTTTATAACAATTGTGAATATGTAGGTAAGGGATGTGGTGTAAATCAACAAGGGATTCAAGTACCTATAAAATCCACTTTAACACATTACTCAAGCGGCATTGGATATAATCCTTTTAAAGAAAAGAAAGCCTCTCGTCATCCTACACTTAATGTTAATTTAACAAGATCCAAACAACATGACAGATATCCTAGATATGAAGGTTCTTAACGGTGGTACCCTAACAGGTAAGTATCTCTAACTCTTTCTCTCTCTCTCTCTCTCTATCTCATGATGTGCTTCCCCCATGATGTGTTGTGTTGTTTAGGCCTCCAGGGATGACCCTTGACTCTCTTGTAAGGTCCAAGATACCAGAAGACTATCTCTTTGTGTCGTTAATCATATGCATTGATGTTGTTGTTTATCATGATTATGTAGACACTAACATGTTTCCTACAGGGATGTGTTTTTGGGAACACTTGGTGATCATGAAGTACATGTCACCTCTGGGGGGCATGGGCTTTGCAAAAGTCTATGTTCCATTATGTGTTTTCTTCCTACCTTAACATGCTTGATATCGATACCTAATATCAACCACCTTAAGGTGGGGGCATATAGAAGGTAAGTTGTCTGTTGTAGATGTTAGCTATGTGCTTGTCCTCAGATGTAGTTTAAAGACTAGCACGATGAGTTCTTCCTGCATCTTGAGTTTGTTTGCAATCAATCAATCAATCATGTAAGCCCTCTGCAGAGGCGGGATATTGAGCATATCTTTTTTCTTAAGCCCTCTGCAGAGGTGGGAATGGTGTATTTCTCAAAGTAGATTGGATCATCATCTCATTTTCAAAAGTCCTCTATGGAGGCAGGGAGAGGTTCTATGACTAACTCAACCCTTAAGCGTGTTTTCGTCGATTGTTGTGGTGAAGCACAATCATCAGTGTGTGCATGTAATGTACCTGAGATGGTGTTGAGCCTAGAAATAGGGAACACACCATCGCTTGTCCGTGTCTTCAAGTGTGTGTGTTTTGGTGTGCTTTCTTTGTTTGGCATGTTTGTTGCCCCATATGCAGTATAAAGACCAGTGCCTTAGATTGTGCTTCCTGTATTTTGGGAGATTTTGCATGTCTTGCGTGTGTGTTGTCCCATATATACAAAGACCTGTGCGGTGAGTGCATCATGTATTATGGGAGGTTTGTTTACTTTCCAATACTTGCATCTACATTTCATATATATGAAAAAAAGAAAAGAAAAGAAATCATGTCTGTCTTCAATGCATTAATGTGTCTTCAATGCATTGAGTGTCTTCTCCATGTTCTACGTGACTGTAACTGTCTTCACTGTGTTTTACGTGCCTGTTACTGTTTTCTATGTGATTGGCGTGTCTTCTCCATGCTTGATGTGTTTGTTGTGTTTGTGACCTTACTTTAATGCATGTATTAGCCTCGCATTTATACATACATTAAAGTGGGGGCTAAATGTAACGTCAGAAAATGTCCCATTGGGGGCTTTTCCCTCATAAGGTTTAGCTCCCGGGTCTTTTGCATGAATTTAGGACATCTTACTTCATAATTTGGCATCCTGATGGAATGAGCCCTAAGTAACATGACAAATGGGACCTAGGAGGACCCCTTGAGCTTTACCTTGCCCAAAATAGGAGGGAGGACTTGGGTATCTGTGCCCTAGTCCTGCCCTATTTTAGGTCAGTCCCAATTTTTGGGTGTCGGTTTATGACCATTATTTGGGTCCTATGCTGACACGGTAAGTTTGAATTATGAAAATCTTGGTGGGAGTGTTTGTAGTTGTATATAAAAGCATGTTTAGGCATTCATTTGTAAACTAGATTTCAACTAGATGATTACTAGCAAGTTATTGTGTTCTCAAGGTGATTCAAGGCTTTCATTATGTTGCAAGAGCAGACTTGTGTGGTTTATGCGTTTGTATTTGTAGATTTGAGCATCCATTTCCTCATGGAATGAAGAGCATCTTCCTCCCATGAGAGCTTCACTACAAGGTGACATTATATTATGTTTTTATCATTATTTCCTTTGGTTTTTGCCTCTGCCTCACAAGGGCATGCACTCTTTATTTGAAAATGGTGTTCAAAGACTTAAGTGTCCTCTGGGGCTTGACTGAGGCAAGCCTCTAAACACCACAACCCCCTCCCAAAGTTTTCATGGTTGCAGGTTACAGGTTGCGAAGCTGGACAAAGTCAAGTTGCAGGAAGGCAATTTGAAGTGTCAGAATTGCAGAACAAAAGAGAAAATAGCACCCTAGACTTAGGCATCCACTCATTAGTCCTCCAACTTCCGTGATGGGAAAATATCTGGAACAACAGGGAAGAGTTGCAGACTGAGTTTCTAGATCTAGACAAAAAGTAGGGCATTGGACTTGAGCACCCGCTCTTTTGTCCCCAACTTTTCTGCCTCAGAACCCCAAAAATAGGTATTCTATGATTTGATATTTTGTTTCCCTCTGCAAGAGCTTTTTCTATTATTCTTCCGTTTATAGTCGTATTTGTGAAATTAGGGTTTAATGGTCAATTGACCATAAGAGAAGGAAATTTGATAATTAAATTCCCTAATCCAAGTTTTCCTACATCTCACAGTGACCTAGGGTATGATAGTGCATTGCCACTTGACCCTAGATCCTTGAATGTTAAGGGTGAAAGGAGGATTCAAACATCAAACACCTAAAACATTAAGCAATCCCAATTTTACCCTAGAAACTTTGTAAGTCAGTCAATTTGCTTTTTGGTTTATCTTTTGTTCCTTTTCCATTACGTATTCAAGACCAGCTTGATTTATCTATAATCTTGGTATGTTGTAATGCAGTATGAATTGAGGGCATAGTCATTGCTTTTGTGTGCCGTGTTTGAGGAATGATCTTTAGTATCTTTATTAGCAGCATATTTATCTTGTGTGAGTGTTACAACCTAGAATCTTACATATTAATATACTTCTTGCATTTATGTATTGAAGTTTATTTTATGTTCAAGACTATGGCGCATTCACATATCAACCAAGGTTATATGATGTCTAAGGGATCTAAGTTCAAACCGCTTGCTTGCAGAGTCAATGTCCATACACTTAGATATCACAACACCTTGGTCATTTATACCTTGGTGGTGAACTATCCATGTGCTATATCAAAAATAAGGATTACACTTTATAAACATTTGTGAAACCAATGCAACAAGCTTATCCATTTACCCATCCATTTATCCTTGGCCGTATATAGTTTTCGAGCAAGGATCGATCAATAATCTTTCTCTCCTATTCTCTTCTATCTCCATCACCATCTAGTGCATATTTGCAAAACCCACATGTTAGATATCACTTATCATCATTATCATATCATCATGTATCATACATCTATAAACATCATATAAGCATATACATCATCACATAAATCCATAATCATACATACAGGTGATCACATCCATGTCATAATGAAATGCATAAACAAAAGCATGAACATCAGTGAGCATAATATGTCATCATATATCATCATGTGAAAGTCATCAAAATATAAAGTGTATGTGTCTACATCAACAGTCCATATGTATAAATCCAAATATACATCAATAAGTACATCATGGCTATCAAGTGCCCGCAAAATATACATCAGATGCACGCAGGCATCAGTTAAAATATACAATGTCCATCATGATACAAAACTGGTGCAGCATATACAAAAATCCATGCTCTAGTGGTGACTAGTGGGTAGAGTTGCCCTCCTACCGTGATCCCTGTCCTCCGCCTATACTTAGCGCAGGTCCCCTTGCTAGTCCTCCTCCCCTTGGGGACACAAATGGTCCTCTAATTGATGATACTGACTACCCCATCCTGCGTGACGTGAATGCCCATGACATGCTCCGCTCTCGGTAGCTAGGCTCCTGTTGATCTACCAGCACCGCGCCAAAGTAGAGACCCCTGTAATACTTGGCCTCTCTACTTGCTGAAACTAGCTCTCCCTGCACATGGATGAGCTCGCTGTACAAAGTCTTCTAATTAGCACCTAATGCACGGCGTGCCTCAGCTCTCTCACATGACCCTCTGCATGGTGGCCTCTACTGGCAAACGCAATTATACTATTGCATCTCCCTCCAAAGTCAACTGGGCAATCTGCCCATCATCTGCTACTACTGTTGGCATAACCTATGCCGCTGCCAACACTCTCTATGTCGCTGATGCTGCCTGTGCATGTACCTGAGCCTAGGCCTCATCATGTCTAGCCTCCGCCCTCATTGCATCTCTATCTGTTCGTAGCCTCACCATCTAGAGCTCCAAGCAAGTCCTCCGTGCAATCTCCTCCTGTAGAAGCTATTGTGCCTACTACAGCTCAGTCTCTACAAATGGATCCTCTACCTCTGCCATCTATACATTAGCCTGCTGGCCTCTATCCTCATCACTAGCCTGCTGTCTAGCCTTCTCTCTGACCTCTCGCTTAGCCCTCGCCTCTCCACCCGGCACCAATACCTCTCGTACTACTCCTGCCACCCTTGGTGTGGTCAGTCTCACTGGCCTGTGTGTCTGCTAGTACCTATCATACTCTGGTAGTGTCCTTGGATCAGCCAATCTTGAATCACAATCCCACCTAACTAGGGCAAGTCCCCACAACTCTGCCAAACCTGTGGCCACTGGAATCTTAGCATCCCAATCCCCAACCTCCTGTCGTGTACACGTATGTGTCACCTCTCCAATGGGTAACCCCTGTGGCAAACCAAACTATCTCAATACCATCTTTGAAAGGTACCTCTCAATCGTATTTGTGCGTCTGCCAAATAGATATCAGGCCTATCATAATACATCAACTTCTCATGCTCATCCTCCCATGCCTCGCACACTAGCCAGGGTCTCCAAATACAGATATCCATCTCATCAATCTACCACCTCCAAAAGCTCACAGACCCAAGCCACCTATGTGTGATCACTCCCTCATATAGAGAAGCATACATCTCCCCCTCTCACGGTGACGCTAAGTCATCGGTCTGATAACTAGGATGTGCTCCCAAGCCCACACCTGTAACAATGTCACACCAGCTGATAGGCTCTGTCCTCTCTAGTATACATAGTCATGTAAGTCTCGATATAGCTGCCCCAAAACACAAGGGCCCCATGCATAACGGATGCCATGAGTAAACATCCTTGACAATACAGTGCCCCATCCAATAGATAACCCTCGAGATTGCCTGTCTGGGCAGAGGAAGCCACCAACCAAAGTAGCCACAATCCATTTGATCCTGTCACACAGTCTCAGAACATTAGCCCAACGGATCTCATTATCCTCTATCTAGAGGTCATCAGTGTAGAATACCTCTCTCATGCCAGCCTCGCCACGCCTTGGGTCAAAGTCAACTCTCTCTCCATGAATTGAGATCTTGAGGATGCGATATACATCCTCAAGTGTCACAGTAGCCTCCCCTGTCAAAAAGTGAAATGAGCAAGTCTCACTGTGATATCTCTCCACAATAGTTGTCAACAGTGCCAGATTGGCCCTAATGTGTGTCAAATGTGCCACATGGCATAGTCCCATATACTCTAAGAATGCATCCTCCTCCCACGTAATCTATACCACCTCGTCTGCAATGACGTAGTGTCGCTCCCTTGACATTAGAGGAGGAAGGACTCTCTGCATCCACAAAACCACTTGTAAGACATTTTCCAAAATTTGCTAGGTCTACTCAAGTCAATAAGGACATCAACAAGCACAACACTGTGATGCAACTCCTAGGTCAACCCTACACATCTCTAACCTACATAGGTCAAACCCTACAGACACATGTTCAAATCCACCTTGGTCAAACTATCTCAAAAGCCAAAAGTGCCTTACTTTTCCCTAGCATGCTTCACTATTCTACCACAAGTGCTTTACTATTTGCACATAGGTGCTTTACTGTTAATGCTAAGAGCGACTTGTTTTACACAAGTACGCTTGACTATTGTACCAATCGTGCCTTATTGTATTGCAAGTGCGACACATTTTTTTTTGCAACCCTAAACAAAAGTGCCTAGCTACTCGCCCAATAGCGCCTTACTACGCTACCAATAGCGCTTTAGTGATCTACCAACTGCGATACGGCGCGCACCCTAAAATTGAAGGCACCGAGCTATGACTAGATGCGCTTTATTGCACTACCAAGTGCGTTTTAGTGCACCAAAAGCGCTTTGCCTGACCACCAAAGGCGCATTGGCATTGCGCAAGGCTTTTGGCTAACCTAAAAACATAACTTAGAAAAAACCCTAGAAATGACCTAAAAATTAAACACAAGCAGGTTATCAAACACTTACCGCTGCTAGTGCTCCCGTTGGTCTCCCATAGGTCCACACCCACTCTGCTTGATTCTTATGCGTAGGGATCAGCATCTCTACAAGCTGCAAACACTCTTGACTCAAAAGCTCTCAAACTAAGCAAGGACGCTACAAGCTCTAACCTTTTGACAACTCTAAGTGTGCAAATGAGGTGTGTTGACCCCTTGGGACCTATTTATAGTGTCCCTCCCCTTTTTTCCCATCCCATCTCCCATTTTTCCTCATGTCTACTATTTTCTACATCGTAACACAATCTTCTAGTTGAGCGTCAACCCATTTCTTCTATCGCTTCCCTATATTTCCTCTCGAGGGGGCATCCTATGATAGCTACATTGGGGCATCAAAATTGTATCATGTCTTCAACAATCATTTTCTTTGAAACAACGCTATAAACTATATTGCATCAAAGAGGGGAAAAATGTAGACACCCAAAAGTGACCATGTCATCGAATCACTTGCATTTTCGTCTAATCTGTCTAATCACCTGCATTTCAATGTTAATTAAATAATCTAATTATTTAATTAATTTTGTCAAATTCTTTCAAAACTCTAAAATTCAACATTAATTGAATAAATTCTATTTATTTAATTAATTTAATCAAAATCAACTTTACTCTTCCACAATTAAATAATTTTTATTATTTAATTAAATCATCTTCTTCAAAATTGTAAAGTCCACTTAAACCAAATAAATTAATTATTTAATTAATTTATCTTCAAAATCCTCTTATCTATAATTAAATAATTCTATATTATTTAATTAAATCAATTATTCTTCCAAATTTAAATAAATCATGCAAATTTGTTTAAATTATCTCAATCCTCTAAAAATAAATAAAATCAAGTATTTTATTTATAATCTTCATATCTTATCTATTCTTCAAAATCATGCACAATCAATTAAATAAATTTATTTATTTAATTTCAATCATCTTTCCAATTCCTCTAAAAATATCATGTTAACTCATGTGCACAATCAGTCTTATTTTTAGAACTAAAAAAAAAACAAATCTAAAGTTAAGTTAATTGGCTTTAATTTATCTTATTTTCATCAACTCTTAAATTAGAAAAAAAACATTCTAATTTATGAAATCAAATCTATCTTTATGAAAAAATCAATTATCTTAATAAAAATATCTTTTTGGAGTGACACATATCGTGTACACATTCATCATGAGTTATTTGATTTATCTCAACCATCCATTGTATGGATTTGTTTCATCCATGGATTGATCATGTCTGAAATCTATATAAACCCCCTCATATCCTTCACAAATCCTCTTCGATCATTTATTCTTAGGCATTCCTTAACAACAAATTGAGCATACATTGCATCATTGAGCACATCAATCTTTTGAGCATGAACACAACCTACATCTGCTTGTTGCAAACATGGTTTCACAACGTTATTGAGCAATCTACATTCATAGAAAGAGAACTATACAATCTAGGTGAATTCTTTCTTATTTTAATTTGATTTATTCATTGATATTGGCTTTTTACTTAGATCGATCTCTTTATGTTATGGGTAATTGAGTTGTTATTATCATTACCTTTGTGATCTTATCATTCAACCTCTCGAATTTTCCTATACATAGTCCTACCAAGGAAAATGGGACCCGCTCAGTAGTAAGTCATCAAAACTAATGAATGGTGCAATGTTTTGGAGTTGTCAGACTTGCTAGCTTCAAATGTTGTGTAATGCTACCATATGGAATTCGGTCCCACCATATGCTTTACTCATTAACCAAGAATTAGGGCCCATGTCACCTACCAATTCATATGCTCTATCCAATGGTGTAAGATTATAAATTTGTCAAACTAACAACGTTTATAAAATTTGAAACTTTTTTGCATGGGTCTTACTGACCCAAAATATCTTCAATTTCGTTACTCCAGCCCCACCAATTTCTAACTCCTATGCTCTGACCAATGGCACAACATTTTAGACCTATCATATTGATAAAGTCCAAACATTGTGAGATGTGTCCATGTATTTCAGCTATCTTTGATCAATAACTTCAAAGAACCAATGGAGCATATGAAAATTGATGACTATATAAGAAAAATGAATATACCAATTTCAAAAATGTGTTGAGAGAGATAGGAAACTCGCCACTGAATACAAGTTTTGTGAAAGAAAAAAAATAAAAACCCCCACCAATTGCAAATCACTTGATCTTCTAGCAACAAAACATGATTTAAAGGACAATGGAGAGCACAACCCTATAGGTTGCTTCTTCATAAAATCTTCATCTTCCCATGTGGTAACTTCAACTAGAAAATATTTCCATATATAATGAGGTAGTTTGGAATTGTCCATGTCCTTAGCTTCTTCATGTGTGCCTAGAAAATTTTAAAACTTCAACTCTAAGATGTGTTTTCTTTCTGTGTCTAGCTTAGGTAGCACTATTTGTGTTGAATGATCCACTTTCCTCTTTATTTTGTCTTGTACCTTTTCCTTGTTCTCCTTTAGACTAGAGGGTTTCTCTTGCTAGTGTTGATGCTTCTCATCTATTTCTCTAACTTTTTTGTGTAACTTTGATGAAGAGATAAAGGGTGGTAGATGGTATCCTAACATCAATTAAATGGTTTGACCAAAATCTACTTTATGAGGCAATCCTTTTTTAATTTCTCCAAGTAGTGATAATGGATGGAAAGATGTTATTGGTTTGACTTCTTCTCCTTTTTCATCTTCTTCTTCTCTTTCTCCTCCTTTTTCTTCTCCTACTTCATCATCATCATCATCATCATCACCACCACCACCACCACCACCACCACCACCACCACCACCACCACCTCCTCCTCCTCCTCCTCCTCCTGCCACTGCTGCTGTTGCTGTTGCCGCCACTACTTCTTCTTCTTCTTCTTCTTCTTCTTCTTCTTCTTCTTTTGTAACAAGTTTCAAGATCTCGTTTGTAATAGAGAATCCAATTTCTTAGACACTTCACCAATCACTATCTTCATTGATGAAATATCTTCCTCCACCTTGGTGATTTTCACATGCATATCATTAGTATAAATCTCCACACTTTTTGTATCTTCCTTGTCTAAAGATTTTCTAGATGTGATAGGATTCTTTTTGCCTCTTGTGGCAGGACCTGCCATGATGAGAAATTTTTTTTTTTCAATAAATCACACAAAACAAATCCAATTAATCTAAAAACTTCACTATAACATACTAAATCTTAGATCTCACTTCCCAAAAAAATCTCCAAGAATTCGTTATTTTGTAGCTTTAAGAGTGATATTGGTGAAAACCTTAATTTCACAATAACTTCCTCAAATATGCTGCAAATGCCTTAAAATTAAGATTGTCGATATATCAATGTGCCCTTCTTCAATCCTCCAGAAATTAGAAAATAATTCACTAAATTGGATCCCTAGGACTAAAAACGGTGGAAACCCTAATTCTATAATAGCTCGCTTAATTATGCTCTAATTACCCTAAAATCTAGACTGTAGTAGCTTCAATATTCTCTTGAAAAATTCTTTAAAAATCTTGAAAAGATTCAACAAAATCAAAAGAGATATGCACTTCACAAAATGACCTCCAAAATTTAAAAAAATCACCTTATTTTTTTCCTTCATGGTCTCAAGATCCTGCTTTGATACCACTCGTAATGAAACAACTTGCACAATAGAAGAATATAATAGGAAATATGCTACACATCCTTGATAATAATATTCCACTTCGAGGGGGATACCTCCAATAGTCTTCAATAAGAACACAATACTTAAGATGATGATAATAACTAACCTCTACCTCCTATATATACCATACTTATGCCATGGATACCACCCAGGCTGACCTAACTACCTATATAAGACTATATTAATAATTATATAACTTAAATAAGAGTTAAGGTAGCCACAAGTCGACTACTTATAACCATATACACACTATAGGATTAGGGGTGTAGCAAATACTACATCACTATAATAACTTACATCTTTGTGTCATGTCTCTTCAATCTTGTTTATTGGCAAAAGGGTGTTTATTATTATTAAAAAATCATAATGACTTTTGTCCATAGCAAGGTCCTAAAGGCACTTCTTAGCACCCCTAAATAGGTTTTTAAAATTAGCGTGTATAGAGAGCACAACTGCACCATAAAAACACAATTGTATCAAGAGGATGGGATAACGAACATGAATTAATTTAGAACAACAAAAAATATAATATCAATGTCTCTACCACCTAAATCTTTCCATAATCATTTTAAGCTTATGTTGCATCAATTATAACATATCACCTTATAATTTTAAACTTATGTTACATCAATTATACCATATCAACTTATTAAAAAAAAAAAACTAAACACATCCCATCTCTTTCATTTCTATTTATCATTTTTTATTATAAATCTCAACTCTTCTAATTATTTATTAATTGTTTTATCATTTACTAAAACCTAACTTAGGGTATATTTTATTAAAATCCATATTTTGGTTTGCCAACTCGACCGTGAGCATGGAGAAACCCAAGGAAGGGTTGAAGGGATTAAAAGAAAATGTATCTTCTTCTTAATCAGTAAAGAAATAGTGAATGTAAATTTGAGAAGGCGTGTATTCTCGTGGTGGATGGAATCAAAAGTGAAGACGCTAGGCGACGCCGTGCCAGCTATTTCTCAATTTTAAGAATTAAGACGACGACAAATTTCCACCAGCAATCTGTGATCACGACAGACTTCTTAAATTGAAATATTATTTTACTGTAGCACATAATCTAAAAAATCACGTTAAAGTTAGTTGTTGGATTGCACTTTTCAATTTTGGTAGAAAATTATTTTTCGCGGTATAACAATTATATGCATGCATCTGATTTGTCAAGGAAAAAAAGCCAACCGAATAAAGAACTAATAAAACTGCTGAAAGATACTTAGAAATACACAACATATCTCTCAATGGGCCAATTTAGATACTAACTTCCCTCCGTCATCATTACTTCACATTTTTCAAACACAACTAGATTTTGGTTCATTTTCAACTCGGATTGTGTTTTGTATTTTATTTTTTTATAAATATATATATTAACTAATAATTTAGAAAAGAGTATAACAAGATTTTCAAATAGCAATAGTTGTTACTAAAGTCTATAGAATGAAAATTCAAGGAGGTTTCTAACAGACCCACTGCTTATAGGACCTAGAGGAAGACATGAAACTATCAAAATACACAATCCCAAGGAAGAACAAACAAGAATGATCAAACCAAGTCATTATGAAGGAGCTGAAAAAACTATGAAGATTGATCGGAAGACAAGGACTCTCATTCTGTGACATTCTAGTTGCGTTAGCATTAGAGGCCCATTTGACCAAACAATCCGCAAAAGCATTCCATTCTATATTGATATGAACGAAAGAGATGGAATCAAAGTTTTGAGAAAGGCAAAGAATCTATCCACAAGAGACACCAACCTCGAAGAAGACTCATGAAACCTCCCATTATTGAGAAGAGATACCAGGATCATGGAATCCATTTCATATATTATCTTCTTCCAACCTAGCTCACAAGATTTCTATAAAGCCACAAGGAGCCTCCATTTGATTGTCCACTATAAACAGCTAGCACATTGTCGTGCTGACTGTTTATGGATTTTTCAACTCTGTATGCTGTCGACTTTTACTGTCGACCTTTTTAATGACCTTGATTGTTGACTGATTTGTCGGAAGCATCTTCGTCGACAGGGTTTCGACTAGCCAGCCATTTTACAACTCACTGGTTGGTTAAGCTTTACCCAATGATTATTAGTGCCAAACCTCATAATAGGAGAGAAAAAAAGAAAGTGAATAGAACTAGGACTATCACTTTTAACACCACCAATTCTAGTTGCACCCATATTGCCTCGAGAAGTATCATCCATATTAACTTTGAAAAAAACCCAATGGGGGAGGAGATCATTTACTTACTCTATTCACCTTATTAGAAGATTTGATCCTAGAGTTAGGAACAAAACCAACCAAATGACCCAAATCTAATTGCCTCAAGATTTGAATATCAGAAGGAGCTATAACTTCATCCAAAGAGCATTTAGCTACTAAAGTTTCTTTTATCAAGTCTAAAATTTTCATCTAGACATATTCAATAAGACTCTAATAATCTTGAAAGATCTAACGATTTCTTTCCAACCAAATCTACCAGAAGATAAAGATGGGACCAATGTCTTGAGCCACCAAAAGGAAAGAGGCAAACATAAGACAGCACAAACTAACCCAAAAATTAGAGACATAAATAGCATGAACAAGAGGCTAGCTTCAAATGTGCCACCACTGTTTCCACAAACCCAAAAAAATAGCACTAAAAGAAAAGAAGAGCCACACATTCCTCGTTAACCCCCAAAAAAAAGTACTGTTGGAAGGAACTTGAAATCTTCTCTTTCTTATATTGTCCCACTTAAAAGACATTTATCTAAAGAGAAATTACACTTACGCCAACCCAAAAAAAAATTGATTGAAGCTTGCGTGGATGAAACATTCAGCCATTTACCATAAAATAAAATATTAGAAAATTGAGTCGCTTTTAATTACTGAATTCTTGATTTTATTTGCATGTACAGCTTGATTTAAAAAAAAAAAACGTTCTTAGCATCACTCTCTCTCGCGATCAGATGTAACTTCTCTCTCGTCTGCGTTCCCTGTGTACTCGAAGCTATTGTTTGAACCCAAATTAACTTCGTTGAAACTATATATTGTGGAAACTCTGCGGCTTTTCTTCTAAGCTTGAAGAAGCTATATACCCAAGGGCTTCTTTTTATTATTCAATCATGGCGAACTGCTCAGATTTTAAGAAGCGTTGCTGGACAGAAGAGGAAGACTGTCTTCTGAAACAACACATCCAACTTCACGGGGAAGGTCACTGGAGTACTATTCCTAAAACAGCAGGTCTGTATATCAATATTCTTCCTTGTACTTCATAATTCACAGAATAGCGGATCTGGAAATATTATTGCCAACAAATTTGTTTACAGTATCAGTTCCTATTTTTACATTTCATGTGAGACATTTGGCTGAATTCAATTCAGGTGCTTCTATTCATTTGTTTTTATTAGATTCACAGTTTCACTCCTCTCATCCTTCAATTAGGTCATTTTTATATTTTGTATGACCATTTTCTATGTTATGCATTTCTAATTCACTTGGCGTAAAGAACCCAATGTTGTTGGCTCCACTGTAAGTAGCCGGTACGTTGTCGTGTCATTGTTTATGAATTTTCAATCCTAGTTTGTTATTGATTTTCGACATTAGTTTGACCTGTTCAAAACATTCTTTCATCGATCAGTTTGTCGAATATAGTTTTGTTGAAAGGATTACAACGTACCCACTGATTAAGCTTTACCCAAATCTTGTGGAGCATATATATATACTAAATGAAATTTAATTAAATCTAAACAGTAGGGCTATTTCCTTATATTGTCCTCGGTAAGAAGCTGTCATGGACTTAAGGAGATCATAGCCTTTTAAAGTTTCTGGCTTTATTAGTGATAAGTGATGAATAAGTCATTCTAAGGTGAAGTTTTGCACAGGTTTGTTGAGATGTGGGAGGAGTTGCAGGTTACGGTGGATGAATCATCTTCGCCCCAATGTAAAGCATGGAAACATTTCACAAGACGAAGAAGAGCTCATTATAAGGCTGCACAAGCTGCTTGGAAACAGGCATGTCCACAAACCCATTCATATAGTTTTATTTAGATATCAAACAGCTTAACAATTCAACAGTTATAATAATTTCAGACTTATCTACACTTAAAAGTGCTAATTTTTTTTAGCTTTGACTAAGAAATCTCGTTATACAGTAATTAACTGCAGATTGGTTTGGTTTTTGCAGATGGTCATTGATTGCAGGTCGGATGCCTGGAAGAACAGACAATGAGGTGAAGAACTACTGGTATAGCCGGTTGAAACATAGGGTCGGCATTAAAGTAACAAGACCTTCGGTTATCAGATTAACTGATAAGCCTAACAATCTAGCTAAATCTCTGCCCACAGCAATTGAATCTGGAAAAACTGCAGCAGAATGGAAGGGCAAAGGTAGAGAATCACAAGGCAATATGGATATTATACTGAACGTTGGAGAAGAAGAGAAGGAGCCATCTAAATGTGATGCAGTTGACAGAGATGGCATACTAGGCCCTGCTGTTGATGAGCTATCATCTTGCACTTCATATTTGTCCGAAGAGTCAATCTCCCTCCTTGACTTGTATTATGGACAGCAGAATGAAATGGTGCAATGGCTCTGACAGACATTTGGCAGTTGTTTTCATATATGGATTAAGTTCATGTGTCGAGCTCAGTTTCAGATTTGTTCTTCTGAAACGTTCTGTAAGCCTTATCTGCCTTGTTTTAGATCCAGATTTCAGCTCTTGGCTGTTGATCTTCCATCTCGTTGTCCTGTTGGCCTTACCGTCAAGCTAGGACTGGCCAGAGTCAGGTCTCATGATTCATCAACTTAAACATAATAAATTTCTTTATAAAATTAAATTTAAATGGTTTACCCTACTGTCCCAAATCGAACTTGCCATCTCCAAATCCGTAGACATATCTATCAGAGCATCAAGTCAAATAACATTGACGTCATAAGATCCGTATATTCTCCATTCCACGGAGACCCAATCATGTGAAGACAGAATTGATTCTTTGTCTACCTTCCATGACGCGATCTCTCTTTCTTTCTTTTTTTTTTTTTTGGGGTTGTTTGTTTATTTTAATTTTAAATTGATACATTTTTATGTTGCACCCTAACTTCACGTATGTCAAGCTCTTAAATGGTCTATTAGATTTTTTTGAAAATTTCAGCATATATCTATATTTGAGTTAAGAGCTTAATGCTACTGTTTGGGGTTCTGGGTTTCATTTATGTAGCCTAATCAGCTACATCTTCGTTGAGTTGTCCAAAAACACCAAAAAAGAAAAGTTAGACCGAAACATGTGCACCTAGGCACCTATTATCGATCACCTTATGTCTCACCATATGATTGGTTATTTATTTTATTTGACATGTGAAGTGTTTTGTTACACAAGTATATGTGCACATGTAATCGTTTCTTATTAAATTTTTACTAGTATATTATTTCTCAATTACTATTCTTTTCATAAATTTAACTGGGGTCTAAGTGTGCAACACTATATAGGCTATTGGGGCATGGTTATTTATTGGGTCATTTCCCCTATATCAAATTTTAAACAACAAAAGAATATTAACAATAAAAACTTGTTGGTAGGTATGCATGACTTATCAAAGCACAAGCAAAAAAAAAATTAAAATTAAAGGTATCAAGTTGAATTATAAAATGCATGTTTCTATAAAGTATAAGAAAGAGTGGGAGACAAATCATCCTATCAAGAAACCACTCAAAGAGGGCAACTCTCTAGAAAGAGGATAAGGGAGCTTCCAACCATCTTGAGTGTCATGAACAACAACTAGCACCAACACTCCCCAACTCGATGGTAGAGGTATAATAAAAAGCCTCAACACCACTTGACACTAGCCTAGAAGCTTTCTCTTGTGAGGAAGGAGTCCAACCCCTCCATTGAGAAGAAGGAAACAAGAAGAAACTTTAGTTCGGTGAGCTTTGGGTAAGGCAATTGAGTGGAATTTTACTCATGGTACAAAGAGCACATCCCTAATGATTTAGAAGGTTGTGAAGATGCAAGAATTCTACTACCACCTTACCTATTTGTACCTATATTTAAAAATATATAGAGGTAAGCACACAAACTTTCTCATTAAGAGATAAATAGTAGTCAATAGCTTCAACATTGAAAGTAGCACTATTTCTAGCCTTCCAAAGATCAAACAAAATATAATCTTGAAAAAAAAAATTAATTCTAGCAATGTTACTTGGCCATGAAGTTGTCTCCCCAAACATAACAATTCTCTAAGAGAAAATATCATGGATGAAAAGAAGAGAAAAGACTATGAAATCACTTCCAAGCATTATGGGCTTGACAACAAGTTTATAAAAGATGTTCAAAGATTCAATCTATAACAAGTAGAACATTTAGGATGAGAAAGTCCAGTATTTTGCATAAGTCTTTATTTAATGGAAGCTCTTAGTAACCTAAACAACATAAAAAGAGAGCAATTTAAGGCTCAATTCTAAAATGGAAAACTCATTTAAGCCTACAAATCTAGGTGAGGGGAGAAATCCAAACCCCACCACTTGTCAACCTTGCAAAGGGTAGATGAGAATGGACTAAGCACTTTGTAGAGAAGCCCTAGAGTGTAATCCCTAAACATAGTGTCAAAATTCCATCACCAATCTTTCCACCAAGCTAGAGGAGGTTAAATCCCCAACTTGTAAGGCATAACATATAGAATCATCTCTTCCATGCAAATGATGGAAGGCAAATCAATGTTATCCACTTGAAACTTTTGTTGTAAGGTAGGCCAAATGATCTAGTCTCTAGAAGAGACTAAATATCTAATGGTATGAATGCTTTTATGAAAAGTTTGAGAGATTTGATTCCAAGACTCGCCATTAAGGCTAAACTAGAATTATTGATGATTAGAGACCACAAAAAGTTATGGTAATTGAAAGAAAGGCCTATTTTAAAATCATCGCTAGCCCATTTGATAAATAGTTTAACTGCCTTGAGGGCCTTCTAGATACTTTGAGCCATGAAGGAACCTTTAATTATAATACATAGACATTTGTAATGAGAAGAGTGTGAAGGTCAATTCTTTGTCAACATGTCTTTTTATAAGGCAAACTCAAGGCAATATGATGCTTTTAGCAAATTGTTGCCTAAGAGCACCACCTCCGCCACTTAAAGCCACCTTAGCTGGTGATTTTTAACCTGAACACTACTAATCTTCTCCACTACTACCCATTTCTACAACCAACCACCATGAATCCACCCATGTGCTACCGTCGGGTTGCCCACAGGCCACCAAGGGCCACTTTTGGCCTCTTTACATGCCCTAATAGGGCAATTTTTTATGAGAGCCATAACGTTTTGCCACAGTGTCAAATTTTCACAAATAAATAGGTGTCAGAAAGCTAGTTCTAAGCACTTCATAGTGATACAAGTATTTTTGCTGATTTTGCCACAAGTGTCAGATTTTTCTATTTGAAGTCTAGATTGCCTTTTTTGGCTTCCGAGCTCATAACTTGCACCCACGGTATCAAAATTTCAACTTCTTATAAGCATTGGAAAGGTATTTCCGAGCTCTACAGATCTATCCATGTAATTTTCCATATTTTGCCTTAAACATTAGATCTTAAGTTTGAAGCCTAATTGGGTACATTTCACTCATTGCTTGAAAAAAATGTTGAAATTGGTGGTTGTTTTTGCTTGAGGGGCTTCAAATTTAGTCTTGATCTATTTTGGGAGTTCATAATTTCAGTCGAGGGTTTCATGTCTTTGTAAAATTGGAGATCTATCTTAGTTCATTATAGGATTTTCATTTCATCCTTCTCTAATCATGTCTTGAAAAGGGGGAACTATAAACAATGGAGAGATGGCATTTTAAAACACTTGTGTTGGCTTCATATTTTTCCACATCTATATGGTCTTGTTCCTAAACCAGGTACTTATTAGAAAAAGTTTGTTTGGAATTCCAAAAATGATCATATCAAAGGAGTAATTCGTTACCATGTTGATGATGACACTCTGTATTCAATCATGGACATTGAGTGTCCTCATGCTATGTGGACCAAAATTTGGGATATATATGGAGATCCTGATATTTATCCATTCCCAAATTATCTTGTTTTAGATTGCCTTGCACCTCTTGATGATTCAGATAATATACGATATATGACTATGATACAAATGAGGAGTTTGTTTTTTTGGAACACCTTGCACATTTGGATGATGAGGATGATGAGGTTTCTTCTCCTTCTCCTATATAGAGACACTTATTGATCCTTCACATTCATTGATTGTGACTTCACTTAATCCTAATTAGCATGATGTTTATTGTCTTTCAAATTTAGCTTTGTGGGATGAGTACTTTACAGGTATTTCAAATTTGTTTTGTGAGTCCCATCGTACAGATTTGGACACATTTGAGGGGTTATCTCTCCACTTTGATGACATTTATGGCACAATAGTTATCACACCATCTTTGTCTTTGGAGATTGTTGATCATGTGTTTTCCTGTTGTCTTCGATTGTCACAATCTTTGATTAGGCATGGAGTTCTTGATTTGTGGCATCTATTGATTGTGACATGTGAAGACTTGAGCAGTTTTCAAAGACATCATACTTCATGAAACTTCTTCCCTCAACTCTTGTTCTAGAGTTGGAGTTTCTTTTACATACCCCATTGGATTTGTTTCTTCCCAAGGGGAGAAATGTTGTTTGTAGAAATTGGATCATGTTTTGTATTTAAGCATTCACCATTGGCATAGGAGCTACTTCATTATGGGGGGATATCTAGTCTCATTCTTTTTCTCTTATGGGGGGCTATTGATTGTATATTCATGATGGAGGTAGTACTTTGGGGGGGGTCTTTTTATTGAGTCCTTCCATCACTCCATCACTTGTACATGTTTGTTTGTATGTTTTTTTCTCTTTTGGAGAGGGTTTTTTCCTACAGGTTTTTCTCCTTTACTCCAGTTGTGAGAGATCTTTTATACATGGGTACCTAACATGGCCTAGTAGCAGGGACCCATCTTTACATTTTTGCATTTGTTTACTTCTCCCTAAGTTGCACTTAAGGGGGTTTATGTGTGAACATGGTATATCACTTAATTGGTTCCATATTAGGTCATATTCACACTTATCTAGTTAAGTTTACTTAGGGAATTTAACATTTGTGTCTCATGTCATAGGATTAGAACACTTGTCATGATCACATGTTGTCCTAGGTCTCAACCTTGCCTATATAAACAAGGGATCTCATTGTACATTATGTGTGGGTCATTCATTGTATACCTTGTACCTTATATGCATCATCTTCATTCTTTGGAAATATAGCTTTGTTATTGCTTCTCTCTTATTATGGACAATTATTTGATTGTAAGTGATCATGAGAATCTCTCGAGTCTATTGTGTGACTCTTATAAAGTAAAGTGTCTTTTAATTAATCTCATCTAATATAGCCACACAATAGACAATAGTATGTGGCAGATGCACAAAGTTAAGGCTTTTTCCAAAATCTTATAATAAAAATCAAGCAATGTGATATGTCACTTTCTAGTGATAAGTTAGATAGGTCCCCAAATTTGAAAATAAATTTGATATTACCCTAGTTGATAATGCTACGCAAGGATTTATTAAGAAGAGCCTCTTGGTAGACCTAAAGAATGTTAGGACTAGTGAAGCGCCACATAGCCTTATAAAACTCACAAGGAAAGCCATCAAGACCATGTGCTTTCTTATTAGCCATCTACTTAAGATTTGCATGAAGCTCACCTAAGGTGAGCAACAAGTCATGAGTGATTCAAATAGAGCAACACAGCTTGGAAGGGACAACATTTAGGAGTTTTTTTAAATCTTGAACCCACTTGACAGTGTCCTCTTAGGCTTGAATAATTACCGTATAGTGATTATAAAAGTCATATATATCTCCTAGAGGGTTGTAAGTAATACATGAGTGGATTGGATATCCTTGATTTGTGTTTTAAATTGAATTTGATGCCAAGAGAGGCTTTTAAAAAGGATGTCACAACTAAAATTTTGACTACTAAATATTTTGTACTTTTAGGTGCTCAAGATATTAGATTAATGAGGACAAACAATTTATTACAAAAAATGATAGTGTTGTCATTAACATTATGTTAGTAATTTTTGAAATAACTTAATAGGTGGAATACTTTTACTAGTTCAAGATTGATGTTAATTGATCTATGGCACTAGAAAGTGGTTGATCAATGATAACAATGGTAAATGATATTAAGTTAATTATTGGTATCAATGTCCTATTATACATCAACACAATATTTTATCTCAATGTTCAACTTTAAATTTCTTTCATCAACCTCAATTTCAAAAGTATAAATAAACTAATTTTTATCTATAATTTATTCTTCCCTTTATTATAAACTTTTATATAAAATATATTTTCTTATAATCCCATTAATCTAATTTAATTACTAATAAACAATCATGTACAAATTTTAAATTTTAAAATAATATGTAAGCTTTGCTACTATATTACCAACAAAGCATTATTGTAACTACACCAAGAGGCATAACCTATAGTAGTAGCAAAGGGTGGAGTGTATTTAAGAGAAAAAAACACTTAAGAAAATGTAGAATAGTAAAAATAGCAAGTGAAAACAAAAAAGATATTTATATAAAATAAATAAAAATAATTCTAAAAGTAAAAGTTGAAGTAAATAATTTATTTTCATTTAATATTTTGAAAACTTGTGCATTTTTATGACTTGGTGCATTACTATTGAAAAAAATAGTTGTTCAATAAAAGATAAATTAAATCTAAAATAAAATAGTTTCTTAAGTAAAAGTAAAAATAAATAATGTTTATGCTTAAGAACAAGCATACGCCCAGCTCACACTTTGCCATCAATTAGTTAGATTTGGTTCTAAGGCAAGACATGGGCCTTGTAATCTCTTCAGAGTTAAGATTGGTTCCTAGAAATTAGAACTCTTTTTAAAAAGAGGCTATCTCTTTTGAGTCAAAGGATTAGTCCATTAGTGGTATCTAATGCTCCTTGAAGCACTATGGCTTAAAGCTACCTTGAACTATTTGGTCTTCTAAGTACTAAAATCATGCCAAGCCTATATGGTAGGTTGATGATGATAAAGAGGTTCCTAATCATAGCCACATAGGCATGAATTACACTCCTCTTAGTAGTTTCACTCTTGGTACAACTAGTGTCCCTTGCTTTCCCCCCTTGACCATCTTCTTGAACCCTCAAAATAACTTTCCAAAACTTTATTTTTTCCTAAGTGACCCTCTCATTTCACCGATTTATGGTCACCCCATAGATCTTCTAGGTCACTGCATAGATCTTCTGGTCACCTAGACAACCCTAACTAGCAAAAGGGGCGACCCTCTCATTTTTGGATGTGTGAATTAACTCATTATTTTAGATTTTATTCTTTATTTTTAACCCATTTTTCCTCACATTTTTTCATGCCAACTCATCTTTTTTCTCACTTTCTTTTTGTCATGAACTATTGATCAAATCTTATCTCTTCTAAATTGTTTCTATTTTCTCTTTGACTTCACTCTTATTTTATTTTAGTTTTCTTTAGTTTTCTTCTTATCCCTTCATCTATTC
The DNA here is from genome assembly GCA_027924645.1 of Cunninghamia lanceolata. Lineage (NCBI taxonomy): Eukaryota > Viridiplantae > Streptophyta > Pinopsida > Cupressales > Cupressaceae > Cunninghamia > Cunninghamia lanceolata. The sequence goes on from BSBN01000460.1 coordinate 8,018,876, forward strand.
ATGGAATTATTTTCATTTCTTCTTGAGTTAACTACTTTTTTCAATCATATCACTTATTCCCTTCCCTCTCATTTCTATCTATAAATACTCCTTCATTCTTCATTATTTAACATCCTCATCTCATCAAGAAATCACATCACAAGCTTCTTCAAAGGCCTTTGAGCCTCTTCATTTATTTCTTTTAGTTTTACTTTTACAAAGCCTCAAAGATTTCCATTTAGGATGTTGTTTTCATATATTATTGTCTTAGCCAAGCTTATGCATAATACCCCCTCTAGCTTTTTATGCTCTCGCAAGGACAACGTGTTCCTTTTTCTTCTCAATTTAATATTGCTTCTAAGACACTTTTACATTCGCTTACATCACCATTTTTATCCTTGTCACCAAGAGGAGGACCCCACTATTGCAAAGGAGGATATGGTTGCCACAGGACCTTTGAGGACATATTCTAGCACTAGCACCCATTATTACAGATTCTTTATTGTTTTATTAGTAATTAGCTCACATTTTTCTCTTAAGAAAGTAAAATGTTGTTTTGTCTTTCTTTTGATAGGATTTGGAGTTAAATTAGAGTTATTTACTTTTCTTAGAATAAATTTCTTGTTTTTCTTAGAGTAGTTACAAATTTAGATTAGAATCTTCAAAACTTAGAAAACACACAAAAACATGGACAAATTGCATATAGCTTGCATACATATTTCCCTTTTATAGTAATTAGATCATTATCAAAAATTAGAAAAAGAATCAAAATTTGCATGCATTCATTTAATATTAGTTGCATTTAGAGATTTGTCCAAACATTTAGAACTTATAACTTTCAAGCCCTCAGTTTTGTCATGAGGTATAAAATGTTCAACTTTCACTCAAAAGCAAACACTGAAGAAGACCTCAGTTTGGTCATGACACATAAAAGTTAAACAACATTTTCAAACATAGGAAAACATCAAGGAAACTATTTGTCTTATCATGAGGTACACAAATTCAATAATTCAACATAAAAATATATAAAATAATTTCACTATCACCCATGACACTCTTATTCCATGCAAAGGGAGTAATTAGTCCTATTCACCCCTACCTAGTTGGCTTTCCCCATAAAGGTAGGAGTGATTCAACTTACACATTTAGCAAGGGTACAATGCATGTGCTATCTAGAGTTTGATTCACTCGCATTGTGTCTGAGTCACATTTTGGTTAGAAAAGGTCTATAGTTGAATATGGGTGTGTTGATAACTGAGAGGGGGGGTGAATCAGTTATCTTAATTAATTTAACTTTCTGTTCTTCTTTAACAACTAGTGCAACATTAAAGAAAATAAGCATTCATAATCATGAAAGCAGAAACAAAGTCAAGATACATAACACAATGATTTTGACGTGGAAAACCCTATTAAGGGAAAAACCACGGGGTGACTAACCCAAGAATGTATTCTTTGTTAGAAGAATAGAAATACAAAATGGCACTTGCTAATTAGGGCTCACTGCTCGAGCACACTGCTCACAAGAGGCTCACTGCCTATAAGAGACTCACTATCTACAAGTTATAAGAAGAGTAACAAGATACTTGAACTGATGAGAAGCATCCACATATGCTGAGGTTCAGTTCCGGTTAGGCTCAATACACTAATCTACTACACTTCATTCTTCCTCTTCTTAGGTGTTGCTATTCTGTCACATATCGGACCTGTCTTACTGTCTTGACACGGCTCTTCTACTTTTCTTCGCACTTCACCACAAACCACACACACCTTCGCATCCAAATCCATCTTGTATATATATCCGCACCAATGATTTCAACACCTTTCTAGTCAGCATCCGGAATAGTCCATATTTTCCAAAACTCTAGTCTGTCGGCTGAATCCTTGCTTAACAAGTGATGCGTATCAAGGAGATACTTAATGAAGTCATCAATCATGTCGGCCAATCATGAATGATACCTCAAGAAACTTGATCACCATCAATATCTCATCCGGAAAAAGATCTGATGCTCTGTCGGTTAGTTCTTCCTCAGTCTACTCTATCAAACAGGAACCCAACACTTGGGAGTTCATATCTTTTCACTCTTACATAACCAGAGGCTCAATCTCTGGAATATATTAGTCAAGGTACTCCTCTTGACTTCCCCAAGTCCACACTTTACTGAGATACTTCCTCTAAGAGATCCAGACTTGACTATCGGACCTTGCTACATGATCTGTTCTTGCTTACCGGACCACAACACTCATCAATCTGACTTTCGGTATAGGCACACCATGTCCTGCGGATGGGTGGGATGAGCTTTGTTGCCATCAATGACAACACTCATGAAGCCATATATTGTCTCTTGCCAACAATCTCCCCCTTTGGCATTGATGGCAACACTTAGTGAAAAATTACTAAGTGTTACACTGTGCTTCCCCTTGGCTGATGCTCTGTTCTAATGTACACTTTTTTGGAGCTCCCTTAGTTGGATTCCTCATTTTTCACTTCTCCTCACTCCCCCTTTGACATCAATGGCAAAGGGTAGAATCCGCACACCAAAAATTTTCAAAAATTAATCTATACATATCCGCATAAGTATATATACAAGTTGTACTTACATATACTTAAGTATATCTGCAAAAGTATTCTTCAACTGTACAACTTCTGTCACCCAACTCTGCTTCATCCTTTCCAAAATTGAGATGTGACCATTCAACAGGAATGCAAAAGCTTCTGCCCTCTTCAGATCTATCAGATCATTGGTCTGGGTTGTGGTCTGAGCATCAGTTAGAACCTCACGCATGGCTTCTAACTTAGGGATAATTATCCCTCTGAGTTCACTTCACCTATTTATTCTATTTTTCTTCTACTTCTCAAGCTTCTTTATTTCATTTAAGACTACAATAAGCTGGCACTCTTGTTTTATTATGGAGGAGGTGAGAGAATCAAAATTCTGAGATATACTTGACATTTTATTCTCTTGCTCTTTCATTTTCTTCTCAATATCCTTTGTTACCTTGGACTAGGATAGACAAAATTTATACATTTCTTCACCATCTTTGAGAGCATTTTCTAAGCTCTTTATCCCAATGTCCATAACTCTCTTATCATTTTTTATTAATCCTTGTACTTCAGAGAATCTCTTTTCCAAAAAGTCCTTCCAGACCTTTTCTTTTGCTGACTTCTTTAAGGAATCAAAATGCGTATGAACATAATTTACAAGAGACTTTAGATTACTAGATGTGGAGGTGGAAGGATCCTTTTGGAAGGATGGCATGATCTTCTCCAATACACCGGATGCAGCTTCTATGAGCTCACAGTCTTCCATGTGAGACTTCGGGAGTTTTTCTTTTGCCTTTGCTTGAGTAAAGGATGCTAGCTTCATGGTTTGAACCGGGGAGAGGGAATCAAAATTGAATGGACCTTGAAGCAGTTTCAGTTCATCAAATTCCATCATTTCTTTGGTCAAGAAATCTTTAACTGTTTCTGCTGTGTCTCTTGCTAGAGACAGAGTTTTCTCCCCTTCTGTAGCCTTAGCACTGCCATCTGTGTTCTTCTTTGTTTGACCTTCTTCACTTCCCTTTGCTTGTTCTTCTTGACTGATGCTCTCTTCTTTTCTTTCTTCTCCTTCAATTCTAGAGTATGTAGGAGGATCCGGAAGAGAAATGTCTTCTTCTCCATGAACTTCCTCTTCTGGAGCAGAGGAATCTAAGTCTTTAGCTTTCTCTTCACTTGTCTCCTTTGCCTCTTCTGCCACTATCTCAGTAGGTTCTTCTTTGTCATCCATGGCTGAGGGATCATCACCTAAGTCCTCTATAATAGGAATATTGAATCTTTTGTATGCATTCCGGAGGATGTCTTCTATTTCTTTTGCCACCTTGTTAGTTTCTCCAAGCATAAGTTGATTCATTCTAGCTTTTCTCTGGAACTCATCCTTGCAATCTTTGAAGATCATATTCTTTTGCTTAGGAGAGATGGAAGGATAGAGCTGAATGGCTATCTGTTCCTGGATCTCCATGTCCTTTGCTTTGGCATTATTCTTTCTCATTTCAAGTTCCTGCTCAAGGCTTTTAGGAATTAGAGATATGATTTCAATGAAAGCTTTGTTGTAGATATTTAGATACCTGACTGTGGCATCTTGCAGGATCTTCTGGTTAGCTTCACTACATTCATCATAGAATTTTGTTAATGTTTTCAGGTTTCTATCCACAGTAATTGCCTTGATGATATCGTCAAGAGTAGGCTTCTCAACACATTTATCTATCTTTTCTTCTTCCTTGTCTAGACCGGTAGAGGATTCTCCGGATACTTTCTTCTTCTTCATCATCTTCTTGATCTCTTCATCAAATTCTATCTCTTCATCATCCTTCTGACTGATATAAGACCTTGTGGCCTTTGTCTTAGTTCTCTTCTCTCCCTTTCCAGATGTCCGGACTTCCAGTTTTGATGCTTTCTGGCTCTTAGAGGTGGCAGGTGCAGAGCTCTTAGAGGATTTGGTCCAAGAGGGGGCTTCTACCAGAGTACTTTCTTTTTCTAATTCTTCCTTTTCTTTCTATGCCCTTTCCTTCTTCTCTATGTTTGCATCAAGTGCCTCTTTTGATATGCCATACCTTTTGGCAACATTCTCTACTTCTTTTCTCACTTTTCTCTTCATCTCCGGTTGTCTAAGTTCCACATGAATCTTGACACTCAATTCTTCAAAGGTTCCAAACCTTTCTGCCTTAGGGTCCTTGGGTTGACTAAGCATGTGTTGAACATGTAGCTCTACAATTTTCTCATCTACTTCATACCCCATTGGCATGATCCAGACTATCCTTGGGTCCACAGCCTCCATTAGGCACTGATCAGTTTCTACCATAAAGCATATTGTATCCTTATACTTTTCAACCAATGATTGGGGGATTCTTTCTCTGGCCTGCATCAAGCTTTGGAAGTTTTTAAAGTAACCCCATAGAGCTGTGTTTTGTGTCTTGGCATCACCAAGCCCATGCAAATAATCCCTGATTTGTATGGCTACTAGTCTGTCATTTTGCCACATCCAACCACTGGATCTGGGTAGCTCATTCATGTAATAAAAGAACAGACAAAGTATCAATCCACTGTATTTGAAAGAGTTCTTCTTGTCCTTCTTTATCTTCTACAGATTCTCCAAAAGTTGGTTTAGAAGGAGCTCACAGAGATCATAGTCAGCATTTTCTTTAAGAATCTAATAAGCAGTGTAAATTGCAGTTTTGGGTATTGAATTTTCCCTGCTAGAATGATATATCTTGTAATTGATTATCATGGAGGTAAACTTGATATCTAGATCAGTGATATCTTCTATTGTCATAGCTTTCTTATCAAATTTTGATCCTGTTGCCTCACTCACTGTCTGATTCTTGACTGACTTGAGAGCAGGTATCCCACCGGATGAGTGTAATTCAGTAGCTACCCTAATGGCATCCTTGGTTAGCTTGAATGGTCTCATCAACCACATAAAGTTGTCATGCATTCTACTTAGAACATATCAGACCCATTCATCTTCTGTAAAATAGGGGAAATGAATGTATTGTGCAAAATGCTTGTCCCAGATGGCTTTGTACTGATGTTTTAATTCAAAAGCATCATCTATTAACTGATTGTGATAGATATCCCTTAACTTGGATTCCCCAAATTCTTCAATATTCGCATGAATGTAAACCCTAACATCTTCTACATGCAAAATACCATGCAGAATGCTGGAAAATGCACCTGAGGGATCCACTTCTAGAGATTTGCAGGGATGCTTCTAATATTTAGGGCACGACCTATCAGTAATCTTCACAACATTCAGAGTAGCCATTTTCAAGAAGATTTACAGAGAGATATTCAAGAATGAAAAATAACTTTTACGCCTCTAGGTTTCATGGTATGAACTGAAACAGATTGCTGGAAGAATTGACTTCTGTGGTTGATCTTCGAGAGGCTTGGGACAATTTGTTTACAGAGCTCCTTTTCTCTTCTTCTCGAATGCAAATGTACAAATGATGAATAAAAGAACCCTTTTATTTCTCTGCAAACCCTAATTTTGTTTGCAATAAATGCATACCTTAAGTTATTTCGGTTGCTCTGTTCTCCTTGTCCTAAGAGATTTTTTCGGATCACTAAGATGCACTTAAAGTTATTCTCGGTGGATATTAGCAATCTATCTACCTTTCACAATCATTCCATTTATCTGCAGATCAAGATACCTCAAATTCGAATCATACCGGATTTAACTGTGAAAATCCTATTCTTACTGGATGACTATTGAACCGGATCAATCTTGGAAGATTAATCTTTTCAAAACTTCTTGCAAATTTTCCATATCTTTACCATGGCTTATTTAGATATTTCTTTGAGAGCCCTTTGATCCGCAACCCTTCATGTGCCACTTTCAGGCACCTATTGACTAGCTGGGGGAAAATATTTTTCTTTTGTTACTCCCCCTTAGCCAGAGCTCATCTATTTAGTTTCTGGAAGGAATATCAACACCGAATTTTGGTGTGGACCCATCCCCATCATTTTCTGTACTTCTCTTCACCCATATCTTGTTCATCTCCCTTTGAATTTCATCCGCATTCACTTTTCCTTTTCCTTTGTCTTGGTTTTGATTATGATGCACCGGACCCTTTTTGTCCTGATTCTTACTTCTGCAGAATTTGGCAATGTGACCGGATCTATTGTAATTGTAGAAAACAACATTTGTTTGCATATTTGACTAATATCCTCTTGATCTACATTGATTAGCCATATGTCCCATTCTATTGCATGCAAAACATCTACCATTGAATGAATTGTTCATTTGCATATTTCTGCATTCATGAGTTTTGTGACAATACTTTTTACAATTAAAGCACTATCCGAAGAAGGATGAATTAGTCTGATTCATTCTTCTTCTGCATTGATTCTCTTTATGACCAAAGTTATTGCAATTGTGGCAGTATCCATTGAAGGAAGGATATCTTTGAACATTTCGTTGCCTTACCGGAGGTTTTCTAGGCTTGTTTCTCAGATTTTTTGATTTGAAGTTCTTCTGACCAGATTCAGAGCTTTCACCTTTTTCATACCCCAAGCCTTGCTTGTCATCTACCCTCTTTTGGCTTTGAAGAAGAACTTCAAGTTGAGCAGAGATTATCTTGAATTTCTCTTTGTATTCATTTGCTATTTGAAGATCCCTTTTAAGAGTGTCAATCTGATTCTCAAGTTGTTCTTCATTATCTCTAGCTTCTTCAAGATTAGATTCTAGATGCTTGATTATTCTATCCATTTTGTGGCAGTAATCTGATTTCTCCTTGAGAGATTGTCTTAGATCATCTTCAGTTTTTCTTTTCTCTTCAATTTCTTGAGTGAATTTCATAACTCCTGATTCCATTTCATGTCTTACCATAATGACCTCTTTTGATAATTTTTCACATGACTTGGTTTTCTCCTTTAGGTCTTCATTTGTATCATTGGCTTCACCTTGACTTACCAATTGCTGAAGTAGATCCTTTCTCTTTTTCATAGAGATACTCAATTTCCCTTTTAGTTCATTTATGAAATCATCAGCCTGTTTGAGTCTTTCCTTCAATTCATTGATTTCAGAGTTAGATTGCTCAAGATCATCTAGGGCAGACTGAAGTTGTTCCCTCATGCCATACACATCCATTTGAATTCCCAGATCTTCCTCAAGCTGTTAGGCTATGTTTGGAGGAACTTGGCTCTGATACCAATTGTTGATAACTGAGAGGGGGGGTGAATCAGTTATCTTAATTAATTTAACTTTCTGTTCTTCTTTAACAACTAGTGCAACATGAAAGCAAATAAGCATTCATAATCATGAAAGCAGAAACAAAGTCAAGATAAATAACACAATGATTTTGATGTGGAAAACCTTGTTAAGGGAAAAACCACGGGGTGACTAACCCAAGAAGGTATTCTCTGTTAGAAGAATAGAAATACAAAATGGCACTTGCCAATTAGGGCTCACTGCCTGAGCACACTGCTCACAAGAGGCTCACTGCCTACAAGAGACTCACTGTCTACAAGTTATAGGAAGAGTAACAAGATACTTGAACTGATGAGAAGCATCCACATATGTTGAGGTTCAGTTCTAGTTAGGCCCAATACACTGATCTACTGCACTTCATTCTTCCTCTTCTTAGGTGCTACTGTCCTGTCACATACCGAACTTGTCTTAGTGTCTTGACATGGCTTTTCTACTTTTCTTCGCACTTAACCACACACCACACACACCTTTGCATCCAAATCCATCTTGTATATATATCCACACCAATGATTTCAACACCTTTCTAGTCGGCATCTGGAATAGTCCATATTTTCCAAAATTCTGGTCTGTCGGCTAAATCCTTACTTAACAAGTGATGCGCATCAAGGAGATGCTTAATGAAGTCATCAATCATGTCAGCCAATCATGAATGATACCTCAAGAAACTTGATCATCATCAATATCTCATCCGGAAAAAGGTCTGATGCTCTGCCAGTCAGTTCTTCCTCAGTCTACTCTGTCAAATAGGAACCCAACACTTGGGAGTTCATATCTTTTCACTCTTACATAACTAGAGGCTCAATCTCTAGAATATATTAGTCAAGGTACTCCTCTTGACTTCCCCAAGTCCGCACTTTACTAAGATACTTCCTTTGAGAGATTCGGACTTGACTATTAGACCTTGCTACATGCTCTGTTCTTGCTTACCAGACCACAACACTCATCAATCTGACTTCTGGTATAGGCACACCATGTCCTGTGGATGGGTGGGATGAGCTTTGTTGCCATCAATGACAACACTCATGAAGCCATATAGTGTCTCTTGCCAACATGGTGGTCTTCCCTAAGCTTTGAGCTTGTGGTGTAGTTTGTTGATTTTGTCTTCTTAGCCTTTGTGTTGTCTGTTCATGTGATGTTCATGTTGGGAATTAAGGTGTCTCAACCTTTCCAAGTTCCTAGCATTTATTATTTAATTGTATATTTATTTTTCCTATTAGTGTAATTTGTATGCAAATCTTATTTTGTCACTTTGTGGGAGTTGGCACGGTGATGTGTCATCCTACATGGAAGGTGACTATATGTATTTTTGTCCTCATATGATGAGATAGGAGTCCCACTTTGTGGTAAAAGACTTTTTCCATGTGTTGACATCTTTTGGGTGTTGTAAGAGGTTTATGACATGTAAGAGTTATGACAGATTCCTACGACATAATCTATGACATATAAGAGCTAGAAATAGAAGATATTATGACAGGTGAAGACAAGTGTCAGAAATCATCTTGCATGGAGGAAGTAGGCATCCAAGTTTGACTATGACAGGTTGTAAAAGAATTTGCTATTAATAGTCAGTTATGACAGATTCTCTTACAGTTCTAAGAGTTGCCATATATGACAGATTTTATGACATTGTAAGAGCATTTGTTAGACCTTAATTGGGCAAATTTGGGGCGCCCAAGTTTGGGGGTTGCAAGTGATGAAAGAGAATCTCTTACAAGTGTCATATGCATGTTTTATGGCCTTGAAAATTGGGCCACATGGATTTGGACGAGTTCCTTGTGTGACTTGCTCTAGAAGCTACCTCCATTAGTACTACTCTATATATACAGGAGCTTGGAGTTGGATTTGTATGGTTCATTTGCAAGTATCATTATGCTGTCGAAATTACTCCAAATTTGACATTGTGACAACTTCTGGAAAAACTTGTATTGCAAGTGTGTTGTAATCTCCTTCAGATTTGATAATACATTGTACAAGTTTTGGAGTGTGGGGTTTTTCAGCTGAAAGGGTTTTCCCCACGTATATCTTATGTCATTGCATTTATACTTTCTTACGAATGTGTGTTAATCTCACTGTTAATGTGAAACATAATTGTAACTCTAAAGATCTAAGAAAAATTTGCACTACTTTCCCTCATTAGATTAGTGTAGGAAGATGTTTCTTCTTACCTTGATTCATTTCAGTTGGTATTAGAGCCTGGCCAGTTTTGCTCCTAGCTACTGGGTAGAGGGTTTTTTGTACTAATCTTCGATTGATTGGGAGTCTTGTAGAGTATTTTGTGATCTTGTTGCAGTGAGAAGATGACAAGCACATCTGGGAGATTCAAGATTGAAAAATTCAATGGAAGTAACTTTGAGTTGTGTAATCTCAAGATGGAGGATATGCTGGTGGATAGAGATTTATGGCTCTTGATATCCAACACCAAACTTGAGAGCATGAAACAAGAAGATTGGGATCAGATGGATCAGAAGGCCAAGGGTATCATAAGGATTTGTTTGGCTAATTCTATGCTCCTGAACGTCCATGAGGAGAAAACTGCAAAAGAGTTATGGAAGAAGCTTGGTGATGTTTATCAGGCTAAGTCCTTGGTAAACAAGCTATTCCTAAGAAATAAGTTGTACTCTTTGAGGATGGAAGATGGAGGATCTGTGGCAGATCATCTCAATTCTTTTAATATGCTTGTTTCTCAATTGACCTCTATTAGTGTGAAGATGGAGCAGGAGAATCGTTGCATGACATTATTGTGTTCTTTACCAAATTCATGGGACCACCTTGTGATGGCCATTGGGAGTACCACTACCACCTTCAAGATGGATTAAGTGGTTTCTTTGCTATTATCTGAAGAAATGCAGAGAAAGTCTTTTGAAATAGCTAAGGAGGCTCTTGCAGTTCATGGTAGGTCCAAGGAAAAAGGAAAGAAGGACAAGAAGAAAGAAGACAAAGGAAGATCTAAATCCCATGGGAGATCAAAGTCTCCTAGAAAGTCCAAGGCCTTATGTTGGAATTGCGGCAAACCTGGTCATTTCCACAAGGTTTGCAAGGAGGAGAAAAAGAAGAAAAACCATGATTCTAACTCCCACAAGTCCTCTCAAGATGATGGAGAAGCGTTTGTCGCTGCCTTGGTAACACATGTATTTGATGATCTATGGTTAATTGATTCTGCTGCATCGTTTCATATGACATCCCATAGAAACTAGTTTTTAAAGTATGAAGAGTTTGATGGTGGGAAAGTGTACTTGGGTGATGATTCTCACCTAGAAATAGTTGGTCATGGAAGAGTCCTGATCAGATTCACTGATTGTCGAATGAAGGGGATCAATGATGTACTACATATCCCTGGGTTGGCATGAAACTTGTTATATGTAAGCAAGTTGAATGATGTGGGCTTGTAGGTTGTTTTCTTGAATGGAGGATGCAAGATGATGAGAGGAGCTATGGTGTTGGCTAAGGGCATTCAGATTGGAACTCTGTTTCAGCTTGATGCATGCACGGTTCAATACAATAGTGCCTCTATTTCAAAGAAGAGAGCTTCAGATTCTTCATCCTCACCATTGGAACTAGCAGCCAAGAAGACTGTTGCATCTACTTCCATGGTCATGCATTCTGGGTACCCAAGGATGCTCATTCTATGGAAATAAAACTTCCTACTAAGAAAACAATGTTGTGGCACCAAAGGCTTGGCCATATCGGTGAAATGGGTATGAGGACCCTAAAAAATAAAGACATTGTTGAGGGTATGAATGATTGTAACCTTGAGTTTGATTTCTACGAACACTACATATATGGAAAAAAAATCATGTTCAGTTCTACCATAGTTCTCATAAATCTTCTGAGGTGTTAGATCTAGTTCACTTTGATGTTTTTGGTCCTGTTAATGTTCTTTCGATTTCAAAATCTATATATTTTATTTCATTTATTGATGACTATATTAGGACATGGGTATATTTCCTTAGGAGTAAATCTAAAGTCTTTGCAAGATTCAAAGAGTTCAAAGCTCTTGTAGAGAATTAGAAAGATAGAAAAATTAAATGTTTGAGAACTGATAATGGTGTTGAGTTTTGCTCAACAGATTTTGACAAGTTCTGTAAAGAACAAGGTATTGAGAGGCATAAGACAACTCCGTATACTCCTCAGGAAAATGGAGTTGTAGAAAGAATGAATAGAATGTTGATGGAGAGGGCTAGGAGCATGTTAAGTGGAGCTGGCCTAGAATAAAAGTTTTGGGATGAATCTGTTGCTACTGCTTGTTACCTAGTTAACAAGTCTCCTACATCAATGCTCATTAACAAGACCCCTATGGAGGAATGGTCTGGTAAGAAGCCTTCATTAAGACACATTTGAGTATATGATTGTGAGGCATATGCACATGTGCCTAAGGAGAAGAGGTCCAAGTTGGAGAACAAGGTAATTAAATGTATCTTCATCGGTTATGGTATCGGTGTGAAAGGGTACAAGCTATGGGATCCAATGACTAAAAAAGTTTTGTATAGCAGAAGTGTGATCTTCAAAGAGCTCAATCCTTCTTCTGTTGTTTTACAACTAGAGAAATAGAAAAAGAAAGATGATGTGGTTCAGCTTCCTCCCACCCTTGAGAAAGTTGAACTGAAGATACCAGTTGGATCTGACGATGAAGAGAGCTCTAGCAACTCTGAAAGTTCAAAAGAAGATGATGAACAACCTCAACCTCAACTTGTGAGGATGTCCACAAGAATAAGGTGACAACTTGAAAGCTTTGGTTATTCGTTACATGATTCCAGTTGTATTTTTGCTTTGATTTCTAATGCGGATGACCTAGGACCGTAAAGGAGGATATGGGTATGAAAGATGCACCTGTTCCTAGAAGGAGGCCATGGAAGAAGAAATAGCTTCTTTGGAAAAGAATAATAATTGGGACTTGGTGCCTTTGCCTAAAAGAAGAAAGCCTATTGGATGCAAATGGGTGTTTAAGAAAAAGTTTGGTTCAGATGGTAGCATTGAGAAATATAAGGCAGGTGGTCATGAAGGGGTATTCACAGGTGGAGGGAATTGACTATGGTGAGATCATCTCTCCAATTTCAAATCTAACATCCATTGGGTTCCTATTATCTCTTGCAGTAGCATATGACTTAGAGTGGAGTAGATGGATGTGAAGAAACATTCCTTCATGCTGACTTGAAGGAAGAGATTTATAAGTCACAGCCAAAGCACTACATTGTTAAAGGTAGATAAAATTTGGTTTGCAAGTTGAAAAAGTCTTTGTATGGTCTTAAGTAGTCTCCTAGGATGTGATACCAAAAGTTTGATTCCTTTGTGTTGAGCATTGGATTTCTGAGATCAAAATCAGATCATTGTGTTTCGTAAAAGCACAAACCTGTGTCACACTTTATAAAGGAATCGGCCAACATCAAAAAAACATCTCAACTTCGACCACATAAAAGTGGTCTTTATGTTTTGAATTTCAAAATGATGTAAACTAAGAAAATGTAGATCTCTTATTGAAGTTTATTAGTCTAATTTTTTATATTTTTTTTAAAATTGTTTTGATTTTTTTTTATTAATTTAAGAGCAGATTTTGAAATGCTGAAAATTTGAAGAAAAAGTGACATTCAGTTGACGTCAATACACAAATAGAAAAAAAATGCATTTTCCCCTGATTTTTTTTTCCCCAAATAGGTGACTTCATTATCTAGGGCATAGAAAAAAAAAATTTGATCTATATTTTTCTCGTAATAATGTTTTAAAGTCAAACTTATCCGATTTTGATAGTTTTTAGTTAATGTCAACTATTGTTTAATTTTTTTTTCATTAAAAAAACAAATTATACCCTTTTGAAGAGGATTGTCTCCTCTAGGGCATCATATATTTGCCAAATTTTAAAATGATGTTTTACTATTTTTTTATTTTCAAATTAGCCTCTTTTTGAGCTTGAACAACCTACTTGCATTATTTCAAAATATATATATATTTCCACATTCAGCACTTCGAGCTCTACAAAAGGGTATTTTTCTTTCTTTAAAAAAATTAATTTTGATTGTAAAAATATTGAATAGAAGTTGGAAGTTTGAGAAAGTATGAGAAAATGGTGACTTTGTTGTCTAATAGGATGCCACATAGACAGATTCAATCAAATGGGATTCTATCTAATGGGATTTGGCCAAATCCCATTCCGTCGAATCTACTCTATTTTTTTTTTTTTTGAAAAAAATTATGGCTTTTTTTATTGTTTTTTAATTACTAAATTACAATAAATTAAAAAAAAAAGATTTCGAAGGGAAGAGTCATATTGAAAAACACAATGACGTGAAAGTGTTTGTTTAATGCCTTTTTTTGGCTTTTTTAGCTTTTTTAAATGAATAAATTATAAAAATTTGGAGAAAAAAGAACCATTGATTCTAGCAAGGGCAAAGTCATATTAAAAAACACAATGATCTGAAAATGTTTTTTAATGCCTTTTTTGGCTTTTTTAATTTTTTGAAGTTTTTTTAAATTATTAAATTATAGAAATTTAAAGAAAAAAGAACCACTGATTTCAACAAGGGCAGAGTTGTATTCTCAGGTACCATGCTCTAAAATGTGTAATTGATTAAAACCATTGATTTATTGAATGTAGACCTAGATCTTCAAAAAATAAAGGTTAAAGTCTTTGTACATGTGTTATTTTTGCATGTAGGTGAACTCAAATTTGATCAATTTGTGATGGGCAATAAAAAGACAAGAAAAAGGTTGTATGATTGAAGAAGAGATACTACAAATGTCGATGAAGGAACATCTACTCAAGAACAACCCATGGAAATTGTTGATGGCCAAGGAGTACAGGTACCAGAACAAATTGAAGGTGGTGATAGAAATTTTTTCCTTGGTATGGAAAATCTGATGGCGATGGATGAGGATTTTTCTTTTCAAAAATATTTCATCTGAAGATATGGTACTTGAAAGCACAGTAAAATTACACTCTAAAAAAATATGGGACGAATTTTTTAAAAATAAGTCTATAATTGGAAGAGCACAGTTATTTGCAAAGTTATTTAGGAAGAAAGAGATGACCCCTATTTTGGAGTTGTTAGGGATTGATAATAAGAAAAAGTCATTAGGTTCATTAAAACAAACAATAGTTGAAAACCTACAAGAAGCATTGAATTCTATTGAAAGTAAGAGTCGAGCTATTGATTTAAGTGCTGCACGTAGAGCATTAATGACTGTAATTTCTAGTAAGAAATTATCACATAGAAGATAAGTTCAAGCAATTTCCCAATTACTCAATGTTTTTAGGAGAACAATTCAAAGATATATTGCAAGGAGAAATAGATTGGATGGAAATATTGAGAATAATTAGGTAAATATTTGCAGGGTTCCCCGAAAAGATAGAATCTCAAAAGATGTAAAGGAACAAGTGATTGAATATTGGACCAGCCACTCTCGTGTTTCTTCCAATAGAAGGGACACTATATAGATAAAAGGTGAAGATTGTACAAAAATTTCACATCCAAAACATTTTATAGATACAACACAAAGTAAACTTTTTGAAGCATTCAAGCAAGAATTTTTAGATGTGAAGATTTGTCAAAGGATGTTTGAGAGTCTACAACCAAGTTTTGTATGTATAAATAAGGTATGTGAGACTTGTTGTTGAAATCATGTTAAATTTCATCTACACCTACAGTCATATAAAAATTCTATGGCAGTAATTAATCCAAATATAGTCATCCCTGGAAATACAACACAATTTGTGAAAACTCTTCTATATAAAAAATTAGAAGATTCAGATGAATTCAAAGTGTAGTGTATAAAAAATATATGTAATGATTGTGGAAATTTGAAGAATCTTGTACAAGTTGACAATATTGATCATTCGATGCAAGTTATGTGGAAGAGATTTGAATATGAGAAGTACTCAACAAAGTCAGGAGTTGAGAGCAGAAAAATTGTTCTCAAAGATAGTGTATTGTCAAGCAATGAGTTTATGAAAAAAATTTGCAATATCATATATCCACATATTGAACATTGTCATGGTGATAGATGGAAAGCTAAGCAATTTCGTGACTCAAATAATTGCTTTCCACCAGGTTGTATTCTGTCTATTGTTGATTTCTCTAAGAACTATACATTTAGTCCTTAAAGTGAGATTCAAAGTCAAGATTATCATTCAGAGCAAGTTGTAATATTTGTACAAGTTTGTTATAGGCATGCTGAAGAACATGTGGATGGTGTATAGAGTAGCAAAGATGAACAAATTATCATCAAAGAGGTTCACTTTTATATCAGTGATGATACAGGTCATGATAGAAGCTATGTAGCCCATTGTTTTGCAATATTTTTTGAAGACCTAAGATGACGTCAAATAGATGCTTCACAACATTGGATATGGTCTGATGGATGTGCTGGTAAGTGTTGATTTAATTATTTTTTAAAATTATATTATATTTATTTGTGTAATTAACTTGTAGACTTGAATTGTTCAGTTACTTAAATATGTTGTACCTTGATGTATATAGTTTTTGTTTTTAAATTTTAGTTTTAAATTTGAAATTGTTTGTAACTTCACAGGACAATTTAAGTCTGCAAAAGCTTTTAATTGGTTAAGCCAACAACATATTAAATGAAACATTCATTTTTTATGGAATTTCTATGAGAGTGGACATGGAAAAGGAGAGCATGATGGAGCTGGAGCATGTGTGAAGCGTGCACTTCTACAACATGAACTTGTAGGTAATACAATATGGAATACAAATTTAAATTCTTAAATATATTTTAAATAAATTTAAACCTGTTAGGAAAAAAGTGTAGATCTCAATATATTACATGTGTTGAGAAGTGGAAGCTTAAGCCATTATGCAATTTAATGGTTTTGATATATATCCAATGTTGCAGATTTTCAATATTTCTCCTATTGGATTTTAAAAAAAATCTAATTATGTTTTTTGAGATTATCTTTTCCTTTCAACTAGAAAACCAAGCTTAACCTGACATTTCACCAAAATGAACTTGCAGGTAATGCCATAAGGAATGCAAATGAAATTGTTGAATGGTGCAAAAGTCATTTTGCCGTCTGTGACTCAATATACAACACACGCTATTTTTGGGAAGTTAAAGGTACATAAATATTTTGTTTTAAATTTTAATGTGTGTACATGAATTAAATTTTCAATTTTATACACTTTTTAATTGGATGATTAAAATTTAAGCAGATATTGATCGATCAACTCTTACTAATTGTCAAAAAATTAGTGGTATTAGAAGTTTGCATCAAATCATGACAATAGGACATAGTAGGCCTCCTGTAATTCAAGTGAGAAAAATCATGTTTTTGTGCTGATTGCATTGAGAACAATGTAAACACTCTACAATGTGAGAATATTAGAGATGGGTATGTTTCAGAATGGGAAATAAAACAATTAGTGGCCACGTCGGACCCTTTTGAAGATAATGACATTGTAGATTTCTATAATCCTTTGTATTCAACTGATTACGAAAGTGTATCAGATTTAGTTATTACAGGTAAATTTTTTAAATTTTTAAATTGAATTTTAACTTGTACATTTGATTTATAATTTTTTAAATTTTTAAATTGAATTTTAACTTGTACTACATGGTGTGTACAAGAGATATTTTGTTGTTCTTGCAGATCCTGACAATACAGAAGGTGTAGATTACTATCTACTAAGATGTACACAACCAAAATGCAAATTGTTAGAATCAATGACAGATGGTGATGGACAAGAGTATCCAACTAGATCAGTGGTTGTTAAAGGCACATACTATCAACAAACAAAGATAGATACAAATGGTATTATATTTATTGATTAAATGCCAAGTCAAAAGGTTCTGCATTATAGTCACTTAGCTATAGCAACACGAATAAATCTTGAAACTTTACCAAAAAGAGGGCGTACCAAACAAAGGTAGAGGTTGCCTATTGAAGATCATGAAAAGATTTTAGAGATAATAAAAGATAGAGAGGATCCAGATTATATGTACCAAGAACTTTAAGCTATTTTTGTACATGTATATATTTTCTATAACAATTTATTTTATGTTGAATTCAAATAATTTCATTCAATGTGTGATACATTACTTTTTTCTTAATCATCGAAATAGATAGGTCATCAATTAATTGTAGCTCATATGTTTCTTTTTCCTACATTTTGGTGTTCAGATCTTACCTAATATTCAGGTCATCCTAAGATATTGTGATTCAATGAAATTATCTAGGCTATCTTATTTTATCTTAATGTAGCTTAATTGAATTGAGTTATTTTTGGATGTCATGATAAAGTTTAGTTTTTAAATCCTAATAAACTATTTTATAGGTTCAAAAATTCTAGACATGATTCAGTATGATGCATGTGTGTAGTCATTTATGTGTTCACGAAGTTATTTGTTAAATCAACATGTTGGTGATTTGAGTTATTTTGTAATGACTCTATGGTATAAGCTTAGTTCTTGAGGGTAGGGAATGCCAATCTCAAGACCAATTTAGTTAAATAGCTTGTACAATTAGCCAAATGATAGTTCAATCTTCAAACTTGTATAATTTCCTTTCTAGAATGAAAATGCAATTTAGCATCTTACTAAAATTCTCTTTCGTTTTAATCCAAGTATAATTTCACTTTTACTTCACAAATCTAATCAAGTAGAAATACATCTTAGTTAATAATATTTAAGTAATAATTTTTGAGTGATAATAAATTAAATTTACTCTTTTTTATTCATGCATTTTACTTAGAAAACATCTTTTCATGAAAATTAGCTTTTCTAATTTATTTATTATTTAATTTATACATAACTCAAGCAAGGAAATCATCTAACCTTTAATTTTAGTCTTTAATAGCTTAATGTTAGTGATATATATATTGTTATACTTAGATAGATATTTCTTTTATCTAAATATCCAAATTCAATGTAATTGTGTCTATACAAGTGAATTGAAATTTTATTGAGTTTGTTATGGATGGCATGGAGTTGGCCTTTGCTTCACATTTTCTTTCTTTTGGAGTAGTACATTGCACATGATCCAATTGTTATCATGTACTTATTATCATTTTAGCTATAATTTAGACATGTAAAAAATGAAAAATAGGAATTTGTAATATGGTAAATACACTATAATAGATATTACAAATAAGTACATTACAAGGCTAAGTAAATGCATGTCTACTCTAATTAGTAGCATGGGATTAAGTTCCAATTTATATCTCACTAGAAAACTAGTAGACCAAACTAGTCACAACTTTCAAACAAGAGATAAACTCATCATACAAAAATATCTCATGTTCTAGAATATCATAAGGAATGTGTGTTCTATTAATTTATTATCTTTTATAAAATATATCTTTCTAGAAAGCTCCCAAAACCATAATTTCAAGCCCTACTTAAAGATAATCATAAATCTATTCTCATATTTAAGAATACACAATTAAAATATTATCGTGGTTTGACATCCACATTTTAGGGTTTCAAAATAGATGTTTAGTGTTTCAAATAGATTTTTTAGGGTTTCAAAATTCATGTATTAGAGTTTCAAATTTATATATTAGGGTTTCAATTTGATGTTTTATGGTTTCATATTAACATTTTAGGGTTTAATCTAGATCCAAAATTTGTTTATAAAACATTAAAAATATAGTGCATTTACCATATTAAACAAATTCCTATTTGTAATATCTATTATAAAACATTGGCCTCTATTATATTACAAATAAGTAAATGAATGTCTGCTCTAATTTGGAAGCATATATCATCCATTTTTTATTTTTTATCATTTTAGATATTACAAATTCCTATTTCTAGTGATATTTAATCCCTATGATCAAGAATACAATGAATGTCTTACAAGGCTAGCTATGAGCCACAAACATGAACCAAATTTGCAAAAGACATGAATTGGAATCACAAAGCACATAACAATTATTGAGAAAGAGATTTGTTAACTACTTTTAGAACAATAATTTTATCTTTTCCAATTATTTATTTAAATCTAATGTATTTCTTGGCATGCAAGGATTAAACAAGAATCATTTATGATTTGCTCATGAATCAAATTTATTATTTATTCAAATCCTAATGTAGTGATGTCTAATTAGAGTAGTGATTCCCTATTTGCTTCCAAATTGCACCAATTAGATCTTGTTGTAGTAGAGACTATTATTGCATACTTTCATTCAAACTATCCTTTGTATTTTTAAATATAATACAATTCAAGGAGAATGTCTTGATATGAGAAAAAATTAAAAAAAGGTTGTTTAAAGAGGACTTGTATACAACTGGAATTTGAAATGAAAATCCTTGAGGGACTAAGTACCTATAGAATTGAATGTTACCACATTGCCAAAATGTTCAATTTGTATATAATATAAAATGTATATAATGTTCAAACCATAATATAAAATGTCAAACCATAATACATCCAATGTCAAACCATAATGTCAAACCACAAAGTCAAATGTCAAACCATAATGTCAAATGTCAAACTGGATAATGTCAAACATAATACATAATAAGATCTAGATCAATCTCCCGATCCATGTGTGGATCTACATCTCGATCTCTCTCTGGATTCTGATCCATGTGTGGATCCATGCCTCGATCTCTCTCTAGAACCTGATCCATGACTTGATGCACCTCCCTGCACAAGAAAGTATATACTTTAATTTAATGTACATATGTATATATATGTAAAATCATCTTAAAGTTTTGTACTTCCAACATGTGTGAATTTATCATGTAATTTATATATATTATAAATGTACCTCAAATGTATTGTGCATAGGATCCTCTGCATGCTCTAGATCTCTGAAGTGCGACAAATTATCCCCTTGTTGCTATAAATTTTCAAATACAAGATTTCAATGAATAGTGAGAACTACTTTTAAGTCAAGTTTATTTAATATATACACATGTGAATTTGTAGAATGCAAAATATAGAAATTATTCAAGTACCTGCACATCCTGGAGCACTCTACCAATCCCACTAATCTCAGATGAATGAATGGTAACATTAGGAACACTTATATCTGAAGGTAAAGGACCAGTGCCAAAGAGAAGTGTGCTATATGTGTCATGTACATTAGGTGCAACCTGATGCTGTGTGGGGGCTATAGGCTGATCTGGAATATTCTGGTCCTCTGAAGCTACCTCACCCTGACCTGATTGTCTACTAGTATGTCATCTAATATGAGTTGATACAGCATCCAAAGGAATACCATACTCATCACTGATAAACTGGTATGCTGATAGTAAATCAAGAATGGAAGCTAAAGCAACATTACGTATAATGTTGTCACTCATATGGGTCACATCTGATGGGGATGACAGATCTGCACGAATGTAGGGGTCATAATTCATGGATGTAGCCTCAGTGGGAGGAAGGCCAATCTGTGGACATAGTAAGTATCTCCCTACACGATCAGATGACATCTAATCAACTTGAGTAGCAATGGTGGTCATCTTGTCAAAAAGCCTGGATCTAGTCGGTGCGATTGCTGCATCTCTTGCTGTTGCTAATTCCAAACATTTTGGAAGAACCAAAAGGTTTGGACCAACTAATGCCTTCTTATTTTCAGGCGGTGGCAAATTTGGACGTCTAAATTGAGGTTTATCAGCAAACCTCCCCTTGCCCTATCCAGCATGTGCAGGCATAGATGTGTAATCCACAGATAATCCTAAATGAAACTCAGCATATAATTGTTTGCAAAAATATAGTGGCAACTCGTCATTATGAGGCCATCTATGATTGGCTACCAAAAATCTAGGATATATAAATGGACCAACTAGTGGATTTGTACACCTGGTAACAGTATAACCTCTAACTTTGTCTTTCCCGGTATAAAAAGGGAACATAGTATGCACATTATGTAATGAAACTCTATCAGAAATAGTTTTGATATTCTTAGTGCCAGTAACAGTCCTAGCAAGGGACCTATAAAACTCCCTAGTGCTAATATCATCATATGGATTGTATGGTTTTATTGTCTCAATCATATGTCTAATCTCGCACGGAATATTAACTAATCTATCTCTATTAGCCAAATTTTGGGGGTTCTGTATAGTTTGATCCAAACATTTCAAAGCATTATCTAATCTAGAAATGCTATCATTATAAAAATTATTCCTAGCCTCAGTTTCGTGCTGAGACTACGTGGAATGATGAGATCCCTGATCATCAGCCATATCTAGATAAAACTATGTAAAGAGATCTGCATTTAATTAAAACAAAAAAAATTAAATATGTACAAGCATTTTTCTTTTAATCATACAAAAATATAAAAATGCAACATGTAGATCATCTAAATAAACACAAAGTTTAGATTTGCATGCAAAGGAAAAGGATTCAAAGATAAGCTTGGACAATTTACAAGATTCAACTTTTCATAAGTATATAATGGTTTTCATAACTATAATGGAAGAAATCTAATTAATGTATTATCAAATAAAGAGAATTGAAGTTACCAACAATTATGTTCATTGACATTTCATAGATTGAAATTTGGAATTATACTTACATTTTATAGATTAAAAGTGTATATTTAAAACAAACTTAACTCACGATCATCATTAAATATTCAATACCAAATACCAAATTCCAAATTCCATACTTAGACACATTATTAAGCCCATCATAACCCACAATCACTTGTAAGTAATTAGAACTTTCATTATCTATTACTTAAATATATATTTTATAATACTATTCACTTTCAAAGTCTATAGATTAATTTAATATAAAGGTATTACAAATTAAAAATCTTATACACGAGTATGGCCTAAGGTAGTTCATGATCTTATTGTCGAGGCAAGATAAGGAAAAAAGAGGATGGTTCTTATAAAAATCCTTCACGCCCATTAACCTATTGTATTCATTCACTTCACTACCATGTAATGTTGAGTTACTGAATATTGAACCTTATATGATAACATATTAAAATACTTAAAAAAATATATATCTACTTAAAAAGTCTAGTGTGTGGGAGAATCTATGTTCCCCATTCAACACTACTAAGGATATTCCCACAAGGTATGAACTTAGGTCCAAGTCCACCCAAATGCTATGCATAATTTTCTTTGTATTGATTTCTAATGGTCATAACACAATGTTTTAACCTATCTCTAATGCTGTTAACTTTATTAATGTTATTGGGAATCTTTCAACAGATAACTCCATGATACATCCAAAGCTAAACAAATGAACGTTACTTTGAAAGCTAAACAAATGAACATTACTTCATAATTTTCTTTGTATTGATTTCTAATGGTCATAAAACAATGTTTTAACCTATCTCTAATGCTGTTAACTTTATTAATGTTATTGGGAATCTTTCAATAGACAACTCCATGATACATCCAAAGCTAAACAAATGAACGTTACTTCATATTCAAAAGAGATTCAATATAGAATATGAAGCACAAGCATTAACAAAAAACACATGCACAAAGGAAAGCATACAATTCTTGAAAAGAGAATAGGTGCTTCCAATTGCGAGCACAAAGCTTGAGAATTTGGAGTGATCCAGGGAAAAAATCAATGTCAGCTATGAAGAACAAGAAAAGATAGAGATACTAGTTCTAATGTAAAAAAAGAGAGCGAGTATCACTGAAATGCTCATGTGTATGACAAAATTAATAAAAATTAAGAAAACAAGCTTGAAGAAATTGTGAAATAATCCTCAAACTGCATTCCTTTCCAGAACAATCAAACTAATTTATGGATTTATCTATATTGAAAATCCACAATATGATTGATCTGTTGACTACATAAAAGTAATTATGAAGCAAAGGTGCCTATTCAAAGCATTTGCATTTTTTCTTGGAGAAAATATTTTCTTGAATCCTAGAGTGTCAAACTATGGACCAAGTCATTTTTGTTCTTATTCATGATTCCATGATGTGTGACAAAGTTTATTGTTCAGCACATTTTTGTTATATGATACATATGCACGTCAGATTCTTTATTCTCTTTGAGTATGGGCTAATGGATTTGTATATTTTGGATGTGCATTTCTTCTTTCATGTATCTACCAGTCTTTGTGCTTATTCTTATTGATTTTGTAGCTTCCAGTTGTAGGATTGATGGAAGTCCCTTGCTGAAACTTTGAATCTGAGTTTTACATGGATGATCCTTTGTGGAGCTAAACATCTTGATCATCACCTATTTGATCAATGAAATTAAAATTTGACAGACCTAAACTGCACGGACTGTTGGACAGACTAGAGATGATTGGGAAGGGAATTTTGTTTGGAATAGTCTTAATATTTTAAGAAAAGTAAAATATTTAAGGTTTAAAAATTTAAGGATAGGAGGGTTTACTTTCTTCCTAGGATAATTTTTAAAGGTAAACTCTCTTTTAGTGTTTTCTAGATGGGAATACTTTGGGCACTCCCTTTTACTGCTATTATTTTTGGATCTATGTTTGAGTCCTAGTGGCCTAATTTGGTCATATGTGGACATCAATTTAATTTGGTCATATGTGGACATCAATTTTCTTTATTTATTTTGCAAGCAGTACTTGGAGCATCATCTATTGGGACTTACCTTGGTAATCATTATGTTTGTATAATATGTCTCATGCTATTATTCTTCAATGATGTCCAAAGTTTCTAATGATTTCCAACTTGTAATTGAATGTGACAATAAGTTACATAACATTTTTTGGGAATGATGAAAGGTCATTGTAGTCTGATTATGCTAATGAGTATATTGTTTCTGAATGGTCAGAGAAGGTGCTAGAGTGATTTGGAGCTATGTTGATAGAATGTTGGGTCAACCTTCATTGATTTGTGAGTCATCAAGAGGAAAATATCTATGGTCAGGATTGGTTTCACGCAGCAAGAGTTTGATTTCTAGACCTGGTAACACAACTGGAGGGAAGTTAGCTATGAAGAACAAGAAAAGATAGAGACGCTGAAATGCTCATGTGTATGACAAAATTAATAAAAATTAAGAAAATAAGCTTGAAGAAAATGTGAAATAATCCTCAAACTGCATTCCTTTCTAGAACAATCAAACTAATTTATGGATTTATCTATATTGAAAATCCACAATACGATTGATCTGTTGACTGCATAAAAGTAATTATGAAGCAAAGGTGCCTATTCAAAATCTATATTACTAGATACTCCACAATACGATTGATCTGTTGACTGTATAAAAGTAATTATGAAACAGAGGTGCCTATTCAAAATCTATATTACTAGATACTCCTGTGAGATACATATTTTTAGAAGAAAAATAGAAAGTGGTTTTATGGGATGTTAGCATTGCTTTTATTTTACTCGAGTCCAACCTAGTTGCTAATTATGGGTTTGAAGCTTTTTCTGTTATTTGATACGAGCCTAACCCAGTTACCAATTTTGGGTGTGATGCATTTTCTTTAATCATTTTATTTTTGTAATTGTAGTTTTTAATAAAAAGGTCAAAAAGGAAAAACTGTTTGAAACCCTAGTAATCTAGATGTTTGGGCCCTTACTATTAATTTCAAAGTTCATTATTTAATCAAGGCCAGTTTTGAAATCAAATAACAGAGAAAAAGAAAAGACCAAATTGAATAATGGAATCTCCAAGACCAAATTAAGCATTAGTGGCCTTTACAAAATACCCTATTTCTTTATTTAAGACCTAAATTTCCTCTGCAATAGCTACTGGGAAAATTGCCTTAAATAGGAGAACAATCTGCTATTGCCCATGAATCATAGTGTCATTCTAAATGTTTATGTAAATATTTGTACACATGTTCCAAATATAACAGAGTTTAAAATAAGAAATGTAAGACTTTGTTTTCAATGCAGTTTTCTATGAAGCAATGGCAGTATAAACATACCACCTTTTTTCTACATTTAATTACTTAAACTCTTACTTGCTAAGACAATTTATCTAATCCTCACCTCTGAAAGGTTATCCAAATAACAATTTTTGGCAATTTTGAACTTAGATAACATAAATTTATTAAAAACGAGACAGAACTGGCTGTAGATCCATATGAATTTGATAATTGAAACCACAAATATAAAAAAACCAACCAGATAATATTTTTCTGCCTTCGAAAAATAGGATGAAATTAGGCAGCAGATTTGTATGAATTTGAAAATTGAAACCTTAAATTTAAAGAAAAATAACACGGAAATTTAGATCTGGAAACCAAAAATAAATAAATTAAAGCCAAGGCATTTTTCAGCCATAGGTATTGATGGCCTCCCAGAGAAAGCACTTAGACGTGCAGGCTTGGACAAATCCCAAGGTCCATATCATCACGACATTGGCCTCCCAGAATGTGGCACTCTTGTAAGGAAGGCCTTTCTTTTCACAGAGGCTTTACATACTTTGTCAGCAATCTCAGGTTCAGACGTGGCACCCAAGGAAAATAGTGGTGCTCTGAGCTTTTTGCAAAAGGCTATCTTTGTGTGAAGAAAACTCTGCCCTAATCATGACCTGGCTAGGGTTTAAAAAAAAATTTCCATTCCAATATAAATAGTGTTTTACTCTGCCCTAATTATGGACTATGGAAATCTGATGTCTACCAGTGTTTTACTGTGAAAAAATGTGCCATAATTATGGCCCGACTAGGATTTTAAAAAAAAATTAATTAAAACATCAAATCCGTTCACAAGCACATAGACAGTGCTTCACAAAAACAATAAAAACCCTTAACATGTTTATCATTTGAATTTACAAACTAAACAAATGCACATGATGATAATAACTGAAAAATGCAGCGCAGAACATGATGATGATAATAAATTAAAAATGCAACACAGTTATGAGAGCAAGATGAAGTCTTACGCGGGCTTTGTAGGCTCCAGGTATTCGGTAGAGTAGCATCCAGACACAACCCATTCGATCGAAAATGCAACAATTGACTGCCACAGCTGTGTTTTTTTCTTTTTTATATTTAATGGATTCGATCGAAAGGGACTTGGTCCATAACCACTCGACCGAATAAATGAAGCCACATTGGTGCCAAATACACGCCATGTTAGTGCCAAGTTGATTCGATCGAATCCCACTCGGCCGACTAGTACTCGACCTAAACCTACTTGATCGAAATTATTCTTTTAGCTCAAAGCGTGACACTACTTTGTACTTTTAGTAGGTGACATTGACAGCAGGAGATCCACCAGTGCTTATGTGTTCACTATGTTTGGTGGTGCTATTAGTTGGATGAGTAAGCAACAACCTATGGTCACTTTGTCCATGACTGAAGTAGAGTACATGGAAGCTACCCATGCTTGTAAGGAAGCCATTTAGCTTAAGAGATTGTGTTATGAAATTGGGTTTGATGCAGGGAAGATTACCATTTCTTGTGATAGCCAGAGTGCCATATGTTTGGTAAAAAATCCTACTTACCATGCAAGGACCAAGCACATTGATGTGTAGTACCACTTTGTACATGATATGGTAGAGGATGGGAAGGTGAATCTGGAGAAGGTTGATACTTTAGCAAATGTTGCAGATTCCTTGATGAAGCCTGTGAGCACAGAGAAGTTCATATGGTGTTTGGAGTCTATGGGCCTCTTGGCCCCTAGCAGTTAAATCCTATCATTCTATTGGCTCTTGAAAGGTGTTCAACAAGTGGGAGAATGTTGAGAATTAAGGTGTCTCAACCTTTGCAAGTTCCTAGCTTTTATTATTTAATTGTATATTTATTTTTGCCTATTATTGTAATTTGTATGCAAATCTTATTTTGTCACTTTGTGGGAGTTGGCACAGTGATATGTCATCCTACATAGAAGGTGACTAGATGTATTTTTGTCCTCATATGAAGAGATAGGCATCCCACTTTGTGGTAGAATACGTTTTCCATGTGTCGGCATCTTTTGGGTGTTGTAAGAGGTTTATGATGCGTAAGAGTTATGACAAATTCCTATGGCAAAATCTATGACATGTAAGAGCCAGAAATAGAAGATCCTATTACAGGTGAAGACAAGTGTCATAAAGAATCTTACATGGAGGGAGTAGGTGCCCAAGTTTGACTATGACAGGTTGTAAGAGAATCTACCATTAATAGTTAGTTATGATAGATTCTCTTATAACTGTAAGAGTTGTCATATATGACAGATTTTATAACGTTGTAAGAGCATTTGTCATACCCTAATTGGCCAAATTTGGGGCACCCAAGTTGGGGGGTTGTAAGGGATGAAAGAGAATTTCTTACAAGTGTCATATGCATGTTTTATGGCCTTGGAAATTGGGACACATGGATTTGGACGAGTTCCTTGTGTGACTTGCTCTAGAAGCTACCTCCATTCGTACTACTTCTCTATATATACAGGTGCTTGGAGTTGGAGTTGTATGGTTCATTTGCAGGTATCATTACGCTTCCAGAAATACTCCAGATTTGACATTATGACAACTAGACTAGAAGAACTTGCATTGCAAGTGTGTTGTAATCTCCTTTAGATTTGATAATACATTGTGTAGGTTTTGGAGTGTGGGGTTTTTCACCCGAAAGGGTTTTCCCCACATATATCTTGTGTCGTTGCATTTATACTTGCTTGTAAATGTGTGTTAATCTCTCTGTTAATGTGAAACATAACTATAAATGTAAAGTTCTAAGAAAAATTTGCACTACTTTCCCTCATTAGATTGGTGTAGGAAGCTATTTCAGCTTACCTTGCTTACTTTCAGTTCAAAATGTGACCCAACTAGAATTCGAATGAGTAAGACCTTGACACAACACATGGGACAAGGAACCCTTGTAGATGTTACTTGTAGTCACTCATGCTCTTGTGAAAATGGCGACTTGAACAATCATAGTAGCACTAAGGGGCTATCTTGTTCCCTTGAGAAAAAGACTTCATGGGTCTCGATTAAAGTGATCATGCCCATCTGTTGAGCATTTGTGTTATTGTTGTGATGATTATTTTTGTTTTGTTGTTGTTGATTTTGTTATATGGGTGTTGTTGAATTGTGTTTAACTCACATAGTTGAAGGACTAATTCTTGAAATAAGTTGAGGTCCATGTTATTTTCTTCTCTTAAAATTCATAAGTTGTGCACAACTTCTTGATGAAATCTATTGAATATTTGATCTTGGATTTGAATGATTCTATTGATATGAGTTTGAAGTTTTGTTTCTTATCTAATTTGGTCCAATATGTCAATTTGTTCTTGAATGTATTCTTTTATTGGGTTTACTTGTTTTGGGAGGTTAGCTTTGATTTCCTCCAAGACTTGTTTTATCTAGTCTTTTCTCACACTAGGGCACATTGGGTTCTTAGTAAAGAAGATTTTGATGTTCAAATGTTTTGAAGTTTATAATGATGTTTTGTACCTTGGGATGAAATCAAATAGCTTTTTTGAAATGTTTGATGCTGAATGCCTCGTGGTGAAACTGAGGCTTGACAATTGTATATTTTTGATAGTTTAGAATGAAATATCTAAATGCAGCTATAGCTATATGAATGCATGCACTTTTGATTCTTTTTCTAAATTTGAGAGTGATTTAATTACTATGAAAGGAAAATGTATGCCACTAAATGTCTTTTCCTAAATGTAGTCTTCTATGTTTTTATGTTTTTTTAAAGTTTTGAATATGCAATAATTTAATCTAATGAAGAAAAAATACGATTTAATCTAAGAATGCAAAGACCTTTTACCTAGAACTAGAAAAGCAATTAAAAATCAAGGAGAAATAAAAGCAACATTTTACTTCCTCAATAGCAATGGTGTTTTCTAATTACTAGTTCTATTGTAGAAAGTAATTAAATAACCTATAATAATGTCACTAGTGCTAGGAAAAGGGTCCTTAGAGGTCCAAATATCCAATAACCTTCTCCATAGCAATCGAGTACTCTACTTGATGATGAGAAAAGGGTAAGAAATTGTAGGATATTTGAAAAATAAAAGAAATGAAGCACAAATTCTTGTAAGGCTTATAAAGAAAAGAGGCTCAAGGCCTTCTGAGAAGCTTGGATGAATTAAATCTTCTATGAGATATCTAACCTATGGATATCTAAGCTAAAATTTTGAAAGCAAAAGGATCAAGGCCTATAGAGAAGCTTGCAAGAAGCTTGTGAAGAAGCTAAGAAGCTTGTGAAAAGAGGATTTGAAGATTTGTGCATGTTAGCTAATGAAGAATGAAGAGGTATTTATAGGTAGAAATGGGGGGGAGGAAAGCATACATAAGATTGAAAGAAGTATTTAACTCAAGAATAAATGGAAACCCATGAATAGATGAAGAGATAAGAAGAAAACTAAAAGACAACAAGAGTGAACTCAAAGATAAAATGGAAACAATTTAGAAGAGATAAGAAATGATCATGAGTTCACAAAGGAAATAATTCAAGAAAAGGATTAGATGGCATAGAAGAACATGACCTAAAATGGGTTGAAATCAAGAAGAAAAGCTAAAATTTAAAGAGTTAACATATGCATTGAAAAATGACAGGGTTACCCCTTTCAGAAGCAAGATAACCCTCAATTTCTTTACTATCACCAACATCATAACCCTCTCTAATGCTTGAACCAAGATAACTTTTCATGTGTGAATTAATTTTGAATTTTGTTGAATCCACATCTTTATGGATTTGTGTTTCTACTTGATCTTCCATATTATGGATTCTTACTTGATCTTCATATGGTAATGGATACCTATTTAAAGTAACTTTATGCTTAGTTATAAGAGCTTCTCCTATTGATTGAATACCTCCAACATTGAAATTCAAACTATCATAGCAAGTTGGTAGGTCTAGTTTTACCTTATCAATATCCATATCAAATGGTTGATTAAACACAATGGGATTGCCACAAGTATTATTACAACTCTCATGGGTGCTAGTGGTTTTGTGTATATTATCTTGAGTACATGGACTAATGGGAGGTTGTCCAAGATTATTTTTCTTTTGCAAAACCAAACTTATTCTTAACAAGAATTCAATGCAATCATATTACTTGTTCTATATTATCTCATGTAGCCTACACTCACTAAGTGATACAAAACCTATTAAGCTTATTGGCATCTCTGAAGTTGCCATTAAGTTCATCAAGCATTATCTTAGCTATTGTAGTTTCACTTCTATACTTTGGACAAGATTATCTTGTACATTCTCTGAACTTTCCAAATTTTGAATGGGATTATCCTTTTTTCATTCTTACTAATGGAATTAGAAGAAATGGCTTGAGCATGCACCTCTTTGTCATTTGAAGTTTGACTTATCTCCTAATTTTCCTCTAGAATGAGTATGTATGTAGGATTGATAAATATTTTAAGAATAAATTCATTCTTTTGATGAAGGTGGGACAATCAATATCTTCTTGTCTAGTTGTATTGTGTATCAAGTACATTCTTCTAATGAAGCCAAATTTGATAAGGTCCCTAGAAATCCCATCTCTAACATGTCCTTATTCATTTTTTCTTTCATGAACGATATGCCAATTTCATAGTCCTTTTCATGGCATGACTAATATGTAGACTCAATCTCATCATTGGCATCATGTATGGGTGTCATAAGACTATTAGGTGCATCAAATGTATACATAGAAACCTCTAACATTTCTAAATTTTCATGACTATAGTCCTTGGACAATGTTGTAGGTGTTTGTATATCTTCAACTTTATCACAATTTATACTATTTTGAATACCCTTCTTGTTATTTTCCATGGTAAGACTTGTAAGACTGCTCATGTTTTGACTCTTGCCTCCAACCTTGTCATTGTTATTTTTAATCTTAGGTGGATTTCCATATAGTTGTGACTGGTCTGTGAACTCTCGTTCCAAAGAGTCACCATCCTTTTATGAATATACCACTACACCTTGATAGAAAAATGACTATATAGCTACATGTACACCATTAGAAAGTATTCCAATCATATGATAAGATATATTTTGATTCTTTTTGCCTAAAAAGTGATTTGGCAATTGACTAAGCTAATTTATTTCACATGTTAATTGCACATTTAGTTAATATTGACTTCCATAATTGACTGAATTGGGCATAAACTACCATTTGTTATTAGTGCATATTGGTGGTTGTTGGAAACTTGAAATTAAGTGTACATTACAACCCATTTCATGACTTGTTAGAGTTCTTGTATGGTCATATCCAATTTGTTCTAGTTTAAGATCTCTCCTAAATGCATCATCTAAGGTGGTTACTCCAACAATTTCTTTGATATGAGTTGCAAACCCAAGATCAAGCTCTGATATGTAATGACTTTTCGATATATCGCCACTATTGACTTGTGGGAACAATCAATCCTTTGATACATCATGTAGAACCTTTGATTAAATTGTGAAATACAGTCATGGGATTTCCTTCTAATTGCTACAAACTACAATAAAGCTTCTTTTGTATCCAAGTTTTGACCAAATTGCCTTAAGAAATAATTCTCTAGTTCAACCCAGAAGTGAATTAATTTTGGTGAAATATTGACATACCAATAACATGCTACATCTCTCAGTGTGTTCACAAATAAATGGAAAGCAAAATCCTCATGGAAAATATGATATCTTGTCATCAAGTTTTTACAAATCTTCATATGTTCTGAAGCATTTTGTCTAATATGGAGGAAGAAGAAATGAAGCCAGTTGCATACATTTAAGGGAGTTTCAAGGAAACCTCTAGGTATACACACATGCTTTCCCATTGTATATAAACCACCCCCTAGTCTAACTCATCCAAAATGTTTAAGTTAACCACATAAATCTTTTGACCTTATAATGCATTCAAGCCCTCCTCTAGTGTCAATCTATTGATGAGTGGTTTGATCTACACTCACTAACTCATGTCATGCATAGGTGTACCTCACCTCTCTAAAAAGGAAATGAATCTTTCCCATGATTTATATCACTAGGTCACAATCATGCAAGATAACTTAATGATCATTATACTATTCCAATTCAAGGGTCGTATGGTGTTTCTAAGGTCATTCAAAGAAACATGTGGTTAGTTGAAAAAATCACTAGTATTTTTAGGTCTAGAATTCATTATAAATTGATACAAAACAATAATTACATTTATATTTCACCTTAATTTCATAAATCAACAATTAATATACACTTCCAAGCATAAGATATGGATCTATAAAAGTAATTTGAAAGTTTCAATCCTAAAATTAATCCTATTCTAACCAAATGTATAAAAAATTGTAAAAGAAATAAAGGTTTGAAGAGAGAAAATGAGCCTATTTTATGGAGAAGAAAAATCTAACCTTTTTGAAGAGATGAATCCACTTTAGAGAACCAATATTGTGTTTGGAAATGTGTCTCAACCTTGCACCTAATGTTAAAATTACAAGCAGTGTGATTTCAAGTTGAAAATAGAAAAACTCAATTTCTGCTCTATAGAGTTGGTTTTTGACCAAAATAAAAACTCTATCTTCCTTAGAACTTCCCTAGTGCCTATCATATGAACCTCTTAGAAATCTAGAATTAAAAAAATGGGCCCAATCGACCTCCCATATCAAAATTAATGGCCTTCAAAAGTTGGGCCTTTTGCATTGGAAATGTAAAAACATCGACACATAAAAGAGTTGTAAAGGGGAGTTACACACCAACACATCATAAGGCATCTTTTTATGGGGATAATGAACCCAAAATTGAATACCCAATTTTTTGAATGGATTATAACAAGGTTATGACAAGTCAAAGGAATGTGTTATTTTTAGCATTTGGACTCATCTTGGAATTTGGGTGTTGGATTTCCAACTAAAGATTTGGTTGGCACTATTTTGGGTGATTTTAGTTCATGGTTTTCTAATTACCATTTGATGGCTTCATGCATTATATCTCTTATTTATTAGATTCTTGAGATGGAGGTTTCATAGCAAGTTTTGTAGGTATTATTATGTTGTCAAAGCTCATCTAGAACTCTGGTTGGTGATACTCCTGAAGATGAAAAAGATAAACAAGGTGAAATAAGTAAACCAAATACATAAAACAAGTAGTTATACCTTGAATGTCTCCCTCACTTCTTGATAAGGTCAAGAGCTTAGCACCCACAAGCTCTAGCTTCATCCATGACTATGTTCTCAAATGTCAAATGCTCTCAATACTAATGCAAATCAACATAGCCTAGCTAATGATGGAGAGGATGAGAATTTTTTTGGAATAATAAGTTTACAATAAAAATGGATGTCAAAATGGCTTGTGGAGGCTTGTATTTATAGGCAAATTGGAGGAGATTTTGATCCAATGGTGGAGATTCATTATTGAGATCAATGGATGAGATTGGTTGTGAGATGAAGGGCTGGGATTTGATCAACAAATTTGGAGGGTGGAGAATAAAAATGAATCTTTTATTCATTTTGAGGACTTAGCATTAAATGTGATTTAGAAGGATGGGGAAATTTAAAATTAATTTTCTTAGGATGAGATGGAATTAAAAATTCCATTTTATGTGGGGTTGTGCAAGTCATGTGACACATGCACATTTTTGGGGCCTTACATTTGTAGGCTAAAAAAGAGGAAGATGTTTTTGCACAAAAATTGTAAAGGTGAGTTGGAAGGGTTATGAATATTTTGTAATTATTAATTTGTGGGTATGGGAGAAGCTGTTAATCATGCTTTGACCAAGTTAATCAAGGTGATTAACTTAGTTAATGTGGTTAGAAAAAAATAGTGGATGAGGTAATCAGGGTTTAGGATTAATTAAATAATGATTTATTTAGTTAATCTAGGTCTAGGGGTCATGTAGGCTAGGATAGCTAATTAAATAATAGGTATTTAATCAACTAGGTTAGGAGTAGGCTAATTAGTAGACTTTATTAATCAAATAAACATGATTTACCTAATTAATTAGGTTTAGAGAAGAGGACAAATTAATTAAATAAATATTTGACATATTTATTAAATTAATTCAATTTTAGGGATGAATTGATGAGGGATGAGTGAATGATTTATGAGTGGAATGAAATAATTAATTAATTAGACAAAGAATTGGTGTTGTGAATGATGTCGGAGGATAGTTAGATGGTTAAGACATTTTTAGGTGTCTACATTTGCCCCTCTTTGATGTGACGTCGTGACCTAGTAGGGATATGGTGTCAAGTCAGAATTTTCCCCAACTGTCGAGAAGGAATAAAATGGATGAGGGATGCCCCCTCGAGAGGTTAAGTGAAAAAATAAATAAAAATTTGGGTGATCTCTTGAAAGGAGGAAATGGTGGTGAAAAATGGATAGAGGATGGAAAAATAGGTTGACATGAAGAAAAACGGGTGAAAAAGGTTATGTTTTGCACCTTGGGGATAGAAAAGTGTGTTGGAGGATGACATGTGGCATGCTATAAATAGAATATGTGGGCCCAAAGTGCCACATTTGCACACATTGAGCTTATTGGATGAGAGAAGATAGGAGACGTGATGGCACAACCACCTTTCCTCCACTACGAGCATCAATCCTAGCGCATGCACACCTACCTAACATCATCCCTGGCAAACCCACAGGTATGTTGACTAACTTTGACTTTGTCAATTTAGGGTTTTAAGACATTTATTGCACAAGAAAGTGGTAGTTTAGGTGGTCTGGTGCCATAACACAGCCATTTGGCACCATCTGCCATTGGATTGGCACCATAGGTCAATAGGTGGTTTTAGACGTTTTAACGCCTTTTAGCATTTTGTGGCGCCATTGATCGTTTGGTTTGGCGCTATCTCGAGATAGGGTGTTTTCGACAAAATGGTACCATTACTAAATTTTTTGGTGCCAAACCAGAGTTTGGCGCCATAGATCGAATGGGTAGGGGTTTGTTGCTATAATCTAGCACTTTGGCACCATCGTCTAGAATGGCACCATGCTTAGGGTTTGTGGCGCCATCCTCTAAAATGCCATTAGGGTTTTTTGGGGTCGAATGGATTTTTGGCATTAAACTTTAGTTTGGCACCAAACGTGGGAGGATTGGCACCATCCTTCGGATTGGTGTCATAATAGGAAGGATTGCCGCCATACCTAGAAGAATTGGCACCAAACACTGGTTTGGCACCATATGGGCTAAACTGGCACCAAAATTTGTTTTGGTGCCATAGGGGTTAGAAGCAGCGCCATAACATTGGATTGTGAGAATGCTAAGTTTTTGATGATTATTTTGTAGATGTAGATTGATGGTCATATTGTGGCTTTGCGGGAACGACAATTTCCCATAGTTATGAGGTTGTTAGATGGTTTTGATCAGGTGACATTAGCCAGATTAGGGAGATTGGGCCTACGGGCAGTGTTTAAGATGCCCAATATACAGGCAGATAGGGCGATGATGACAACCCTAGTGGAGCGATGCTAGAGTGAGACATGCTCATTTCTCCTACCCACAGGTGAGATCACCATCACCTTGGAGGATGTGTGGAGGATTCTGAGGTTGTCGATTGCCAGAGCATGGACCACCTATGACATTACCACAGGATGAGCAGCCCTTGATAGGGCCTTTGCCCCAGGTCACCCATTTCTGACATGAGATCAACGACAAATGACCTATGCTGGGACTTTGGTGGTGGGAGTGGATGACTTTACATTATTTCTATGTGTAGTGATTTGGGGTTTAGTGATGTCAGATCAATGCGTGCAGGGCTTTTCGGTGGGCTGGGGAGTCGAGATTGAGTAGATGGTTCATCATGAGACAATGTACGCATAGGGGCCATGTATGTTAGGCCAATTGTACCATGAGATGCACACTATTGTGTATAACTTGGATGGGGATTTGTCTGCTGGGTGATATTGCTTCACATATGGGCCTTTGAGCATATAGGCATCATGAAGCCACATGAAGCTCTCTTTTGGGTATAGTTCGAGGCGTTCATTTTTTTGTATCGGGCACCTATTCAGTATTCCTATGTTGGGAAGCTGCGATATTGGCAGCGTATTTTTGACAACTTGGTTATAGTGGTCTAGTGACCATAAATTAGAGTGGAGTCCTGGCCAGATGATCACATTCATTTGCCCTATGCATTTTAGGCGCATTACTTGATGGGTCGAGGGGATCATACCATTTATAGGTATCTCCCCTCATGGGTGATGAGACAATTTGGTTTGCAACAATACTGGCCATAGGTGATGGTTATTTTTGTGAGAACACCTTGAGATATCAGATGGATAACACAGATAGCACCCTAGGTGGTGATTCAGGATTTTATAGGATTGTAGCCCCAACAGTGGGATTGGCAGAGCACAGTGGTTGACGTAGGGACCACCCCTACATATGACCAATGGTGGGCAGTATGGAGACTAATCCACTTGATGGATCCTACTACAAATCCAAATATGACTATGGAGGATGGGAAGGATGGAGACAAGGTTGAGGAGAAGATAGTGCTGGAGGAGGTGGAGGTTGATGAGGGTGATGCTATTGGGATGTTGGCTGTAGTAGTAGTGGAGAAGGTGTTGGGGGGAGGACGGGGGTGGAGGTAGCATCAACAGGCATAGCAACAGTAGTAGGCACTTGTACAGTAGGTATATGTAGGACAGATATCACCACCATGGGTACCACTGCATCAACAGGTACCTGTGCAGTAGGCACATGTGGAGTAGATGCCTTCGCTAGGGGCACCACAGCAGTGCCACCAGGTATAGCAGCAATAGGTTAGACCACAATAGGTGGGGATACCTAGGGTAGACATGTCAGGTGTTGGGACTTCAGGTATAGGACCTGGTCCTCTTCCCGATGTTCAGATTGGGTGTTGATGAACTCGAGCCGATGGGGAGGAGGAGACAAAAACTTTATGGGCCTAGGTGGCCAGCTTGGAGGATGAGGTGGCTCGACAGAGACATGAGCTACAACGGTTATAGGGAGTTCAGGCCCTATTAGATGGAGTGAGTGATGGAGATGGGGATCCTCAGATCTGTGTGCTATAGGCTCATATAGGGCACTTACAGGGACAATTGTAGGCACAGGTGGATATGGTTACAACTAAGCAGGACTAGGAGAGGGCATTGCGGTAGGCAATAGAGGCTAGAGCTCAGTAAGTAGAGGGATAGGTGGCTAGTCAGCAGGCTGAGATTACACGGATGCAGGGTGTCATTGCTAGCACCAATGCATCGCATATATGGATTGACTATATAGCAGCTCAAGATCTTACGGCGTAGTTACAAAGTCATCTTATAGAGGCACGTGCGAGGGCTGATTATTGTTATGGCACGTATTGTACCGCAATCCCTAACGGCTAGCATCTACCTAGTTACAATCAGGGGATTGGTTCCTGGATGTCTGGATCATATAGGTCCAGGAGGTCTCAGTAGTCTATGAAGTAGCCACAAGCACCTCCACAGCAACCACCTTAGTAGCCACCTTAGTAGCAGCAGCAGCCGCGTCCTGGGTCTCCTACCAACTCTGCTAGGGGGTCATCGGCCCATGGGTGATGATTTGATTTAGTTTTATATATTAGGACATTGTATCATTATTTTTGACCGATGTATATTTTTACAACGATGTACTTTATGGATGTTTATGATATTATGGTTTATGATGATGTTGTGGCTTATGATAATATACTTATGATTATGATAGATGTTATGGATTATGCTTTTATGTGATGTTTATGATGGTATTTATGGATATTTGTGATGTGATGGATATAGATATGATGTTATGGATATTATGGATGTATTTATGGATGTGTTATAATGATGTTATGGATGGCATAGATAGATGGATCATGTTTTATAGATGGTTATGAATTTTTTTATGGATGCATTTTCTATTTTTGTATGTGATGATATGGATGGGATATATGCTCAGATTAATAAACATATATTATATATGATGAAAAATGAAATCGATATGTAATGTTTATGTAATGGATAAATGAATTATGATGTGGAATATATGCTCAGATTAATAAACATATATTATATGTGATAAAAAATGAAATGGATATATGATGGATAAATGGATAATGTAATGGATAAATGGTTAAAGGGTATGAAATGGATAAATGATTAAATGGAATGGATAAATGAATAAATGGATAATGAATAAATGATGGTGTAATGGATAAATGATTAATGATGTTTTGGATAATGAAATAAATAGATAATGGATAATGGTGTAATGGATAAATGATATGGATAAATGAATAATGCATAATTGATAAATGATGTAATGGATAAATGATATGGATAAATGAATAATGGATAATGGAATAAATGGATATAATGGGTAATGGGTAAATGATATGGATAAATGAATAAATGGATAATGGATAATTGATAAATGATGTAATGGATAAATGATATGAATAAATGGATAATGGATAATGGATAATTGATAAATGATGTAATGGATAAATGATAAATGATGGGAAATCATTGGATGGGTTGATGTGACAGTTGGATGTCATGATACATTGTGATGTTTTTGAGCAATGGGAGATGGGGTTAGTGTTAGTGTAGGTTTTTATTTCCTAGTGGGTTATTTATTTTTCCCTATATTCCTAGGTTTTTCCTACACTTCTATTAATCTTGCTTAGGTTAATAAAGCATGTCTTATTTGATGAATGGTTGCGAGGTGTCACCTTCCTACATGTGAGCATCCATTAGCTATCTTGGGAAGATACTTTGCTATCTTTAGTCCGATAGATGGTTGCTCCTAATTGGTCGGTGTTGCCACCTCCTCCCTCTCCCTAGTCTATATGAGCATGCTACTTGGCTTGTATTTTGTATTTTTTTCTTTTGCATCTTCTTAATGCTATTTTGCTTCTAGCATTTACATTACTCTCTTGGAGACTAACTCTATGTTGCTATTTTAATTTCGTATCATTTGCATTCATAGTTTAGATATCTATTCTTTGCACTAGTTTTTTGGGTTATTAATCTTTTCCAATTCTAACATGGTATCAGAGCTATTCTATGTGTAAGAGTAGATTTTAGTTTCCATATTTGAGAGATTCAGGGGGGCTAATAAATCTTATTACAGTTTTTTGAAAAACCCAGTATGCTCTTCTCTTGCATCTTCAAATGATCTTGAGAATCAGAAAAGTTTGATGAAAACTTTTTTAATCTCTAGGGTTTGCACATGTGTTTTATGAAATCTGGGTGATTGCAACATTTTTAGTTATATTAGCAACATTTTTGGTTGTTCCAACGCATCTAGGAGGCTTGAGAAAGTCAGATTTGGCTTTCACTTCACCGAAATCAGAGATCGTCAGACACAGTTGTAGAACCTGGGTTTCAAGCTCAAATCTAACAACTAGCTTGCATATTGCAGGTTCTAGCATGCCTTTGCTTGTCTTAGGTAGCTGATTCAGCCTTTGCATGTCATTTTTTGGTTGCTGGGGTCTTTTTTTGTAGCTAAAGGTGTTTTGTTTACACTGGATCAACATCTTCTATACATCAGCAAGAAAAACACCTTCTGGGTTTTGTTCGTAGCACAGAAAAACCATTTGGGTATCTTTCTATTTTTGCATGTAGTCTATATATGTTGCAAAAACACGCTCAGAAAGCTACAGTAGGACCCCTCTCCATTGGCAGTTGCAGTTTTGAAGACAATTTTCAAATGCTCTGTTCTTGCTCATACGGACTCCTTTTCCCACAATTTGTTTTTTGATTTTGGCTATTTTTTTCGTGCTATATGCACTAGTGTAGACATTTTTTGATTTTGATTTCAAGATTTTTCAGAAATTACAGATTCTCAATCATGACATTGCACAATTCTCGTTTTGGGAACTTCAGAGGATCATAACTTTCACATACGACCTTGTATCGAGGCGATTCATTTTTTGAAAGTGCATGATTTTTTGAGTAGATCACAGTGGTACTGTTTATTTCTCTGAGTATTGTGCCAAAGTTATATTTTTAGCATATGCTCTTCGTGAGGGTTTTGTAATGCATTGAAATCAAGACCACTTAGTATTTCTTGCTAGTGGTAGTTGTAAACGCACTATTATAAAGTATCAAATCATATTTTCTTGGGAGGGTTCTTTGATTGAGTGAAAAGGGGGGATTATCTTGGTTGTGTTCTCTTATTTTCGACATTTCTTCTCTGCATTTCTTCATCATGGATCAAACAAATCTGCCCATCCTAACTCCATACAATTACTTTGAGTGGAAATCACACATGACAATTCACTTAAGGAAAGCTGGATTAAATAGGATAACTATGGGACTTGAAACTGAACCTGCTAAAGATGAAGATAAGCCCAAGTAGTTTAACAAATGTGATGAGGCATATGGAACATTGTGTTTGTCTATTTCTCCTGATTTGCTCTTTCACATTGAGTCTTTGAATACGCCAAATGAAATCTGGACAAGGCTAGAAACACTATTTGGCACACAAGATTCAATGAGGGGTCATATGTTGGAAAATGAACTAATTAGTTTAAGTCCAGATAATTTCAACACAATCCAGGATTTCTTCACTAAATTGAAATCACTAAGGCTGCAGTTAAAACAATGTGGAATTGAAAAGAAAGATGAACAACTGATTCTTAGTATTTTCTCTAAGCTAAGTTCAGAATATTCTGTGTTTGTTTCTACTTTCTATGCTACTAAGGGTGCACTTGGTACTCAATTCACCATGCCATCTTTAGATGATTTTGTTGTCAATCTCACTCAGGAATAGGACAAGCTAATCCAGATGGGCACCCTTAAGTCCTCGAAGTTACATGCCTTGGCTGCCAACCAAGGCACAAAAGAATAGAAAGGACAAAGTAGTAACAACAATAGCAAGGATAAGAAACAAAAGAATAGCAAGGAGAAGAAGGATCAGATATCGGTTGCTTCAAAAGAAACTAATGAGACCCAATCTTCCAAGGGTGACAAGCCTAAGAAAGAGAGGGTCCAATGTGCCTATTGTAAAAGACCCAGTCATGATGAACATAAATGCTTGAAGAAACAAATTGATCACTTGACACACATTTTTGAGAAGAATAATATCAGTGTTCCTGATTCTATCAAACAGAGTTCTAACAAGGCAAAAGAAAATAGCAAGGGGAAAGGAAAGGGCAAGGCCCTTGTTGCAGTTGCTTCTTCACAATCTGCTTGGGTTCTTGATTCAGGTCCTTCGCACCACATGGCTTCATCTAAGGAAGAACTTGCATCTTTGGAGCCGTGTACTATGCCTTCTATTTTGATGGGTGATGACACTCTTGTAGAGGTGTGTGGGAGAGGGTCTGTTGATGTGGGGGATGGCACATTCCATGATGTTCTTTGTGTGCCCTCATTATCAACTAATCTCCTATCGGTACACTAGATCACTCACACAGGTTCAGGTAAGCAGGTTGAGTTCACTCCTGATTCAGTGGAGATTCGTGAGTTGCACAGTGGTTCTATAGTTACAGTTGGGAGAGAAGATCATTAGTCATGGCTCTATTTGTTTTCTCACTTTGTTCTTGATCCTCCTTTGACTATTTTGCTCATTTATTCTAATGATGTGAGTAGATTATGGCATGAGTAGTTTGGCCATCTTAACTTCTGCTACTTGTAGCAGCTCAACCAGTAGAGCATGGTCACAGGGTTGCCTTCAGTTTAGTTTTTAGGTGGTGTTTTCCAAGGTTGCATTCTTGGTAAGCATCCTAAGGAAAAGTTTGACAAAGGTAAGACATGGAGAGCTTCACAGATACTGGAGTTAGTTCACAGTGATTTGGCTAGTCCATTTCAGCATCCTTCTTTCAGTAGGGCTAGATATGTCCTCACATTTATTGATGACTTTTCTTGATATACTTGGGTGTACTTTCTCAAACAAAAGTTAGAGGTATTTGATCATTTTTAGGACTTCAAAACTTTTGTAGAGAAGCAATCTGGGAAAGCCATCAAAGTTTTGTGCACTGACAATGGTGGTGTGTATGTAAACCCTCGGTTTGAGAGGTTTTACACTTCAGAGGGGATTGATTTGCAGCATTCAGTTCCATACAATCCTCAGCAGGACAGTGTTACAGAATGGAAGAATAGGTCCTTGAAGGAAATGGCAAATTGCATGATTCACTCTAGATCTCTTGCACCATAGTATTGGGCAGAGGCCATTAACTATGCTTGTTATATCTAGAACTGTGTTCCTCACCGAGCCTTAAAGGGAGTCACTCCTTTTGAAGCTTGGAGCGGTTGGAAACCATTAGTTAAGCACTTTCAAGTTTTTGGTTCTACTGCATGGGCCCACATTCCTGCAGAGAAACATAAGGCCTTGGATCCGCAGAGTAGACCTTGCATATTTATAGGTTATCCTGATGGTGTGAAGGCTTATCAGTTGCTCCACCCTACTACACATGAGTTGTTCATTGAGAGGAGTGTTTAGTTTGAGGAGGGCTCATCGAGCTCACTTTCTATCACTTCTCCAACTCCTACTATGACATTAGAGTCACTTGGGATACATGGTAGATCTTTTGATGAGTCAGATTCACCTGAGCAGTCTTCTACCTCCACTTTTGATGCAAAGAGCAATTCAGAGGACTCTCCTCCTTCCTCTCCTAGTCATCATACAAAGGTTGATGATTCTCCTCTAGATTCTCCATCTTCTGGTTCACTTTGGGCTAGACAGACCTTGCAGTCTGCAAGTGATTGGGTTGGGGATCCATCAGACACCAGGCGGACTCATTCACAGTTCTAGGATACTCCACATGTCTTCATTACTACTGCCTCAGATCCACAGTCTTTTCATGAGGCTTCTGGTATTCCTGAGTGGGATACAGCTATGTAGGAGGAGTATAGTTCCTTGATGAGGAACCACACTTGGGATCTTGTCCCTCTTCTTAAGGGAAGAAAACTTGTTCGATGTAAGTGGATCTATCAGACAAAATTTGTAGCAAATGGGTCGGTTGACAAGCATAAGGCTCGCTTGGTCGCCAAAGGATTCTCCTAGGTTCTTGAGATTGACTACTCTGAGACTTTTGTGCCAGTTGCCCGAATGAATTCCATCCGACTTGTTCTTGCCATTGCTGTAGCTAATTGTTGGGAAATACACCAGATGGATGTGAAGAGTGCTTTTCTTTGTGGTGACCTTCAGGAGGAGATCTACATGGAGTAGCCACAAGGGTTCCTTCAGCATTCTTCACTTGTGTGTTGTCTTCGAAAGTCTCTCTATGGCCTCAAATAGGCTCCTCGGGCCTGGTATGCCAAGATGGACTCCTTCCTTCTATCAATTGGGTTCGCTCGGTGCCATTCTGATCCCAATGTCTACATTCTGCAATAGGATGATTCACTCCTATTTTGGTTCTATATGTTGATGACTTGCTGATCACAGGGAGTTCTTCATCAACCATTGGGGCTATCAAAATTGCCCTTCATGACAAGTTTTTGATGACTAACTTGGGCTTGTTGCATTACTTTCTCGGGATCAAGATCTACCAGTCTACTTCCGGGATCACCATAAACCAATCCAAGTATGCTCTAGATTTGCTCTCAAGGTTTCA
The DNA here is from genome assembly GCA_027924645.1 of Cunninghamia lanceolata. NCBI lineage: Eukaryota > Viridiplantae > Streptophyta > Pinopsida > Cupressales > Cupressaceae > Cunninghamia > Cunninghamia lanceolata. Next base: position 8,062,829 of record BSBN01000460.1, read on the forward strand.
TATGGCTAACTGCAAGCTTGCTCCAACTCCCTTTCTTTCTAGAGTCAAACTTGAGGCTCAATGTTCTCCACTTGTTGATGGCACTTTGTACTGACAGCTTGTTGGGAGTCTCATTTATCTGACTCATACAAGACCTGACATTTCATATGCTGTAGGCATGGTCTCTTGATTCATGTAGGAGCCTCATGAGCTGCACTAGAAAGCAGCCAAGCGGATCCTTCACTACATTCAGGGTACTCACAGTTTTGGGATTCACTATGCAGGGGGCATTGAGCTTGACTTAGTGGGCTACATAGATTCAGATTGGGTGGGCGATTCTCAGGATCGCAAGTCTACTTCAAGTTACAGCTTCTCACTTGGCGCAGGTCTTGATTGTTGGTCGAGCAAGAAGCAGTCTGCTATTTCTCTATCTTCTACTGAGGCTGAGTATTGGGGGGTGTGAATGCCACCACTGAGGCCATTTGGCTTCAAAATCTTCTCACTGAGTTTGGTATCTAGATCAGACGGCCATTAGTCATATTTTGTGACAACCAAAGTGCCATTCAGATCTCACAGAATTCGGTGCATCATCAACGGACCAAACACATCGAGATCCACATGCACTACATCTGGGAGCTCATCCATGGCCACGTCATCGACCTTCACTATTGTCTGACTTCTAAGTAGGTTGCTAATATCTTCACCAAACCCTTCACTGAGAGCAAGTTCCTTCATTTGCGAGCTTTGTTGGGGGTGCGGGATGCTTCATCTTCTAGGGGGGCTTCTTCCTCTCACTCAGAGTCCTGACTCTCTCTACTTTGGGGGGGGGTCTCTACTCTCTCTATTTTTTTGGGGGGGGGATTTTCTCTCTCTTTGGGGGGAAATTTTATGTACATGGGTACCTCATCAGGCTTGATTTGTTGGGACCCATTTCTACATCCACCTAAGCTTCGCTTATGGGAGGTGTTAGTGTAGTTTTTTATTTCCTAGTGGGTTAGTTATTTTTCCCTATATTCCTAGGTTTTTCCTACACTTCTATTAATCTTGCTTAGGTTAATAAAGCATGTCTTATTTGGTGAGTGGTTGTGATGTGTCACCTTCCTACATGTGAGCATCCATTAGCTATCTTGGGAAGATACTTTTCTATCTTTAGTCCAATAGATGGTTGCTCCTGATTGGTCGGTGTTGCCACCTCCTCCCTCTCTCTAGTCTATATAAGCATGCTACCTGGCTTGTATTTTGTATCTTTTGTTTTTGCATCCTCTTAATGCTATTTTGCTTCTAGCATTTGCATTGCTCTCTTGGAGACTAACTTTGTGTTGCTATTTTGATTTCGTATCATTTGTATTCATAGTTTATATATCTATTCTTTGCACTAGTTTTTTGGGTTATTAATCTTTTCAGATTCTAACAATTAGGTGGTTGGGATAGGTCCAGGGATGGTTGGGATAAGTTTAGGGATGGTTGGGATACTAGGTCATTTAGACACCACATTGTTAGAGGGGTTTTGTTGGAATGGGTGAAGTAATAGGGCAAATTGGTTGAGGGGAGGGAAAGGGTATGTTAGGTTGGTTGAATGGTTTGGGGGGGGGGGGTTGAATCATTATTAGATGCTAAGTCTAGATAGTATGTTGAATAGTTGGTGATAGAAAGAGGGATAGGTAAGCTAGGCTAAATAGTTGCATTTAAGATTATTAAGAGCATTTCTAGATTTATTAGAGCAAAAGGAGATATTTTCACCAAGGTATGAAAGGACCAAGGTGATGAAATATATCCGTCTTTGCATGGACTAGACCTGCAAACAATAGGTTGATCTCATGCATGCCCAAGGTAGAATAACCTTGCCTAAATGAGGGAAGGGGACTCATAGCATAAGTTCTTTTAATACATAAAAGGTATGATTAACCTTAGATGTAGATGGGCAACAATATGCTAGAATTGACCCTACATCTTCAAGATATGAATACCATTCTTGGAGTAATGAAACCAACCCACAAGCTCAACATACAAAACAAAGACCATGTTCATTCTAGGTATTTTTTGCTATGTACCATTATATAGTGAGATCAAGGTAGCTTTGGAATGATCCCTAGAATAAGATAAAAAATAAAAATCCGTAATCAAAAAGACCAATGAACCATACGAACATCCATTGTATCTCTTGCCAAGATAATTGTTCATAAGATGATGGATTCTTCCTATTGTAGGAATGATATATCAGTTAAGGTGAGAATCGGCTGGATGTTGTCAGATAAATTTTGAAAGATGGGAAAAAGGATAGTAGGCCATATATGATGATTATGATTGGTTTTTTGATTGACGATTTTTGTGTAAGATGTGATGTTTTGGCATTGTGTTTAGCATGTGTATTGTTTGGTGAATTTACTAAGCTCAGAAGATAGGGATCATCCAACAAGTTGGATAGGTGCATCTTATATACATAAGTACTAGATACTTCCTTCATATTCCAGACTACCTACATACCCTGTGTCAACGGGATCAAGGCATTTTAAGATACGGGTGAGATGAATATGTAGTTCTGGTTTGACTTGATGATGTGGGAATGGTTCAAGATAGATGTGATGGTGGTGGAAGATGATGTGTTGAGTGAGATTGTTTTTAGAATTTTTTCATTTTCTAATGTTTTGGGTTTTTGGGATTTTGTATTGTTTTTAAATTTTTTGTGGATTTTATAATGTTTTTGGGTTTTTGGAATTTTGTAATGTTTTTGAATTTTTGTGGGTTTTTTAATGTTTTTATTTTTGAAGTTTTGAGCTGTACAGGGAGAGCATACAAGGATCCTCATTTCATGCATTGGCTTTGGGCAGGATAATGTAGGGTGGGTGATTTGATGTTTTAGAATTCCATTGACATATGGGATGCATGTGATATGGAATGTTATGATGGATGAGAGAGATTAATAGATGGTAGTGTTGATAGGTGTTTTAGCACTCAACAATGCAGGTGTGATTGCTGGTTTCACACCTCTCTTGAAAAGTATCCTACCCTAGGTAAGACTACTCCAAGGTTTCTATAGCTAGGTCTTAGTGTGCTTGGAATGACTCAGTGGTATGTCTAGCTATGTCGATAAGGGGTCTTACATAAAATGCAGGGTTTATGGAATATGACAACAGTATGTATGTAGAAACCCTATGGTACTTTCAACAGATTTGTAATGTAGATGTTGCTTATAACATAACCTAGCAAACTTAATATAAATAAAATGCAAAAGGAAAAAGAGAGGGAGAAGGGATAAGAGATCCTAAGTGACAGTCACAACTAGGTAAAATGCTGCAAATAGACAAATACTTTTAATAAACCATTCCTTGTTTCACCAGGATAAGAAACCCACAATGTTGTAAGAAATGATGCAATCTTCAAAGGATCCTTATGATTTTTAAATTCCATTCACTCATTAAACACCTGGACAATGGTGCAACTTAACTAGTGGAATGCAACTGAACTATATTCAATGACAAGGCCCAAGCTAACTATACACAGCAACTTACAATCACCAAGCACTAATAGTATGGACCAAAGCATTCATTAGATATCTTAACATTTACCCATCATTGCAAAAGCACAACTAATTATTTAATTTAGATTGATATGAACCATGAAAACCAAAATGAGACAACAAATAAACACAAATTCCTAGCAACCTGCAAAACTTGCTTTGTATTGACTGTATTTTGGTAGAGTCTTAGCAATTCAGTATCAAATCTTACTTGTCACAAATGAGAGAATGATGGCCCTTTTATAAACAAGGCACCATACCAAGTTTTTCAATGGACGGTGGAAATTAACTCAACACCAATGGTCCAGATTACATGGCATTTAATGCGATACATCAATTAGTTACATTTTTAGATTTGCTTTTGTCCTTTAGGAAAAAGACAAAATATAGATTGCAAATACATTGAATCTGGACAAAATGGATACCCATTTGGTTGTACATGATGAAAAGTCAATTTTTAAGGCCTAATAAAGCCAAAATAGAGTCACATGACACTTGAAAACTTGAGTTGATGTGGATTCATGGGATTCCAAGTGTTGACTGGATCAAAAGGAGTACTTTGGTGAAGGTATATACATCTAGATGCTTGCTAGATTGATTCTTGATGACTAGACTATTGGAACAACTATATGCATTTCTTAGAAATATACTTGATCTTGGATGTCTTGAGCTCCTGTAGCTCATCTTCATCATCTTGGACATCATACTGACTTTCTCTTGTAGGTGCAACAACAATTTGGTTGATAGAATGTTGATGAACTACAGTTCTAGGTCAACACTACACCTCTGTGTGTTCACCTTCCAAGACGGCTCCAATTGACTCCTTTGTCCTCCAAGACTTGCAATTCATAATGCAAAGCATCAATTTCATCATAAACAATCATTTTCCATCAATTTGGATTAAAACATGTCCATTTGCAGCCACGGATCAGTTAAAAATAGCTCATTGTGAATGTTGCTTCCTTATAGTCCTATTCACAAATTCAATGATTTTTAAATGATTTTCTAAATTTTTTAGCATTTTCAAGTACCCATTTGGCCAATACATCGATCTAGGAAGTTTTTGTGGTCATTAGGATCCATTTGGGAACTTTTATTTCATGTTTTTCTAGCCTTTTCTGTAAAAAAAAAGGGATTTTTGGGGGTCACGGACTTTTCATATGCAGTAGCATTAATTGTCGTAAAACATGCAAAAATCCCACACAAACATGGTAAAATGTTCATCATCATGTGACAAATAGATAAATGCAATTCAAATCCATCAAAAAAGTCCAATTGGCTCCTTTAAAAACTCAATTTTTAGGCCAAAATACCAAAAAGCGTGGGTTTTGGGTGTCACGGACAAAAAGTCGGTGGAGGTTGAATTAGCATAGGTCCGTGAGGTTCATTTTTAGTGCAAAATGCTTTTGTGCTACTTTTAGGCGCCATCAACTTGCGCGAGTTTGGGTTCGAACTGATTAAAAGCCTCTCATAAGGTCGATCGAGATGGATTGTAGCACAAGTTGGTGAGGTCAATTTTTAGTGCAAATCATAAAAGGCTCAGTCGGCGAGGATTTTTAATGCAACCGACTAGTGCAGGTTTCTCTATCTACCAACCAAGTGTAGTAAAGGCAAATATTAGCGCAAGTTGCTTAAAGCCCATTTTAACGCTTTTCTTCAAAATTGTCTCTGTGGGGATTTTGGTCTGACTGACTTAGTGGTAGTTTGGAGGGAAGTCAGTCAGAGGGGGATTTAGTGCAAAAGTTGGTAGGAGGCATTTTTAGTTCTTTTTGCAGTAGGATGTGTTTTTAGCATCAGATTTTAAATTTCTTAGGGTGAAAGTATATTTAAAAATATATTTAAGTTTAGATATAAACTTACTTATACTTTAAATATTTTTAAATATACTTTTAGGATGTTTGAGATAGGTTCTGGATCCATAGGATTTCATATGCAGATTCTAGAATTTTGTGGTTCCACCAGATTTCAAACTTAGCTATTTTTCAGCATTTTCAGGGTTTCAGACTTAGCCAAATCAGGGCTTTAGGAACATGTATCAGGGTGAAATCTTATGGACCCCTTAGTGAAATCTAATAGAATTTGAAACAATTTTGCAACTGTAAGATCTAGAAACTAAGAATTTTAATCTGACACATTCTGCAAAAGCAATCTCAAGGGCAATATCCAGTGACATGGGATTTTGGAGCAAATACAGTAACACCCAATTTCAGTACAAAAAGTAACAAATGGCTATTTCTTGGGCACTAGAACACCTAAGACACCTTTAAATGACATCAAATCACCCCAGTCATGCAAAATACTCAATTCGGTAACAAATCATGCACTCTAAGCACAAATTCACCTTCTCATCATCTTAAGGTAGAAAGGTTGAGACTCCAAGCCAAAGCAAAAGAAGGGGGTCTCCATTTGCCAAAATGGGTTGTGTGTGCAAGGTACAACAAATGGCGACTCTACTGGGAAATGTTCTAGAGCATTTCAATGATAGAACTTTCAGTTTGAACCCAGAATCTCTGTGTTTCCCACATATTAGACGAGAAAGCATGATACCTTCTCAAAGAATCAAAGACCATTAACTAGTGCAATCATCCATATCCTAAAAACCTGAGTGTGTGCAATTGCATTCATTCCCATCCCTTGGCAACTAAGTTCACACAAGGTTCTTCATGCTAAGCTATAAAGTTGAGATCATTTTACCACCAAGAGAATGCACTGATGCTAAGATGTGATGAGCCTTGAGGGAAGCAAATAGTGATTCTTCCAGTAAGATTTCTGACGCAATGACATTTGATGCTGATAATCCTTAGACAATATTATTTGTGTGGGAGTCTTCAAATGACAATCTTTCATATTAATACTTTGTAGTGGGTTTGGTGTTGAAAAACACCTTTTATTTTCACCCAATATAGGCCAACAGTACTTAGTACCACCTGCCACTCTCATCTAGATGTGCAGAACTAGTGTTGGTGGTAAAATTTAAGATCCAAACTCTTCACTTAACACGTGATCACCTAGGCTTACTTAGCTACTTCAGGATTATTTAAAGTGTGAGAGATATATGGTTAGAAAAAACTTCAGGTGCACTAACTAACGACTCCTTTCCAATAAACATACATCATACCCCTTGGTACAACAACAGAACCCATAGTAAGACCCAAGCGAAAACCTTGGCTTCTCAAAAAAATATTCCAAATTACTTACCCAACAAAGTGTAGCACATTTCACAGTTGAGCATATTGTCTTTTCATTGATGTCAAAATGATGGTGGTTTTCATTGAAGTTAAAATGATGGTGGTAATATCTCAGGTCCTTAAGTGACATGGTTTTCATGGTAGTGACATCAGTGACATGGTTTTTAGATCTCTCAGTTTTGATCTTGAGTGAAGTTGTACTGACTTGGTTATTTTAGTGGATTACAATTGCTTAATCAGTGGCATCTCATATGTTGGTTTGTCATATTAATTAGATGGCATTCACTGCATATTATCAGTGTTGAATGAGAGCAAGGTTCTTGGAGTTGTATCACATGATAAGGGTTAATATGCATCATTCTAACTCCACCTAATTGACATCATGACAGTGGCATCACATTTTACAAATCTGATAAACTATGGTTCATTTTGTTGTGTTAAAGATATGATGATGTTTAGAGTTTTGGAGTGGTAATTGTGGTTAGTGCTTAATACCTAACAAGATTTAAACAATGTGCTCAACACTCATTTCAACTAATCATAGTCTGGCCGTCATCATTTTTGCACTTTATGTTATAATTTTGCAGTGACCGGTCGAAGGTTGCATTAGTCGTGATGTGGTAAGTCATATTGACCCTGATGCCCTAGCACAAACAATGGACATAAGTTGTTTTTAAAAGGCTTCGCATCCAACGGTTCAAGTTTAATTTGCAAACAGCAGGCACCGCAGATCAGAGGGATGTGTTTGAATTAGAAAGTATCTTCAAACAGTCAGTTCATCGTGTTAAACTTGACATCCACTGTTGTTTAAAAAAGTCAATAAAGCATGTTAATCTTCACATCTCTCACCGAAGTTGAAGGGGCATTGAAGTTGGATTTTTTGTGAAAGAAAGAGTGAAATTTAGAATGTTTCTAAAAGAGAAGAATATGAAAAGGTTGTGTTCTTCAAAGGTGTTTTATTTTTCTTTTTTTGCTGTTTTTTTTTTTAAGAGAATATGATATGATTGAGATGAAAAGCAGGTGTTGGAAGTTGAATCGAATGAAAGATATATTGAATGGTGGAAGTTCATTTTATATACAGTGAGATTTTAATGGCAAGTGTTGTTGAAGCAGATGAGAGATAATCTTGAAGAATGAAAGAAGTTTTTGGTGTGGAATTTTTGCTATGAGATGTATTTTTGTATATTCCAGGTATGAAGAAACATTTTCTTGGACAGGGAATTATGTTGAGTTTTTGAAATAATGATGGTGCAATAAATGGATGGAGCTTTTCAATGATCAAGATGGATCAATATTTGCTCAGAGAAGGTGGAAGTGTTAAAAGATAATAATTTCTCAGAGAGGGTCAATAGTTCAGTATTGCACAGTGAGAAAGTTCATGAAATGGTGAATTAGTTTTTGAGATTATTTTGCAGAGGTATGAAGTATTTTGAAGATCAAAATTGATTGATTGTAGATGATGATGATAGTTGAAGGTTGATTGCAAAGAATATATTTTTGTTTGTTTTAAAAGGGAGAAATAAGGTTTTGTTCTTATTGAAACAGGGAAACCCCCTGAGTTATATTTTTCATTGAAATTTTGATGTTGTAATGTCAATGAGACATGCAGAGAAGTACAATATGCCAGTGATGCAAAATTGTAATGTCAGTGAGACAGTTGTAAATCTAAAATTTTTGTTAAGCCAGTGAGGCAGTTGAGTGATTTTTATACCCCAGGAGGGTTTTCCACTCGAGAAATTTCTTGTGTCAAATTTTGTGTTGATACTCTGCATAATCTTTTTATCTATCTGAAGAATTCTATAATTGTGAAGTTAAGTTTATCTAAAGGTCTAAAAAGGTGTTAAAATTGTTAACAACACTGATTCACCCCCCCTCTCAGTGTTGTGTGTATTCCTACAATTGGTATCAGAGCATGGTACCCTGTCAAAGCTTAATCAGCTTGGGTAGATCATATTTCTGGAATACTTATCATGGCAAGTCAAGAAGGTTACTCAAATTACAAAGCACCTATGTTTGATGGATCTAACTATGCTTTTTGGAAATTTAGGATGGAGTCATATTTGTCATCTCTAGGGTATGATGTGTATGCTGCCATTGTTACTGCATATACTGCTACAAATGCTCCTAGCACAGCTGATGAGAAAAGGGCATATGAAAATAATACTAAGGCTAAAAATGCATTATGTTGTGGTCTTACCAATGACATACTTGTCAAAATCATGGAGTGTAAAACAGCCAAGGAAATATGGGACAAACTGTCTAATATTTATCAAGGAGATGATAAAATCAAAGAAGCAAAATTGCAATCCTACAGAGCCAAATTTGAAAGTCTCAGAATGAGTGATGATGAGAAAGTGGCAGAATATCTTCTAAAAGTCCAAGAAATTGTAAATGCTATAAGAGGACTTGGTGATACACTGGAAGAGAAGACAGTTGTTACAAAAGTCTTAAGGACTTTAAATCCAAAATATGAATCCAAAGTGTCTGTAGTTGAAGAAAGAGACTTAAGCAAAGTTACCTTTGATGAACTTCATGGCACTTTCACAGCTTATGAGATGAGAATTAGTAATGACATACCTTCATGCAAAGAAGCTGCTTTCAAATCAATCAAAAAAGAAAAGGAGATTTCTGATTCAGAAGAATTGGATGATGATCAAGAAATATCTCTTGCAAGCAAGTTGAAGAAGGGATCTGTTGGTAAGTACAAAGGTAAGCTTCTATTCAAATGTTTTGAGTGTGGAAAGATTGGACACTATGCAGCTTAGTGTCCTTACAAAGACCTAGACAGTGATGAAGATCAAAACAAGAAGCAATTCAAAAAGAAACAGTTTGTTTCTAGAAGGAAAAATAATTTCAGAAAGAAAAGAAGTTTGTTCATCAAAAATGTTGATATGACTGAAAGTGATTCAAATGATTTTCTTGATGAAAATGCACAGACTTTATTTATGGCTATTCTAAATGAAGTTCAAAATGAAAAATGTGAGGAACAATCAAACAGTTGTGAAGTTGTTATTGACTTTGAAGGAGAATTGATGTGTGCATTAAGTCAAGTCAAGAAACTTAAAAAGGAAATCATTGCACAAAGAAGTCAATTTCAAAAGGAAAATGATATCATGAATGATAAATTAACTTGTTATGAGAAACAAATTACTGATCTAATTATTTCTCTTGAAGAAAGTAAGAGAATTATTGATGATAAAAACAAAGAGTTGAATAATAAGGACAAGGAATGTCATACACTTGAAGCTGAAATTGTTGATTTGAGAAGAAGACTTGATATGTGCAGAAGTAGTGATAAACTTGATGATCTTCTTGATAGACAAAAAGGATTCAAAGATAAATCAGGTCTTGGATTTGAAGAGGGACAATGTTCTCAAAAGGCTAGTACAAATGGCAAATCAATCATAAGGACAACAAACTAGAACATGAGTGATACTTTTAGGTATAATGCTCACTTTACTGGATATTGTTTTTGTTGCAACAGGTTTGGACATAAAGCCAGTGAATGCAGATTTGGAGTCAGAAGAGAAATGCATTTATTTCTAAGGAATCCATTCATGTTTTTAAGAAGTTTGAAGTGTCACAATTGTAAAAATTTTGGGCATATTGCCAAATTTTGTAGACCTTCTTTGCAAATGCAACAAACTACAAGGAATATTGTTTCAGGTTTGTCTTCTTTAAGTTCTGAAAAGAAGTTGCTTGTTTGGAAACCTAAGGTAATCAATAAAAGCCTTGATGTTATGATTGCACAAGCTGCTTTTCATGCCAAAAAGAAGGAACAATGGGTGATTGACAGTGGCTGTTCCAACCACATGATAGGAGACAAAGAAAAATTTGTTAAGTTTGAAGACATTAATGAAGGCTCTGTTATGTTTGGAAATAATGATTGCATTATGATCAAAGGCAAAGGTACAATTCTTCTTGATGATGAAACACCACTACATGATGTGTATTTTGTAGAAGGACTGAAGCACAACTTGTTAAGTGTTAGTCAAATATGTGACAATGGTTTTAATGTGGTTTTTGATGCACATGGATGTGAGATCAAAAAGAAATCAGGTAAAGTTATTGCAGTAGGTCTAAGGACTAGTGGTAACATCTACAATCTTCATAACTCTGAAACTAAAAGTGTTGATAGCCATATCTGTTTCATGGGTCAAATTGAGGAAAGTTGGTTGTGGTATAGAAGACTTGGTCATGTGAATTTTGACAATCTTGTGAGAATCAGCAGGAATCACAATGTCAGAAATATACCTCATATTTCAAAACCAAGTAATACTATATGTAAAGAGTGTCAGCTGGGTAAGCAAACCAAAGTTAGTTTCAAACCTAAGGAGTATTTTACTTCAAAACCTCTGCAGTTGGTACATTTAGATTTGTGTGTCTTACAAGGACTAAAGCTCTAGGAGGAGAAAAATATTTTATGCTTTTCATTGATGATTTTTCAAGAATGACATGGGTAACATTCTTAAGATATAAATCAGAGGCATTTGATAGATTCAAAATCTTCAAGAAGATGGTTGAAAAGGAATCTGATTTCAAGCTAAAATGTTTAAGGTCAGACAATGGAGGAGAGTATACTTCAAAGGAATTTGAGGAGTATTGTGAAAAACATGGGATAAGAAGGCAATTCTCCACTCCTAGAACTCCATAGCAAAATGGAGTATCTAAAAGGAAAAATAGGACTTTAAAAGAAATGGCAAGAACCTTACTACATGATGCAAATCTGCCTAATGTCTATTGGAGAGAAGCTGTTCATACAGCTGTATATACTTTGAACAGAGTTCAATTAAGGGTACAGTCAAATTATACTCCTTATGAACTTTGGTATGGTAAGTCAGCTAATGTTGGGTATTTTAAAATTTTTGGAAGTAAGTGTTACATTAAGAAAGATAATGATAGCTTATGTGGTTTTGAGTCTAGATGTGATGAAGGCATATTTCTTGGTTATTCTACACATAGAAAAGCATATAAGTGCTTTAACAATAGGCTCAAAAGAATAATTGAAAGTACTAATGTTAAGGTGGATGAGGATTTGCAGCCCTGTATGCAGTTGATTCATGACAAGGAAGATGATCATCATTCACAAAAGGAAGAAGAAATTCAGGAAGAGGAAGAAGATCCTTAAAAATCTGTTGATGTTATGACAAAGACTCCTTCAAAAGCATATCAAATAGATCATCCTCATGAGTTGATCATTGGGGACAAGGACAGTGGTGTGGTAACTAGAAGAAAGCTTGCTGCTGCACATAATCAAGCACATGTGTGCTTGATATCTGAAATGGAACCTAAAAGTTATGTTGAGGCCAGCAAAGATGAAGCCTAGATTAAAGCCATGAAAGAGGAGTTAAGCCAAATAGAAAAGAACAAAACATGGGAAATTTTTCCAAGACCAGAAGGTAAGAATGTCATTAGATCAAAATGGGTTTTTAGGAATAAGCTTGATGATAAAGGTAAAGTTGTTAGAAACAAAGCTAGATTGGTTTGCAAAGGGTATTCACAAATTGAAGGAATTGACTTTGAAGAAACATTTTCTCATGTTGCTAGATTAGAATCTATAAGAATGTTTTTAGCTTTTTCAGTTTATAAAAATTTCAAAGTTTACCAAATGGATGTAAAATCAGCATTTCTAAATGGAGATCTTGAAGAAGAAGTTTACATGGAACAACCAGAAGGTTTTGTGAATAAAGATAATTCAGATCATGTTCATAGGTTGAAAAAGGCCTTATATGGTTTAAAGCAAGCTCCAAGGGCTTGGTATTATAGACTGGATAAGTTTCTGCAAGAACAGTGGTTCACAAAAGGAGGTGTGGACAGTAATTTGTACTATCTAATCAAAGGTGAGGATATTCTGGTTGTTGAAATTTATGTTGATGATATCATTTTTGGTAGTAATAATGATGATGTGAGTCATTCATTTCCTAACATTATGAAGTTAGAATTTGAAATGTCTATGTTTGGAGAATTGTCTTTCTTTCTTGCTCTTCAGGTATCTTAGCTTGAAAAGGGAATATTTATCTCACAAAATAAATATGCCAAAGAGATGTTGAAGAGATTTCAAATGGATGATTGCAAACCTTTGGGTACTCCTATGGAGACAGGGCATAAGATAAGTAAAAATGATGAATCACCTGAAGTAGAACAATCTTTGTATAGATCTATGATTGGCAGCCTTTTATATCTAACTGCTTCTAGGCCTGATATTATGCAGGCTATTTGTTTGGTTGCAAGATTTCAAGCTTGTCCTAAACAATCACACTTGAATGCTGTTAAAAGAATCTTTAGATATATTAAGGGTACACTTGATTTTGGTTTATGGTATCCTAGACACAATGATTTTACACTTCTTGCCTATACAGATGTAGATTGGGCTAGATGTCCTAATGACAGAAAAAGTACAAGTGGGGCAGCTTTCTTTCTGGGGGGCAGATTGGTTGCATGGCATAGTAAGAAACAAGATTGTATTTCTCTATCTACAGCTGAAGCTGAGTACATTGATGCTTCTTCATGTTGTACATAGGTACTTTGGATGGTACAATCACTTCTTGATATTAAGGTTGAGGTTAAAAAGCCTGTGTCTATTCTTTGTGATAACACTAGTTCTATCAATATGTCAAAGAATCCTATAATGCATTCAAGAACTAAGCACATTGCTATCAGATATCATTTTCTAAGGGAAAAGGTGATTGAAAATAAGTTACTTTGGAATATGTGCATACAAGTGATCAATTGGCTGACATCTTCACAAAGCCTTTGCCAAAGGAGACATTTGAAACTTTGAGACAGAGATTAGGAGTTCTGTCTCTTCTCTCTCTTCAATAGGTTACAGAGATATTAGATTCAGGGGGAGTTGTCTTCTACATCATTTTGATGTCCTGAATCTCATTTATACATAGTCTGTATATAGTTTTTGTACATATTTTTTGTGGTTGGTAGTGTTACAGTATTGTGCATTTGATCAGTGTGATGTAGAGTGTTGGTTTTGACAGTTTTTTTTACAGAGGATTGCATTTACAAGAACAGGACTCTATTGGTTGTGGTATTTTTTTTGCCTTTAACATTTCTATGTCAAAAAGGGGGAGAAATGAGTTATGGTTTTGCCATCAATGTCAAAGACAAAGGGGGAGTTTTGTAGCACATTTCACAGTTGAGCATATTGTCTTTTCATTGATGTCAAAATGATGGTGGTTTTCATTGAAGTTAAAATGATGGTGGTAATATCTCAGGTCCTTAAGTGACATGGTTTTCATGGTAGTGACATTAGTGACATGGTTTTTAGATCTCTCAGTTTTGATCTTTCAGCGGGTTAGTGTGGTAGTGATCTCTCAGTTTTGATCTTGAGTGAAGTTGTTTTGACTTGGTTATTTCAGTGGATTACAATTGCTTAATCAGTGGCATCTCATATGTTGGTTTGTCATATTAATTAGATGGCATTCACTACATATTATCAGTGTTGAATGAGAGCAAGGTTCTTGGAGTTGTATCACATGATAAGGCTTAATATGCATTATTCTAACTCCACCTAATTGACATCATGATAGTGGCATCACATTTTACAAATCTGATAAAATATGGTTCATTTTGCTGTGTTAAAGATATGATGACGTTTAGAGTTTTGGAGTGGTAATTGTGGTTAGTGCTTAATACCTAACAAGCTTTAAACAATGTGCTCAACACTCATTTCAACTAATCATAGTCTGCCCATCATCATTTTTGCACTTTATGTTATAATTTTGTAGTGACCGGTGATAGCAGGTTCTATTTCAATAGTGACCGGTCGAAGGTTGCATTAGTCATGATGTGGTAAGTCATATTGACCCCGATGCCATAGCACAAACAATGGACATAAGTTGTTTTTAAAAGGCTTCGCATCCAACGGTTCAAGTTTAATTTGCAAACGGCGGGTACCACAGATTGGAGGGATGTGTTTGAATTAGAAAGTATCTTCAAACGATCAGTTCATCCTGTTAAACTTGACATCCACTGTTGTTTAAAAAAGGTAATAAAGCATGTTAATCTTCACATCTCTCACTGAAGTTGAAGGGGCATTGAAGTTGGATTTTTTGTGAAAGAAAGAGTGAAATTTAGAATGTTTCTAAAAGAGAAGAATATGAAAAGGTTGTGTTCTTCGAAGGTGTTTTATTTTTCTTGTTTTGTTTTTTTTTTTTTAAGAGAATATGATATGATTGAGATGAAAAGAAGGTGTTGGAAGTTGAATCGAATGAAAGATATATTGAATGGTGGAAGTTCATTTTATATATAGTGAGATTTTAATGGCAAGTGTTGTTGAAGTAGATGAGAGATAATCTTGAAGAATGAAAGAAGTTTTTGGTGTGGAATTTTTGCTATGAGATGTATTTTTGTATATTGCAGGTATGAAGAAACAATTTCTTGGATAGGGAATTATGTTGAGTTTTTGAAATAATGATGGTGCAACAAATGGATGGAGCTTTTCAATGATCAAGATGGATCAATATTTGCTCAGAGAAGGTGGAATTGTTAAAAGACAATAATTTCTCAGAGAGGGTCAATAGTTCAGTATTGCATAGTGAGAAAGTTCATGAAATGGTGAATTAGTTTTTGAGATTGTTTTGTAGAGGTATGAAGTATTTTGAAGATCAAAATTGATTGATTGTAGATGATGATGACAGTTGAAGGTTGATTGCAAAGAATGTATTTTTGTTTGTTTTAAAAGGGAGAAATAAGGTTTTGTTCTTATTGAAACAAGGAAACCCCCTGAGTTATATTTTTCATTGAAATTTTGATGTTGTAATGTCAGTGAGACATGCAGAGAAGTACAATATGCTAGTGAGGCAAAACTGTAATGTCAGTGAGACAGTTGTAAATCTGAAATTTTTGTTAAGCCAGTGAGGCAATTGAGTGATTTTTATACCCCAGGAGGGTTTTCCACTCGGGAAATTTCTTGTGTCAAATTTTGTGTTGATACTCTGCATAATCTTTTTATCTATCTGAAGAATTCTATAATTGTGAAGTTAATTTTATCTAAAGGTCTAAAAAGGTGTTAAAATTGTTAACAACACTGATTCACCCCCCCTCTCAGTGTTGTGTGTATTCCTACACAAAGAAGCACTTGCAGGTCCACATAACTGCCACCACATTCAATAAATGGAGAACCCCAACAAAGCAAGCGGAAATCAAAAGCAAAGTAAGAAAGGAACTAACCTAAATAAAGAAAACTACTCTAACGAAAGAAAAATAGGCAGAAAGCAACAACTAACAATAGCTAACAACTAAGGAAAATAGAAAACAAAAAGCAAAAACTAATCTAAAACAATAGACTACTTAACAAAAACCTAACTAGAACAAGCAAGACTATGTACAAAGACCCTGGACAATGGGTATTTACACTACCCTGTGACTTATTTCTCATGACATGCAGAAGTAACAAGGTGCAAGTCAGTGTCCTAAGTTTGGCAAATGCATCTTTGTACTCTGAGAAGTAGGGTATAGGCAGGCTAGGTTCATGTTCAGGGTACCAATCATGCAGAATCAACAATTGGGGTAACTCATTAGGGTCATGGTCAATCCAAATGCAAGTTGTCTTACCTAAATCACCTAATCAAATTGATAATTGGAACTAAGAGGAGAAAGGGAAGCTATAACCTAATTTGTAGTACCATCAGTCAGGAATGTAAGTTCATCACCTTGCTACATTGTACCAAACACCTTCTCATCTTCGGGAGCTCTCAACTCATGTTTGGCCATATATTGTTCATCAAATACCTCTAGAGAATTGAATGTTGTAGTAACTTCCCAAGTGAATAGAAAGTTTGAACAATCTTCCTCAGAATGTTGATCATCTGGATGAATTCTACATGAATTGGCCAAAGCAAAGTTTGTCATATGCGGTGAGTTCCCATGCAGCAGCATATCCTTGCTTATCCTTGACACCAGCTCAATGATGTGATCAAGAGACTGACATGAAAAAGCTTCCAAGCCATCACTTTACATAACTGTCTAATTTTTATTCTTGGATTGCAGATTTCTGCTTACATTTGCCATCATTGGATCAGTATTAGTCAGATGAAATTCTTGTGTATTGTAGGTGTGAACAGAATCATCTTGATAGACATATGGTAAACTTGAATTGTCTTCATCAAAATCAGCCATATGTTCTAAAAAAGCTTTATCTGCATCAATCAACAACCTTCCTATTTCAGTTAAGGGCTGGCATTGGATTGGCAATTCATTGTCTGCAGTAAGAACACAACCTTTTTCTTCCTCTATATCAACCAATAACCCTTTTGTTTGGACTGCATATCCATTGTCTGTAGCAGCAACAAGGTCTTCTTCTTCTTGCATGATTTGGTCTGTGATGTCAAAGTTGCCTTGAAGTGATGCATTTTTCTGATTTTCTCCATTTGACTCAACTGAAAACTCTATGGGAGTAATTGTAGTAATATGATATGACTGATCATGGTAATGAGCTTGATTTCTTTCTCTAAATAATCTGATTGTACCTCAGATATGTCAACTGGAACAATTTTTTGCATTACTGTCCATGACTATTCTTCATCTGGAGGACTGATTTCTTCTTGTTCTTGCATATTTTTTATCTGAACAACCTGCTGTTCTAACTCTGAACTATTAGCAATCTAAAATGGACCGTTGTTCTGCATCTCTACAGCAACAAATTTAGGCTTGGAACTTGATATTTGTGAAGTATCCGGTTGTTGATCTACATCCTTATCATGACTACTTATCAAGTCTGATTTATCATCTACCTTTTCCACATTCTTTGTAGCAGAAATCTAATTTTGTGCATTACTATGTTCACTGCCCTGTGACTGAGAACTAGGATTCAACCATGCTAGAAGGTCTAATGAATGAAAACTTGGTTTTAACCAGTCAAGGACTATGTACTCTTTAGTTGGCTAATATGTAGACTATAGGCATTACCTGCTATCATCATCTGAGAATGTATTTTGATGAATAGTTTGGGGAACTTCAGTTTTTTCAATGTGTAGACTACCCTTTTGATTGCGATCTTTATGAATGATGGATTTACAACTCTTGCAGTCTCAACTCTTTAGATGCATTCAACTGAGACATGATCATATGCATTGGCCTCCATCCATTTTGCAACTCCTTGTGAGGTCTTACTTTGAATATGTCTGTCATACCCACATCTTGCTTCAGGCTTGTAAACTTCAAAAATAGGAAGCAATCCCTTCAAATACAGATCCAATCTTTGGAGAAAAGTCAAATAGTTGATCTTGTCATGCAGCTCTCCAGGATGAATGGTGCAGACCTAAGGTGAACTAAAATTAAGCAGTGTTAGTGGAGGATACTTCACTCTGATTTGCCTAATACTTCTTTAAAAAGTGGGATGTCAACTTTGAAATTCTCTTCATGATATGATTGTTGTGATAGTGTTATGGAGAACAAAGGAGTCTCATGACTGAAACCCTTCTATGTACCATTGGAACTAAATCTCCTGAATAATCAATTCATTCAGCATGTGCAATGAACCAACAAAACTGATAGCTTGCATAAAATCTTGGTTCATGCCCTCCTTCTAGTGCTAATTCTGTTGATTGCGTTAGAAGAGAGGGGCATGCATATAAAATCAACCAAACCGAGATCTTTAATGGATGGAGCAATGTCTCATTTTAGCAATGGCTTTGGTTAGTCCTCCTTCTAGCGCTAATTCTGTTGAGCGATAGGAGGAGAGACGAGCAGAAAATGAATGATGACTGGAGCAATGTGTTCTTTCCCTGTTCATCCCTCCTAGTGCCAATTCTATTGATGGGTGTTTTAGCACTCAACAACACAGGTGTGATTGTTGGTTTCACACCTCTCTTGAAAAGTATCCTACCCTAGGTAAGACTACTCCAAGGTTTCTACAGCTAGGTCTTAGCGTGCTTGGAATGACTTAGTAGTATGTCTAGTTGTGTCGATAAGGGGTCTTACATAAAATGCAGGGTTTATGGAATATGACAGCAGTATGTATGCAAAAACCCTATGATACTTTCAGTAGATTTGTAATGTAGATGTTTCTTATAACCTAACCTAACAAACTTAATATAAATAAAATGTAAAAGGAAAAAGAGAGGGAGAAGGGATAAGAGATCCTAAGTGACAATCACAAATGGGTAAAATGTTGCAGATAGACAAATACTTCTAATAAACCATTCCCTGTTTCACCAGGATAAAAAACTTACAATGTTGTAAGAAATGATGCAATCTTCAAAGGATCCTTACGATTTTCAAATTGCATTCACTTATTAAACACCCAAATAATGGCGCAGCTTAACTAGTGGAATGCAACTAAACTATATTCAATGACAAGGCCCAGGCTAACTATACACAACAACTTACAATCAACAAGCACTAATAGTATGGACCAAAGCATTTATCAAATATATTAACATTTACCCATCATTGTGAAAGCACAACTAATTAAATTTAGATTGATATGAACCATGAAAACCAAAATGAGACAATACATAAACACAAATTCTCAGCAAGATGCAAAACTTGCTTTGTATTGACTGTATTTTGGTAGAGTCTCAGTAATTCAGTATCAAATCTTACTTGTCACAAATGAGAGAATGATGGCCCTTTAATAGACAAGGCACCATACCAAGTTTTTCAATGGACGGTGGAGATTAACTCAACACCAATGGTCTAGATTATATGGCATTTAATGCGATACATCAGTTAGTTACATTTTCATATTTGCTTTTGTCCTTTAGGAAAAAGATAAAATATAGCTTGCAAATACATTGAATCTAGACAAAATGGATACCCATTTGGTTGTACATGATGAAAAGTCAATTTTCAAGGCCTAATAAAGCCCAAATAGAGTCACTTGAAAACTTGAGCTGATGTGGATTCACAGGATTCCAAGTGCTGATTGGATCAAAAGGCATATTTCGGTGAAGGTATATACATCTAGATGCTTGTTGGACTGATTCTTGATGACTGGGTCTTGTTGGAACAACTATATGCATGTCTTGGACATTGGACTGGATTTGTGGGAACAACAATGAAATAGACTTGATCTTGGATTTATTTAGCTCCTATAGCTCTTCTCCATCATCTTGGACATCATACTGACTTTCTCTTGCATGTGCAACAACAATTTGGTTGATAGAATGTCGATTCTGTAGTTCTGGGTCAGCACTGCACCTCTATGTGTTCACCTTCCAAGACGGCTCCAATTGATTCCTTTGTCCTCCAAGACCTGCAATTCATAATGTAAAGCATCAATTTCATCATAAATAATCATTTTCCATCAATTTGGTTCAAAACATGTCCATTTGCAGCCATGGATTAGTCAAAAATAGCTCATTGTGAATGTTGCTTCCTTATAGTCCTATTCACAAATCCAATGATTTTTTCATGATTTTCTAAAATTTTTACCATTTTCAAGTACCCATTTGGCCAATACATTGATCTAGGAAGTTTTTGTGGTAATTAGGATCCATTTGGAAACTTTTATTTCATGTTCTTCTAGCCTTTTCTACAAAAAGTAGAATTTTTGGGGGTCACGGACTTTTCATGTGTAGTAGCATTAATTGTTGTAAAACATGCCAAAAATCCACACAAACTTGATAAAATGTTACTCATGATGTGACAAATAGATATGCAATTCAAATCCATCAAGAAAATCCAATTTGCTCCTTGAAAAACTTAATTTTTAGGCCAAAATACCAAAAAACGTGGGTTTTGGGTGTCACGGACTAAACTTCGGGGGAGGTCAAATTTAGCGCAAGTCCGTGAGGTTCATTTTTAGTGCAAAATGCTTTTGTGCTACTTTTAGGTGCTACTAACTTGCATGAGTTTGGGTTCGGACCAACTAAAAGCCTCTCATAAGGTTGGTCAGGGTGGATTGTAGCGCAAGTCGGTGAGGTCAATTTTTAGCGCAAATCATAAAAGGCTCAGTCGGCAGGGATTTTCAATGCAATCGACTAGTGCAAGTTTCTCTATCTACCAACCAAGTGCAGTGAAGGCAAATATTAGCGCAAGTTAGTTGAAGCCCATTTCAACACTTTTCTTTAAAATTGTTTCAGCGGGGATTTTTGGTCCAACTGACTTAGCAGTAGTTTGAAGGGAAGTTGGTCGGAGGGGGATTTAGCGTAAAAGTTGGTAGGAGGCATTTTTAGCACCATATTTTGAACTTCTCGGAGTGAAATTATTTTAAAAAAATATTTAAGTATAAGAATTGAATTTCTTATACTTTAAATATTTTTAAATATACTTTCGAGATGTTTGAGATAGGTTCTAGATCCATAGTATTTCATATACAGATTCTAGAATTTTGTGGTTCCACCAGATTTCAAACTTAGCCATTTTTTAGGATTTTCAGGGTTTCAAACTTAGCCAAATCAGGGCTTTAGGAACATGTATCAGGGTGAAAGCTTATGGACCCCTTAGTGAAATCTAATGGAATTTGACACAATTTTGCAACTGTAAGATTTGGAAACTAAGAATTTCAATCTGACACATCCTACAAAAGCAATCTCAAGGGTAATATTTAGTGACATAAGATTTTGGAGCAAAATATAGTAACACCCAATTTCAGTGCAGAAAGTAACAAATGGCTATTTCTTGGGTACTAGAACACCCGAGATACCTCCAAATGACATCAAATCACCCCAATCATGCAAAATACTCAAATATGTAACAAATCATGCACTCCAAGCACAAATTCATCTTCTCATCATCTTAAGGCAGAAAGGTTGAGACTCCAAGCCAAAGAAAAAGAAGGGGGTCTCCATTTGCCAAAATGGGGCATGTGTGCAAGGCACAACAAGTAGAACCAGCCACTACACATGGCGCCTAAGATAGGATTTCACCATGGTACTTATCCAAGGCATCACCGAAGTGATTTTCACAATTGGATGACTTTATTGCACTCAATTTTTTCTTGATTTTTTATTTTTATTGTTTTGAATTTTTATGATTTTTTTGTATTTTTTAAATTTGGGATACTCAATGGGTTATGCATAGAAGCTTTTCATGTGCATGATGTTTATAGGCTCATCTAGAGGTTGCCCCTCAACTATTGCAAGCTAACATGCTCTTGACCCATAGCTGGCTGTAATGTCATACGGTCCCAACCAATTAGGCTTGATTTTTCCTTTCTTATGATGCTCTTGTAGGTTTCTCTGATTTTCCATGAGGACAAGGTCACCTATCTCAAACTTGTGGTTCTTGATCTTCTTGTTGTAGCTTCTGCGTAGGTGATTTTGATACGCTTGAAGGTGATTGAGAGCATCCAAGAGTTTTTCATCTAGTGGCTCTAGCTCATTCAATCATGCAACTCAATACTCCTCCTTAGTGATTGAATTCTGCAATGAAATCCTCAGTGAAGGGAGCTTGACCTCAATAGGCAAAGTGGCTTCGGAACAAAATCATAATGAGTATGGTGTGGCTCCTATGGGTGTATGAATGCTTATGCGATAGGCCCATAGGGTGGGGTTGAGTTGAAGGTGCCAGTCACAACCAGTTTCATTAACCATCTTTTTTAGGATGTGTAAGATGGTTTTGTTAGAAGCTTCTGCTTGACCATTACCTTGGGGGTAATATGGTGCAGACAAATGATGTTAGATGTGAAATTTCTCTTACAGGGTGCAGACTTCTTAGTTTTTAAACAATTTTCCATTATCTGTGATGATGGAATGGGGAACGTCGTCATGACATGATGTAGTGGAGGATGCATTTAATGATTTGGATGCCAGTGGTAAAAGTGAGTGGAATAGCTTCTACCCACTTGGTGAAGTACTTGGTAGCAGTAATGATGAACTTTTGGCCATTAGATGAGGGTGGGTGAATTTTTCCTACGAGGTCAAGTCCCCACTGTGAAAAGGGTCAAGGATTTGTTATCAGTTGCAACTTCTGTGAAGGTGCATGGATGAGATCACCATGTTGCTAACATGGTAGACATTTCTTCACAAAGCGGTAAGCATCTCGTTCCATAGTTGGCCAATAGTACCCTGTTCTTAGAATTTTCTTCACTAAGGTAGGTCCACTAGAGTGTGCCCCACAAATGCATTCGTGTACCTCTTGCAAGGCCACTTTGGCTTTGTTAGAGTTGAGATATCGTAAAAGAGTACCATCAAGACTTCTTCGATAGAGGGTATCTCTTATGAGGGAAAAATAGAAAGCTTGGTGGATTAAGGTTTTGTGTTGTGCAGATGATCGATTAGGTGGTAGGATGTTGTCATGGAGGTACATGTAGGTCTCTTGATACCAAGGAGATAAGGGGCCAACAATGTTGTACACTAGCTCTGATTGTGGTACATCGTAAGCTGGTATTGGTAATTCTTCAATCAGGAACTCACACTTTTTGTTGTCCTTTTTCATGTCGACCAAGGATCCTATAGTGGCCATATCATCTGTTGCTTTGTTGTTTAATCTTGGAATTTGCTCAAAATGGATATCATGGAAATAATCTTTAAAATCATCTACAATCCTTTTGTAGGGTAGGAGTTTGTCATCCTTTGTCTTGTACTCATTGTTAACCTATCTGATGACCTGCGAGTCTCCATAAACTGTCAGCTTTTCAATTTTCCACTGAATGGCCATGCACAATCCTGTGATGAGGGCCTCATACTCTACTACATTATTTGTGGATGGAAATGTGATTTTGTAGGATTTAGGAATAGTGTCTCCTTGAGTGGTAACAAATATGATGCCTACCCTTGAGCCACGATGTGCGTAGGATCCATCAAAATACATTTTTCATGTTTTTGTTGTTGATGATATTGTCAGTATGGACTCATCTGGAAATTCTGCAAGAAGTGATTGTTCTTTTAAGATAGGTGCATTAGCTAATTGATTAGCGATCACTTGTCCTTTGATAGATTTTCTTTCCATGTACTCAATGTCAAACCCACTCAGGATCATAACCCACTTAGCCATCCGTCTTGTGAGAGTTGCTCTAGTCAGTAGATATTTGAGCGGATCAATCTTGGCAATGACCTTTGTCTTATCATTGAGCATGTAATGTCTTAGCTTTTGAGAAGTGATTACAATGGCAAGACATGCTCATTCAATAGGAGTGTAGTTTAGGTCATAGGTCACCAAGGTACGACTAATATAGTATATTGCTCTCTTTTCCTTGTTCATCGTGTTGTGCTAGCAAGGCCTCTATCATTGTTTCTATTGTTGAGATATATAGAAGAAGGGGTTGTCCTTATTTTGGTCGAATAGGAATGGGTGGATTAGCAAGATATTCCTTTAGTTGTTCAAAGGCACCCTGGAACTAATTATCCCATACAAAAGCTATATTTTTTAGAGAAGATGTTGAAATGGTTGACACTTGTCTACAAGTTGTGCTATGAAGTGGCGAATGGATTGAAGTTTCCCTTGTAGGATGTGACATTGGTTGAGTGTTTTGGGTAGAGGAATCTTTAATATAGCCTTGAATTTGGCGGGGTCGACTTCAATTCCTCTTCTTGACATAATGTATTCTAGGAGTTTTCCGGAGGTGACCCCAAAGACACACTTCTTGGGATTTAGCCGCACATTGTATTGCTCTAGTCTATCAAATATTTTAGCCAACACATTCAAGTGATCTTCTCTAGTCCTTGATTTTCCCAGTAGATCATCTACATAATCTTCCATTATGTTGTGGAAAAGGTCATGGAAGATAATTGTCATGGCCCTTTGATAGGTAGATCCTACATTTTTCAACCCAAAGGGCATCACAACCCAGTAGTGAGTTTCTGATGGACATATAAAGGAGGTCTTATGTTGGTCATCTTCGGCTATCTTGATTTGGTTGTATCCAGAAAACCCATCCATTAAATACAACATCTCGTGCCCTGCAGTGAGATCCACAATGATGTCTATGTTGGGTAGTGGAAAGTCATCCAGAGGGAAAGCCTTATTAAGATCCCTGAAGTATGTGTAGCAATGAATGCCCCCAATAACTTTTGCTACCGGTACAATGTTGGATACCCATTCGAGATAGTCTATAGGGCAAATGAATCCCACATCTAGGAGTTTCTTGAGTTCCACCTTGACGAGGAGTGCCGCTTGGGGATTCATTTTCCTTAGGTTCTGCTTTACTGGCTTCACATCAGAATGCACTGCAAGGTGATGGACAACTAGAGTGGGATCTAATCCTAGCATGTCAACATATGTCCATGGGAAGTTATGACTCCTTTGTTTGAAGAAAGCTAAGAAAGCCTCTTGTTCTTTTGTTGTGAGGGATTCTGCTCTGAATGTGATCTTTGGTGTCTCTTATGTTCCAAGATTCATCTCATGTGATGCTTCAACTAGGATTGGTGATCTTTCTTAATATAGCTCTGATACTTTAGGGAAGCCCATCCTCTCATCTCTTAGTGCCTCATAGAGGTTTTCACTAGGTGATACATCCTTTATTTTATTTTTTTCCTTATTTGAAAGTGCCACAAGGTGGTTTTCACTAGGGGATGTTATTTTTATTTTCATATTTTTGTGACTAAGAGTTTGGGTTGTCTCTCTGAAGTATGTGGATGTGTTTAGTTCCATGATGTAGTTGGCCCTATGATCTCCAAGGGGAAATGATCTCTAACCCCCATCATTTCAGCTATTGCTTCACCATTTTGTGCGACATCAAGGACGGGAGTTCCTTGTTGGTCCCAAACTATGAGTTGGGGGTAAACAAGAGGTAGGTCATTGGATTTAGACGACATGGTGGTTAAGGTGTAGATGGTGCATATGGATTATTCGAAGATCTCAGTGAAATCATTGAAAGAGTCTTGATGGTCTTCTTTGTTGATGTTGTCTACCATGAGGAAAGCCTTAGCAACCTCACTTAAGATACACTCAATATCGGTGGGGGTAGACTCTTGTTTTCTGTACCCTAACCCATGGAGATATGGATTTCTTGTTCCTTGGGTTCAACAATTCCTTGTTCATAAGTCCTATACTGCCTTGTTCTTTGTAGCCCATAGATTTGACAATTTTGAGACTCTTTCCATAGATCTTGGTTGGGAGAGTAGGAGCTTCTTGATTTTCTTCTTCTT
Source organism: Cunninghamia lanceolata (assembly GCA_027924645.1). Taxonomy (NCBI): domain Eukaryota; kingdom Viridiplantae; phylum Streptophyta; class Pinopsida; order Cupressales; family Cupressaceae; genus Cunninghamia; species Cunninghamia lanceolata. The sequence goes on from BSBN01000460.1 coordinate 8,088,499, forward strand.
TGTATAGCCAAGAGGATATATCTTTGAGAACATCTTGTTCAAGGAGGTTCTTCTTCTCGAAGGTAGGTGAAGGTTTGCATTTGATGACAACAGTAGAAACTTCATCTTCTTTAGGAGTACCAAATGTCTTGGGGGATGGTGGTAGTAGGCCCACACAAAAATGTGCCATATAGGTCATACTCACCACATCCCATATCACTTATCTTGATCTTGACCTTAGGAGAAGTGGATGTTTGTGATGTGGTTGAGATGTTAGAAGGATCAATGTATGAGGTGGATAATGTAGGATTGGTATGTGAGGTGGATGTTTTGGTGGCATTGTTGTAAGGGTAGAAAGTGCGATCACGCCATTCTAAGAAACTACAATATTGGAAAGGATGAGGGTCAACATAGATGGTAATTTCTGTGCCATTTTGAGGGAATTTTAAACATTGATGGAAGGTGGATGGGATGGCTTGCATGGCATGAATCCATGGTCAACCGAGAAGAATATTATATGGGAGGTCAAGATCAAGTACTTGACATTTGGTTTCCAATATCTTTTGTCCCACTTGAATGGGAAGCTTGATGGTGCCTTCAGACAATGTTTCGGTGTCATCATATCCTTTGATGGTTATAAACTCACTAGAATCCACAACCACATTGGATTATCCCAAATATTTTAATAATTTTAGAGTGCAAAGATTTAGGCTGGAGCCACCATCTATTAAGACTCGTTTGATGGTATGCTTATGGATTAGGACTTCGATGTGTAGAGCTTCATTGTGTGCAGAATTAGATGTAGGTAGATCCTTTTTTGAGAATGTGAGGCAGTGAGGTAAGGTGATGTGGCCTACCATAGCTTGGAATTGGTCAACATTCAAATTGGTAGGGACTTGGGTTTCCATTAAAGCTTTGTTAAGGACTTCTTTATGGAGGGGAGATGTGCGTAGCACTTTGAGGATGGAGATTTGTGTGGGGGATTTTTTGAGGTGATCTAAGAGGTTGTACTTGTGAGAGGATGGTGGATTGGTAGGTGTGGATATAGAGGGTTCATCATTGGTAGGGGTTCCACAGATGGAAATGCATCCGCGACAAGTAGTAATGGCACAATTTGGTGTTTTAGCTCTAATGGTGATGGTGTTGACATTGTTGGAATAATCTTCAATTCATCCCACAACATAATCGAAAGAAGAGGGAGGGGGTATGACATTGTATGTTTGGTTGGAAGATGAGGCTTCACCTTTGTTATGATATAGAAGGGGATCCTTGTATGCTCCTAAGTTCGCATTAGGTGATTGTCTTGGAGGTTCATCGATGGTTATATCACCTCTATCGATAAGGTCTTGTATACAATGTTTCAACCTCATGCAGTTAGATGTCTTATGCCCTTTTACGCAATGATATTCACAATAGGCATTTTCATCAAACCAAGAGGGTTTAAATTGATTTTCATCGTAAGGTCGAATAGGGGGTAATGTGATTAGATCCGACATTACAAGGTTATTTAAGACATTTTCAATGGGTTCCCCTAAAGGTGTGAATTTCCTCTTAGGGTTATTGTTTTGTCTCAACGGTCCCCTAGGAACATTGACATTATTGTTTGTGGATATACATGGTGGGATGAGATTTTGTACATTTTGGACGGCCTTCACATCAGTGACACCATTATTAAGAGTATTCTTGTTTTTACCCCAAAAGTGAGGTTTATCGTTGGATTGTGCATTGTTGTCTGTATGGGAAGTGTTGTTATTGTTGTTGACTTTATTGTTGTTGTTGGTCTTGTTGTTGTTGTTGTAAAGTTTTATAGAGCCTTTAACAATAAGGTCTCTTTCAATGGTTATTCCTTTGTCTATAACCTCCTCAAAGGTTGATGCACACTAGATTTGTAAATGGAACCCCATTTCTTGGTTAAGATTAGTCACAAACATAGTGACTAGTCATTTTTCAGGAATTGGCCAAGGTAGTTTTCTTGCTATGCCTCTCCACCTTTGTAAAAAGGTGGTAAAGGATTCCCCACTCTTTTGTTTTGTGTTGCAAAGGTCAGACATCATGGATATTTCATGTTCAAAATTATAGGAGAAATGATTCACAAATTTATCCGCAAGCTCATGGAACATCTTAATACCGAGTGGAAGATGAGCAAACCATTCGGTAGCTTGACCACCAAGGCTTCTAGGAAATAGTCTCATCAAATAGGTATCATCATATGAGACTTCTAGGCAAGCTATGTAAAACTCCCTAAGGTACTCCCTAGGGTCTCCCTTTCCTTTGTATTTGTCAAATTTTGGTGTTTCAAAATTTTTAGGAAAGGGGGGCAATGCCAATGTTCTATCAAACGGATATGGGAAAATATCTTTGAAAGAATATTGCTTTCTTTTGTTTCCATGTTGCATGTCATCAACCTTTTGGATCAACGATTGCACAATGCTAGGTAAATATTGGGTAGGCGGTGGTTGTGGAATGTAGGTTTGTTGGTTTTGAATTAATTGTTGGAGGAAAGGTGGAATTTGGTTTTGGGGTGGATTTTGATTTTGTGAGATTTGGTTTTGATTTTGATTTTGATGAGCGAGGTGTCGTTGATAGGTGGGGAGTTGTTGTAGAATATGTGGCAGAATTTTGTTTGTTTCGATTGGGATTTTATTGTGAGGTTTGGATGGAAGATGTAATAGGGGTTTGGGACGTTGCATTTTGTACATATGTAAAATTGGATGAAGGGTTGTTACATGGGTTGTTGTTAGGAATGTTGGATGTGATGTAAAGTGGTTGGGAGAATAATTGGGTCATGAAAGCTATGGTGTTAGTGTCAAATTGGGGTGCACTTGTGGAAGTACTTGTGTGCATGGTGTTGTTGGGAATGTTATGGGTGATTTACGGTGTAGATGTAGTGATGATGGATGTTGACATGGTTGAGACATTTGATGTGGTTGATGTGGTGACATTTGAAGCTTGGGATGTGCTAGGAATATTATGGGATGTGGATGGTTGTGATGATGTGGTGACATTAGGTATGATGGCATCATTTTGAATAAGGAGTTCAAGATATCCATTGGGATCTGATTTTAGGACTCTATCAAGTATGTCCATAGAATCGACGTCTTGTGTGAAATATAAGACATCTTGATCTACATTATTGGTGTTGGTTGTTTGGTTGGGTGGAAAAGGATTTACCATATAGCATTAGCATCAAATGTTGGTAGTTGTTAGATTGTAGGGATATTGTTTTGGTCAATTTGAGGCATCCTTATACCGAAATTGACTCTAAAAGGTTCCATTTCCTTGTTCTTCCTAGCTTGTGACCTTGTCAAGGGCATACAATGTATTTGGGTGTGGATTTTGTTGAGTGGATGAAGATTGAGACCTTAGAGAATAGATTTCAAAGTATTGGACCCAAGGATAGGTGATGAAAATTGGGATGGAGATTTAGCCTTAAGAGAATAAAATCTCAAAATTCTAAACTTAAGGATGAATATGGATATGGTACGGTTTGGTATAGGTTTTGGCTTTAGAGAATAAATCTAAAAAGTTGCAAACCTAAGGATGATTAATGATAAAGGTATGAATGAGGACCTTAGAGATTAAACCTCAAAGATAAATGAATGAATTGATTTTCAAAAACTTTAGACCAAAGGGGTGGGATAAAATAGAGGATGGATGGAATGGATGAAGCAAAATGGTTTTTTGGGATGTAGGTGAAAACATTTGATTTTTGGAAGATGGCCTTAGGATGAATTTGAAAAGGATGATGATGTGACTAAGGTAGTCTTAAGATGGTCTGGATGATAATCAACTAAGGAAGACCTTAGATGATTTGGATAAATGGATTTTGGATGATAATCAACTAAGGAAAACCCTAAATAACAAGGATGTTTGGATGACCAAAGATGTTGGATAAATTTTGATGATGTTTGAAAAGGATTTTCAAATCAAAGGTGAGCTTGAATAAATCTAGATCTTTGGATTATAAAAAATGATATTCCTCTTTACTTAAGATAGACTTATGACCTTAGGCAAAATGGGGAGGATTATTTTACTTGAAGGTAGACTAATGACCAACAAGCAAAATGGGATACTAGAGGATAGTAAGTTCTAGATTTAATTATTGCACAAAGTTGATTTGAGGTATGGATTTGGATGTTGATTGATGTTTGGATTTTGGATGCTTTTTAATTTTGGATTTTGGATTATTTTTGATTTGGGATGTGGATGTTGGACTTTGGATAAGATGGATAGAATATGGATAAGGTTGGGTAAATGTTGGATTCAAAATGAATTTTGGAATGGATGAGTTAAAGGTCTAAAGGTGAAAATCAAATTGTAGGATTGAAATGAAATGGTGAATGAGTGGATAGGGTATGACCAAAGATTAAATATCAAAATAATATTTACTTAAGGCCAAATGATATGGATTTGGACAAAAGGTTGGATTATGTGGAGATGAAAAAGATGGATTATGGTTGGATTTGGTAATGATTAATGATTTGGGATCAAAGGTCCAATAATCAAAATGAATTTCTCTAAGGTCAAAATGAAGGTATATGGATGAATTTGGACTAAATGATTGTGGATGATGGTCAAAGGTGAATTTGGATTTTGACAAGGTGACCACAGATTTTGATTGGATGGGTTTCAAGGGTTCTAAGACAAATTACCAGACACGTGTGGGATTCAGTCTTCAGACGATGTCAATTTTTGGTGATAAGGCGTCAAAATAGAGTGAAATCATGCTAGACTAGAGGTAGATGGCACCAAAATAGTGGATTATGGTGTTAGGGAAAATGGTGCCATAGGGGAATTTTAAGGTGCCAAACAGAGAAGTTATAGCACCAAAATGAGATAGTGTCTAGGATTTTGTCTAGGTCCTTGGCAATTTTTGGGTAAATCTTAGATTTTTGGACTCAAAATTTTGGATTTTTGAAGGTCAAATGGTTAATTTTGAGGGCTCAAATGTTCAATGGTTTGATTTTTCAAATGGTTCAAGTGCTTTTGTATAATGTCGATAAGATTTCTTGACAAGTAGACAAACAATCACATAAGAGAACACAATGGAAAAATGTTTGATAGGAAGTATAAGAATTATTTTTATATTCAAGAGCCCCTCAAGTCTAAATTCTCATGGGTCTAGACACAATAGAATACACTTGAAAATAATGCTTAGTCTACCTAACGTCAATTGGTACAGGGGCATCAAGAGCCTCATAAACTTAATTTTGTCATTTTTGGGTTTTTAGGTTGATGGTGTGTTTTAGTGTTTAATAAGGTCATTTATAATAATTTATAATCATATGGGTTCATTTTTGGTGTGTTAATTGTTTTTTATATTTAAAAGTGTAAAAGTTGCCAAATGTTGTTAAAAGTTATCATGCAACTTTAGCAAGGTGGTAAAAATTAAGAAAATGGTTACATGCAAGAAAGAAATAGTTACAAACCATTGGGATTGATTGTAAATGCACAAATATACCTTCAAAATTCAAATGGAGGGAGAGAAGAATGGATTTTTGTGATTTTGGTGAATAGAAGCAAGCTTTTCTCTGGTTTTTAACGTTGCAGTCTTGTTCTGTTGTTGTGTATGACCTATATGGCCCATGTAATGACTTAAAATAAGTTGGATCATGTGGGCATGTGAATTTAATTCATTTTACTTTTTTTTCATCAATTTTTATTGAGATTTGTGAAAGTTATGGCCATTTTGGTGAATGTTGCCCTAATCTAACAAAGTTTTCCAAACTTTGCAGTATGAAATGTGCTAGTATGACCATGTATAGTACAGTACGGGCCTAAAGCCAATTCTAAAAGTTGAAGACATGAGTCTAGTTTCATATTCTTTTGGTTTGAGAAGATTTGATTAAGTTTTGAATGAGTTATGCTATTTTTGGTGAGAGCAGTTTTGTAACAGTCCTAGGGTTTGCATAGGAACAGTCTTGTTTTTGCCATAGTCCATACAAAGAAACCCTAGCCCATTTTGATGTATGTTTAATAAGGGCCAAAAGGGTATCCAAAACAAGTTTTACATTTCCTTTTTCAAGTATTTTTGAAAAATTATGACCAAAAAGGTCTGATTTTACTGCACCTAGTGACAACAATCCATTATTGTTTGGAACATAGTGTCAAACAAGTGTAAGGGTCATGCATATTTGGAAAAACCTAAAGTATGTTGAAAATAGGTCTAAATACACCAAATTTCTCTTGTTTCATGATGTCCTTAATGATGGAACAACATTAATTTGTTGTCTCGACATGTTTTCATGTGTATTAGGAAGCTTTTAGGCATTGGCTGAAATGAGTCATTGTGTGAAGGGTATAAGGGTAGTAAAGTTGTGTTAGAAAAATCATTTTTTTTCCTATGTATCATCAATGGACAATGGCAACTTGTTCAAGCCCACAACTTGGAATCGCCTTCGACTGCAAATGTAGGAACACTTAATGTGGTTGTATACACTTTTGTCTTTGCAACAGAGGATAGGGATGGGCCTCTAGGACTGGAAGGATGACCCAATCACCCTCTCCTTAGAAAACCAACAAGTAGCTTATGCTAAGCCGAGGATTTTTGTCTCTTCTTAGGGGAGCCATATGGTGAGTATCTTTAGAGAATGTATCCTCTTGCATTGAACAAGACACCAATAATTTGGTCAACAAGGTAGGCTTCTAATATTAAGGTGTCTAGAGAGAATTCACGGACTTGACGCTTATTGATGTGGTAGTGACTAACTTAAGAGACTATCCTAGCCACTTATATCAATCCTTTTGCAAGGAAAAAATGGGGTTGATGTATCACACACACAAGTGTATGGATATTGGGGAATTGTCAGAATAAGAATACTATGCCAAGAAGTCTTTGGCTTTCACCTAAACCATTTATATAGCAAACCGAATTGAAAGCACCGCTTAGAGTCGCCCCTTGGGGTGAGTACCTCTTTTCCCACCAAGGCAGGCTCTCCTAAAAATATAAAAAGAAGATAGAACAATTTCTATTACACCCAAGATCCTTTGAAAGGCAAGGGGAGAGGATACTTTTGTTCTACCTTGGGATCTACTTAATGAAATGTGAAAATGCACCAAACACAACAAACACTTGTTCTTTTTAGAGCACCAAGTTGAAATGTTCCTACTTTAAATACACAAGTTCATTTTAAAACACAAAACCAAGTGTTCTTATGTTAACATGCACACACACACAAAAGGAATCATGCAATGAAATGTGTTAGTAGTTTAATTTTCTATCTTTGACTAGTGTTCTTTCACCTACAAGAACATGTCAACTGCCTGCACAACTCCCAAAATCAGTCAGCCAGATAGCACCAAAATAGAAAGAAATGGCACCAAAAATTAGTAAAATGGTGTTAGAAATAGATCAAATGGAGCTGAAAATAAAAAAATGGCACTACAAAAATAGAAGATGGCACAAAGATTTTCTAAATAAAAAATTAGACTGATGATAGAAAGCATAATCAAAATGGTGCTACAGATAAGGCAAATGGTGCCAAAATAAAATATGGCATCAGAAATGCATGAAATGATGCTAAAATGTTTGGAAATGGCACCAAAAGGGTTTTTACTTATCTTACCTTGGCTGCACAGTCAAATAGTGCAATTCTGTGTGTAGATGGCACCAAAACAAGATAGTCCCCCTAAATCTGCTCAAAAAAGTTTGTTAGTTTGAAATGATCAAATCACAAGGGGTTAGGATGTCTTCTACCCTATCAACAAACACCAAACATTGGATAAAAACCAAGTAGCAGGTGTTATGAAGCATAAATGACCCAAAGTTAGTCCAAAAAAACATTTCAAACCTCCCTAGACAATTTTTTGCATTACAACCCCCTGTATCTATGTTTTTATGTTAAAAACAAAGAGCATGATATGCTAAAAGATGCTAAAACTTCAAGAAAACACCCTAAAATTTACTTAAGCCCAAAATCTTAGCATGATGTCATTAGAAATATGGCACCAAAACAGAAGAATATGGTGCCAGAAATCAGTTTGATGGCACCAAACTACAGACAGATTGCGCCAAATCGAGAGATTTTGGTGTTAAAACTCTGGTAAGTCTATCTCCTTGAAAAAAACTCAAGCAAACAAAGTTAAATAGGACCATGGGGTCCCACTGGGCATTCCAAATGAAGATGAAAAAGATAAACATGGTGAAATAAGTAAACCAAGTGCATAAAACAAGTAGTTATACCTTGACTGTCTCCCTCACTCCTTGATAAGGTTGAGAGCTTAGCACCCACAAGCTCTAGCTTCACCCATGACTATGTTCTCAAATGTGAAATGCTCTCAATACTAATGCAAATCAACATAGCCTAGCTAATGATGGAGAGGATGAGAAAAAAATTTGGCATAATAAGTTTACACTAAAATTGGATGTCAAAATGGCTTGTGGAGGCTTGTATTTATAGGCAAATTGGAGGGGATTTTGATCCAATGGTTGAGATTCCATGTTGAGATCAATGGATGAGATTGGTTGTGAGATGAAGGGCTAGGATTTGATCAACAAATTTGGAGGGTGGAGAATAAAAATGAATCTTTTATTCATTTTGAGAAGGACTTAGCATTAAATGTGATTTATATGGATGAGGAAATTTAAAATTAATTTCCTTGGGATGAGATGGAATTAAAAATTCAATTTCATGTGGGGTTGTGAAATTCATGTGACACATGCACATTTTTGGGGCCTTACAATTGTAGGCTTAAAAAGAGGAAGATGTTTTTGCACAAAAATGGTAAAGGTGAGTTGGAAGGGTTATGAATATTTTGTAATTTTTAATTTGTGGTTGTGGGAGAAGGTGTTAATCATGCTTTGACCAAGTTAATCAAGGTGATTAACTCAGTTAATGTGGCTGAAAATTAGTGGATGAGGTAATTAGGGTGTAGGATTAATTAAATAATGATTTATTTCGTTAATCTGGGTCTAGGGGTCATGTAGGCTAGGGTAGCTAATTAAATAATAGGTATTTAATGAACTAGGTTAGGGGTAGGCTAATTACTAGGCTTGATTAATCAGATAAACATGATTTATCTAATTAATTAGATTTAGGGAAGAGGACAAATTAATTAAATAAATATTTTACATATTTATTAAATTAATTCAATTTTAGGGATGAATTGATGAGGGATGAGTGACTGATTTAGGAGTAGGATGAAATAATTAATTAAATAATAATTTAATTAATTAATTAATTAGATGAAGAATCGGTGTTGTGAATGATGTCAAAGGATAGTTAGACGGTTAAGACATTTTTAGGTGTCTACAACTCCTATGAAGGCCTGCTCTAAAAGTGTATCATAACTATGTTGTTTACTAAATAATACATTGAAATTCACTGGGTGTGGGGGTTTTCTTCTCAAAGGGTTTTACCCACACACACCTATGTTATGGTATATTGTTTATCTTATATTTATGTGTTTCTACTTTCTATAATTGTTAAAAGATTAAAATTTGCACAATACTCTCCTCAAAAGTTTAGAGTAGGAAGCATTTCCATGTACTTTTCTTTATTTAATTTAGTATTAGAGCCTGATCACCTCAAATTCTAGGTGTTGGGTAGAGGCTAATTGTACTAATCTTCATTTGAGTGGGAGCTTGTGCAGAGAAGGTTTTGATCTTATTGTAGAAAGAGATGGAAAGCACATCAAGGATAGAGATGGAGAAGTTCCCATGCACAAACTTTTAGTTGTGGAAACTCAAGATGGAGGATGTGCTCATATATTAAGATCTATGGGTTGTAGTATCTAGATCCAAACCTACAACAACATCACAAGAAGACTGGGACAAGATGCATATAAAAGAAAATGATCTCATTAGACGTAGTTTCGCTGACATAGTGTTGCTAAATGTGCATGAAGAGACTACCATAATGAATCTTTGGAAGAAGCTTGGAGAAGCATATTAGGCTAAATACCTAGTGAATAAGTTTTTCCTCAGAAATAAGTTGTATACCCTTAAGATGGAGGATGGTGGGTCTATGGCCAAACATCTAAATGCCTTCAATATGTTAGTTACCTGGTTGTACTCTATGGGAGTCAAGATGGAGGAGGAGGATCATTGTATGACTTTATTATGATCATTACCAAATTCATCAGACCAGCTGGTTATGGCCATTGGGAGCACTGCCACCAAGTTCAAGGTGGATGAAGTGGTTGTATATTTTATTTCTGAATAAATGAGAAGGAAGACTTCTAAGTTAGACAAGGAGGCCCTAGTGATTTATAGAAGATCCAAAGAAAAAGGCCATTAGAAAGACAAGAGGCAAGATAAATCTAGATCCAAATCTCGTTGTATGTCCAAGGTGAAATGTGTGGAATTGTGGCAAAGATAAACACCTTAGAAGAGATTTCAAGGAGAAGAATAAGAAAAAGGTTGAATCTAATGATGAGTCTGAGAGATCCTCCTGGGATAATGGTGATGTTTTCATCACTGCCTTGGATACTCATGCATCAAAAGGTGTGCGGTTGATAGACTCCCATGCCTCTTTCCACATGACCTCACATTGAGGTTGGTTTACAAAATATGAAGAATATGATGGTGGGAAGTTGTACCTTGGAGATGATTCTAATCTAAAGATTGTTGTCCATGAAAGAGTCTTGATTCAATTCCCTGATGGATTAGTGAAGGGGATCAATGGTGTACTACATATCCCTGGTTTGGCATGAAACCTACTTTCTATAATTAAACTTAATGATATGAGTATGTAGGTTGTTTTCTCAAGTGTAAGGTGTAAGATGGTTAGAGGATCTATGTTGCTTGCTAAGGGTAGCTATATTGGCACTCTATTTTAGTTGGATGCATGCACAATTTAGTGCAATAGTTCTTTTGTTCATGCATTAAAGAGATATGTATAATCTTCACCTTCACCATTGGAACCAACAACAAAGAGGTGTGTTGTGTCTACTTCTGATGGTCGTGCTTTCTGGGTATCTAAGGGCACTCTTTCTTTGGAGACAAAACTTTCAATAGGGAAAACAATATTATTGCACCAACAGATGGGTCATGTAGGTGCTCCAAGAAGGGTCTATGGATGTTGAAAAATAAGAATCTTGTTGAGGGGTTGAATGATTGTAACCTTGAGTTTGATTTTTTTGAACATTACATACATGGAAAATAAAATTGAGTTCAATTATATTCTAGTTCTCATAAATCATTTGAGGTCTTTAACTTGATACATTCTAATTTTTTTGGTCCTATTAGTGTTGCTTTGATTTTAAAATCTATTTATTATGTATCTTTTATTGATTACTATAGTAGAAGTGCACGAGTATATTTCCTTAGATGTAAATCTAAAATATTTAGTTGGTTCGAAGCATTTAATGCTCTTGTGGAAAATCAAATTGGTAAAAAATATTAAGTGTTTAAAGAGTAACAATGGTGGTGAGATTTTTTTGGCAGATTTCTATAGGGTCTGTAAAGATCATGGAATAGAAAAGTAGAACAAAATTTCATATACCCCTAAAAAAAATGGAGTTGTAGAAAGAATGAATAGAATGTTTATGGAGAGGACTAGGCTAGCCTAGAACAAAATTTTTTGGGAAGAAGTAGTTTCCATAGCTTGTTACCTAGAGTTTACAAGTCACCTACATTAGCTCTTGTTGATAAGACACCTATGGAGGTGTGGTCGAGAAAAAAAGCCCTCATTGAGACATATTTGAGTCTTTGGTTGCAAAGCATATGTACATGTGCCTAAGGAGAATTGGCTAAATCTAGAGAACAAGGTTGTAAAATATATCTTCATTGGCTATTGGGTTTATGTGAAAGGGTAAAAGCTTTGGGATCTTATGGCTGAGAGAGTTTTGTATAGAAAAAGTGTTATCTTTAGAGAAGTCAAGCCTTCTTCCATAGTATTATAGCCAAATAAGGATAAAAAGAAGGATGTGGTTCAACTAACCCTAAAGACTAAGAAGGTTGATCCAGAAGCCCATGAAGGTCCCGAAGAGGAGAGCTTAGATAGTTTAGATAGCTCCAAAGAAGAGATAGAACTGTTGGAATACTTGACAACACTAAGAAGGGGGGTGAATCAGTGTTGTAGAGAAAACACTTTATTTACTTTTATTTCAGACTTTCAAAAATAGAAGAAAGATTGTAGATTAAAGCCTCATTAATGCAAGTTATTGTGAACTAAGGAACTGAACATACAAGTGTAATGAATAAATGAGCCATGCAACAAAGAGACCATAAGACAATGATTTTAGGAGTGGAAAACCCTCATGGGGTAGAAAAAACACTCATTAAATGCCTCACTGGCTTAATCAAAATGTGCTTCACTAGCAAATACAGATGCCTCACTGGCTATGTGCCTCACTGGCCATTTGTGCCTCACTGGGTATTTGTACCTCACTGGCTATTTATACAATCTCATGAATACAATACAAAATTTGAATTAATATAGAGTGTTACTCTATTTCCTTACAATCCAGTTCTTGACTGTCTCATTATTTGAGACTCAAGAATACATAACTACAACTATGCACATCAACTCAGAACAAATCTTGCATCAACATCTTGTTATAATCTCATTGACAGTGTAAGATACACACTCATCAAAATCATAACAGGTGTTTACATTTCATGCTTTTTTATACATTTTCACAATGCCTTCCTTCTTTCATGAAATAGTTTGAATCTGTAACTAAAATATTTCAACTATCTCTGAAAGTTTTCAACTGGAACAGTAACTATCAAGAGAATATGGTCGATTAGACCCATGTTTGAATTGTGTAAAACCTTTCACAATGCCTTTGAAACTAATCATATAATTCTTAAACTATTTAATGCAACAAGAAATGTCTTTCCAAACTGTAGTCACCAACTTCTAACCATACCAAAAATAGAGTATTATCAAACTATTTTCAACATTCGAGCAAGAAACCCTAGGGTAAAGAATAAGAGTAAATCCTTCAAACCCTAACCATGGGTGTATCACAAGTTTACAAACCCTTTTCCATAGTCTTTAACCTACATTTCCGTTCACAAAACCTAAATGTTCTTTAACAAAAAGATAAGTAAAGTATATGTGACCAAAAAATCTTGTAGTTCGAGTTACAAAACTGTTGTTGTCTTTCTGTTTCCCAACTGCCTTAACATAATGCTAACCATTGTTAAAGAAACAAAAAATTCTCAATGCAAACTCCAAATAAGGTTATGTTATGGATTTAACATATAAACCCCCACAATCAAAGAGACAAGAGTAATCCTTTTTCAACTTTTTAAAAACTAGAGAATCACCATTATCATTTGATCAAAAGTCCCACATGAGAAAACAAGGAAAGAGGTCACTTGTAACTGCCGAGAAGACTAAGACTTTATTGTGCCTATGAGCTCAAAAGATAACTATCCAGCTTCACCTTTGACTCCCAAGAATTGTCATATCAACAAAATCCCCATCATGATACACATAATCTCAAGAAAACTTTGCATAAAGATGAAACCCTAGGTCGAGTGCCTCATATCTCTAAGTATTGACATTGCATAATGAAACACAAACAACCTTTTTTCGCATAGTATACCCTGTTTACCAGCAGTACCTATTTGCCCTAAAAAGAGCTGGTCAATATCAAGCATCAACATCACCTTTTTACCTGTCAAACATGCTCAACACCTGCTAGGTGGGTTGTAACTTTAACTGCCTGAAAAATGCTCTTGATTATATTTGAACTTCAAATCAAAATAATAAAATTTAATCTTTCATAAATGAAATGATGCTCATCATAACAAGTCTATCAACCAAGACTATGAACATAACCAAGATGACAACTTTAAACCACAATATGTCTTCATACTTTATCCATGACAAAGTTAGTAAATCATCATTTTGTGTGCACCAAAAGCTAAGTAAGGACCAAGACTTTAATGAATATTGTTGCCCCATGATCATACCAATGATGATCAATAAACACCAACTAACACCTAAAACAATAATCCTTATGCCTTTAAAATGAATGCCCATATACCTTGTGAATAGTAAACATCATAATGATCAAATCTCTTTGCCAATGCTTTGTGCTAGTTTACATCTTCTAGTGCATCAAATGTTAAGACGAGACCATGTTACATGTGTAAGTGCTGCCACAAGGTTTATGTGAAAATGCTGCCATGTAATATCAAAAATAGTGCTAAGGGATAATCACCAAATATCAAACCAATGATGTCTTAAGCCTTGACATCAATGCCAAATCCAAGCAATGTCAAATTGCATTTACCAATAGCAAACTAAAGTATAAAGAAATTGATGTAACAAAATGTTGTCCCGCTGCACATCATAAAGGTCAACCAAGAAGAGAGAAATATTTAGCATTATCAACATATCAAGAACATGAGTACTTGCATGAGCACTTTGATATCAAATGACAACTAACTACATCACAACATTCTCATCAATATATCAGGAGCATAAGGGAAAGATAACCACAATACCACTCTGTCTACCAACTGTCATGAAACCAAATGTTGCCGAACACAAACCTAAGAGTTTGTGTATTCAACATCAAGGACAACAGCTGAGAGGGCAACAAACTCTCCCTTTGTCCTTGATGGTAAAACATAACTCTCTCTCCCCCTTTTTCATCAAAGTCAAAGGGAGTAAGAATTGTGCAATTGCCTCAAAGATAAATCAGGAACCATAAGCTAGTATGCTATAGAAAGAAATGATAAGAAAAAAATAGGGTATATAAATCATACCACCACTGGCTAATGTAGCACAAGGTATCTAGATTGTCTTGAAACATCACTACACTATCAGTACCAAAAAATATGACCATATAAAAGAACATGTATCATAGCAAGGACAACAAATGAATATGCCAAACATGAAAATTAGTAGACCATCAAAGGGCAAAACCAAAGATATGGTTACTGTCAGCTGTATAGGGCAGAACACCATTGTCACCAACATCAAGAACCAATTGAAAACACCAGAATGCATAAATAGCAATGATCAAGAAGCAAGAGATGTAGGCATCATGAGAACAACATCAAAGCATCAAGATAGCATCTATATATACCACTGTACCAATGTATCAACTGTCCTTATCAAAGCAACAACAGAATACTAGAAAACTGATAAATCTGTGCATGAACCATTGTCCTCATAAATGCTAAACTGGGAGAAGAAATAGAGGAACATATCCATCAAACTGAAAGAGTAAGTGCTATGATAACTACCATTGCGAATCCATGAAAAGAGATCACAAAAGAATGAAATTTGTTCATCACTTGTCACAGTAGAGTACTAAGCAGCTCCCCCTGAGATCAAAGCCTATTGTAACTTTCCATTGACCTTAAAGACCTCAACATATACTTCACTGTAAGCATGTCCATATCAGCTTTCATCATCAGAGTATTACCCAATTCTATACAACTTTTAGAAAAGAAGTTTGAATTTAATCATGAGAATGATCAAGAATGACATGTATCTTTCTTCAATAGTATAAGCTTCTTACAACAACACTGCTACATATCACTAATATTGCATAAATCAAGGCATCAAGCACTACACAAAAGAATCAACCATCAAGCACTTAATTGCTCTAGGTTTTTGCCTTCTATCCTACAAACAAGATACGAATCACTAATGGCATTCTTCTGCCATTGCACCTCTACATCTTTTAATCATCAAGCATGCTCTTGATGGTAAAATAGCTCCTAAAGATATCTCAACAGTTGGCAACTTCCAAATGATCAAAACCTAACACAATTCTTCTAAAATATCTGATTGTAGTCATCACCATAAACTTAACATGGAGTGACCAAGACTATACTGCTGAAGACATCAAGAGAACATTGTAGCATCAAATAAGGCACCAAGAAGCATTTGTAACAATCACTATATAACTACATTTTTCAAGGTCTG
Source organism: Cunninghamia lanceolata (assembly GCA_027924645.1). NCBI lineage: Eukaryota > Viridiplantae > Streptophyta > Pinopsida > Cupressales > Cupressaceae > Cunninghamia > Cunninghamia lanceolata. Next base: position 8,104,320 of record BSBN01000460.1, read on the forward strand.
TTCATGGCATCAAGACTTGTCGCTAAATTCAAACCTGCAACCTTAAAAAATAAACTTCTTTGAACGTCTTGAACTAAACATGTATAAGGCATGTGAAGTACATGAAGACTTTATCAACCCAAATGAAGATTCCAACACATGATCACACCTTTGACACATTGCTCAAAACATCATGATTTCAGATGAGACACTTCAAATCATTGAGGCACACTGTGACCTTCCAACATCCTTTAGTCATTTTCTTTATCACACTTTGTGTCAACTTTCAAAGGTGACTTAGGCAACAACTCATCACTAGGCTTGACTAGGGTTTGTTGTATAGCCTTTTACTTATCCTCTTTCTTTTCTCTATTTCTTCTACCTTTTCCCATGGTACGCCACTAGCAGGACCTACCCAAGCCTGTTAGACTTTAATAGGGAACATACACTTTGATACCACTTGTTGGAGTACTTGACAACATTGAGAGGGGGGGTGAATCAGTGTTGTAGAGAAAACACTTTATTTAATTTTATTTTAGACTTTCAAAACCAGAAGAAAGATTACAGATTAAAGTCTCATTAATGCAAGTTATTGTGAGCTAAGGAACTGAACATACAAGTGTAATGAACAAATGAGCCATGCAATAAAGAGACCATAAGAGAATGATTTTAGGAATGGAAAACCCTCATGGGGTATAAAAACCACTCATTAAATGCCTCACTGGCTTAATGCTTCACTAGCAAATACAAATGCCTCACTGGCTATTTATACAATCTCATGAATACAATACAGAATTTGAATCAATATAGAGGGTTACTATGTTTTCTTACAATCTAGTTCTTGACAGTCTCATTATTTGAGACTCAAGAATACATAACTACAACTGTGTACATCAACTCAGAATAGATCTTGCATCAATATTTTGTTATAATCTCAATGATAGTGTAAGATACACACTCATCAAACTCATAACAGGTGTTTACATTTCATGCCTTTTTATACATTTTCACAATGCCTTCCTTCTTTCATGAAATAGTTTGAATCTGTAACTGAAATATTTCAGCTATCTCTGACAATTTTTAACCGCAACAATAACTATCAAGAGAGTATGGTTAATTAGACCCATGTTTGAATTATGTAAAACCTTTCACAATGCCTTTGAAACTAATCCTATAATTCTTAAACTATTTAATGCAACAAGAAATGTCTTTCCAAATTGTAGTTACCAACTTCTAACCATAGCAAAAATAGAGTATTATCAAACTATTTTCAACATTCGAGCAAGAACCCCTAGAGTAAAGCATAAGAGTAAATCCTTCAAACCCTAACCATGGGTATATCACAAGTTTACAAACCCTTTGCCATAGTTTAGAACCTGTGTTTCCATTCACAAAACCTAACTGTTCTTTAACAAAAAGATAAGTAAAGTATATGTGACCAAAAGCTCTTGTAGTTCGAGTTACAAAACTGTTGTTGTCTTTCTATTTCCCAACTGCCTTAACAGAATGCTAACCATTGTTAAAAGAAACAAAAACCTCTTAATGCAAACTCTAGATAAGGTTCTATTATGGCTTTAACATATAAACCCCCACAATCAAAGAGACAAGAGTATTCATTTTTCAACTTTATAAAAACCAGAGAATCACCATTATCATTTGATCAAAAGTCCCACATGAGAAAACAAGGAAAGATGTCACCTGTAACTACCAAGAACACTAAGACTTTACTATGCCTATAAGCTCAAAAGATAATGGTCCAGCTTCACCTTTGACTCCCGAGCATTGTCATATCAACAAAATCCCCATCATGATACACAAAATCTCAAGAAAACTTTGCATAAAAATGAAACCCTAGGTCAAGTGCCTCATATCTCTAATTCTCCACATTGCATAATGAAACACAAACAACCTTTTCACATAGTATACCCTGTTTACTAGCAGTGCCTGTTTGCCCTAAAAAGAGCTAGTCAATATCAAGCATCAACCTCACCTTTTTACTTGTCAAACATGCTCGACACTTGCTAGGCAGGTTGTAACTTTAACTGCCTAAAAAATGCTCTTGATTATATTTGAACTTCAAATCAAAATAATAAACTTTAATCTTTCATAAATGAAATGATGCTCATCATAACAAGTCTACCAACCAAGACTATGAACATAACCAAGACGACAACTTTAAACCACAATATGTCTTCATACTTTATCCATGACAAAGTTAGTAAATCATCATTTTGTGTGCACCAAAAGCTAAGTAAGGACCAAGACTTTAGTGAATATTACTACCCCATGCTCATACTAATGATGATCAATAAACACCAACTAACACCCAAAACAATAATCCTTATGCCTTTAAAATGAATGCCCACATACCTTGTGAATAGTAAACATCATAATGATCAAAGCTCTTTGCCAATGATTTGTGTTGGTTTACATATTCTAGTGCATCAAATGTTAAGATGAGACCATGTCACACATGTGTAAGTGCTGCCATAAGGTTTATGTGAAAATGCTTCCATAATATCAAAAATAGTGCTAAGGGATAATCACCAAATATCAAACCAATGATGTCTTAAACCAAATCCAAGAAATGTCAAATTGCCTTTACCAATAGCAAACTGAATCATAAATAAACTGATGTAATAAATGTTGTCCCACTGCACATCATAAAGGTCGACCAAGAAGAGAGAAATATTTAGCATTATCAACACATCAAGAACATGAGCACTTGCATGAGCACTTTGACATCAAATGACAACTGACTACATCACAAAATTCTCATCAATATATTAGGAGCATAAGGAAAAGATAACCATAATACCACTCTGTCTGCCAACTGTCATGAAACCAAATGTTGCCAAGTACAAACCTGAGAGTTTGTGTATTTGACATCAAGGACAACAACTGAGAGAGCAATAAGAACATCCATATTAGTCATTGAGGAGGTCCACTCAACAAAGATAGCAACCAGATGTATTTTTATTTGACTGATAACACTGATGAGCCTAGGATTATGAAGGAGGCTTTAGGTGTGGATGATGTAGAGTCCTAAAAAGTGGCCATGGATGAGGAGATGGTTGATTTGAAGAAAAATGACACAATGGACCTAGTACATTTTCTTGATGGATAATAACCTGTTGGATGCAAATTGGTGTTCAAAATAAAACTAGGTTTAAATGGTAGTGTTGATAAGTATAAGGAAATATTGGTTGTGAAGGTTTATTCCCAAGTTGAGGGAATAGATTATGGTGATATATTTTCCTCAGTAGCAAAGTTGAAATTCACTTGGTTTCTAGTGTCTATTGTTGCAACATATGATCTTGAGGTTGAGTAGATGGATGTAAAAACAACATTCCTTCATGGTTATTTGTAGGAAGAGATTTATATGACACAACCAAAGCACTGCATTGAGAAAGGTAAATAACATTTTTTTGTAAGTTAGAGAAATCTTTATATGGTCTTAAGCAATCTCCTGGGATGTGGTACCAAAAGTTTGATTCATTTGTATTCTCTTTATTGCATTATATGTTGATGATATATGGTAAAAGAAAAAACCTGTGTCACACTTTTATAAAGGAATTAGCCAACACAAACAAAAATTTTCAACTTCGACCTCATAAAAGTGACATTTATGTTTTGAATTTCAAAATGATGTAAATTAATGAAATGTAAAAATCATTATGAATTTTATGCTTGTAAGTTTTAATAATTATAATAAATTATTTTGATATTTTTTTATAAATTTAAGAGCAAATTTTGAATTGCTGAAAATTTTAGAAAAAAGTAACATTGAATCCATGTCACAAACAAAAAACAATCTTATTTTTCCCTAATTTTTTTCCCAAATAGATTAGTTCAATATCTAGTGCATGGAAAAAAAATTGTTTTCAATGCATATTTTCCTCGTAATAACATTTTAAAGTCAAACTTACCAAAATTTGATAGTTTTCATTCCACGTCAACTTTTGTATAAGTTTTTTTATCATTTTCAAAAAACTAATTATACCCTTTCGGAGAGGACTCTTTCCTCCAGTGTGCCATATAATTTTCAAAAATATTTGATGTGGTTTTATATTTTTTTTAATTGTTTCTAATTAGTGCCATCTTTGATTATAACAACCTACTTGCAATAATTTGAAATAAAAACATATTAAAACTAATCAAAATATATATACTTTGATTGTAGACTTGGAGCTCTATAAAAGGGTAGTTTTAGTTTTTTGAAATAATCCATTCTGACTTAATAAATATTTAGTCCAAGTTGAGAGTTTCAAAAAATTCTAAAAAAGGAGGAGGTGGCTACCAAGTAGGATGCCACACAGATAGTTCTAGGCGAGTCGAACTCAGGCAAGTTCGATTTGCCTGAAACTATACTTTTCCAATGTCGATGCCCCAATTTGGTCAGCTGGAATTTTTTTAAATTCAAACAACTTCATATAAATATAGGTTCAGTTTTGCTTTTTTTTTCAATTCAAGCATTAGGAGAAAATACACAAAGCATTTTTTTTGGTATAGAGACTACAAATTAATTTTTAATTTTTTTCAATTCAAGCATTTGGAGAAAGCACACAAAAGGAGTTATTTTGGCAAAGGAGTTTTTTTGGCAAGAGAGACTACAAATTTTCAAGGTACAATGATTCTCAACTTGTCATTGATTAATTTTAAAAGTTTATGAGTGTATTTATTGTTCATATATATTGGTCTTGAATGATAGATTAAAACCATGTAGAAATTGAACTCCATGACTTATTTATTGGGATGTACATGCATGTGTATGTGTGTGTAGGTGAATTAAAATAAGCAATTTGTGATGGGGAATAAAAGAACTAGATCAAGGTTGTATGACCGAAAAAGAGATGAAATAAAACTAAATAGGGGGGATTTGACTTTAGGATCATCTAGTCAAGAACAACCCATTGAAATTATTGATGAACAAGTTGAAGAGCACGTTAATGAACAAGTACAAGAAGATATTGGTATTAGTGATAGAACTTTTTTGTATGGAATCAAAAATCTTATGGAAATAGATGAGGATTCTCTTTTCAAGAAGATTTCACTTGAACATATGTTACCTGAAAGCACAATAAAATTTCACTTTAAAATAATTTGGGATGAATTTTTTGAAGATAAATCTCTAATTGGAAGAGCACAATTATGTGCAAAGTTATTTAGGCACAAAAAGAAATGAACCTTGTTTTGGAGTTGTTAGGGGTTGATAATAAGAAAAAATATTTAGATTTTTTAAATCAGACAATAATTGAAAACTTGCAAGAAGCATTGGATTTCATTAAAACCAAGAGTCGAGCTACTGATTTAAGTGTTGCATGTAGAGTATTGATGACTGTAATCTCTAGTAAAAGATTATCACATAGAAGACAAGTTCAAGCAATTGCCAAATTAGTAAATGCATCTAAGAGAACTATTCAAAGATATATCAAGAAGAGAAACATATTAGATGAAAACATTGAAAATAATTGGGTAAATATTTGTCGACTCCCTCATAAAGATATAATTTCAGAAGATGTAAAACAAAAAGTAATTGGATATTGGACCAACCACTCCCATATTTATTCCAATAGAAGGGACACTATACAAATAAAAGACGAAGAAAATACAAAAATTACTCATCCAAAAAAATTTATATATACAACACAAAGTGAACTTTTTGAAGCATTCAAGCAAGAATTTCCACAAGTGAAGATTTGTCAAAGGATATTTGAGATTTTACGACCATGTTTCATACATATAAATAAAGTACGTGAAACTTGTTGCTATCGAAATCATGTTGAATTTCATCTACACCTACATTCATATAAAAAAGTTTTGGCAATAGTCAATTGAAATGTATCATCCCTGGAAGTACAACACAATTTGTGAAGTCTATCTTATGTGAAAAACTAGAAGACTTAGATGAATTCAATGTATAGTGTATAAAAAATACATGTATAGATTGTGGAAATTTGAGGAAACTTTTAATACCATTTGATAATATTGATCATTCAATGCCAGTTGTTTGGAAGAGATTTGAATATGAGAAATACTCAACGAATTTAGGAGCTGAGTCCAAAAAAATTATTTTGAGAGAGTGAATTGCCCTACAATGAGATTATGGACTCTAAATTTAGTAACATCATATATCCACATATCCAACATTATCACGGCACAAGATGGCAGGCTAAGCAATTTCGTGACTCAAAGAATTGTTTTCCACTGGGTTGTATTCTCTCTATTGTAGATTTTTCTAAGAACTATACATTTAGTCCTCAAATTGAGATTCAAATTCAATATTATCATTTAGAGAAAGTCACAATCTTTGTACAAGTTTTCTATAGACATGATGAGTTACTTGTAGATCATGAACAAGGTAGCGAAGATGAACAAATTATCATCAAGGAGGTTCACTTTTATATCAGTGATGATACAGGTCATGATAGAAACTATGTAGCATATTGTTTTGGAATATTTTCTGAAGATTTGAGATGATGTGGCATATGTGCATTACAACACTGGATTTGGTCTAATGGATGTGCTGGTAAGTGTTGATTTTATTTTTATTTTATTAATTTTAAATTTAAATTTATAACTTTAAGACTTGAATCAATTACTTATATATATACATATATTTTTTAACTAATTTTTGGTTTTCAAATGGTTGTTTATATAACTAAATACAAGACAATTTAAGTCTACAAAAGCATTTAATTGGTTAATGCAACAACATGCTAGACATGACAAAATGTTTTTGTGGAATTTTTTTTAGAGTGGACATGGAAAAGGAGAGCACAATGGAGTAGGAGCATGTGTGAAGCGTGCACTTTGCCAGTATGAACTTGTAGGTAAACTTGTACCATACAGAATTTATCTAAATTTAAAATTGTTGAATACTTCACCTTGACATGAACTTGTAGGTAACACCATATGGAATGTAAATGAAATTGTTGAATCGTACAAAAGTCATTTTGATGTCCATGACTTAATATGCAACAAACACTATTTTTGGGAAGTTAAAGGTACATGTGTAAATTGAATACGTTATTTGAAAACTTTATTTAAATTCAAGTACATGAATTAATTGAATTTGTTAATACATGTAGATATTTGTTTACACAACTCTTAATTGAATGTTTGAAATTAAATAAATATTAAAGAAGTAAATTTAGAAGTTTAGTCTTAATTGGATTAGCTTGAATTTGTTCATACATAGATATTGATCAATCGAATCCTCATAATTGTCAAACAATTATTGGTATTAGAAGTTTGCATCAAGTCATGACTATAGGACATAGTAAGCCTCTTGCTATTCATTTGAGAGAAAAATATTGTTTTTGTGTTAATTGCATTGAGAACAATGCAAATATTCTACAATCTAAGAATACTAGAGATGGATATGTTTCACAATAGAAAATGAAACAAATAATATCAATGCCTCCTTTTGAAGATAGTGACATTGTATATGTCTATGCTCCTCTATATTCAATTGATTACGATTTTGTATCAGATTTAGTTGTTACAGGAAAATTTTAAATGTAAATTTTAAAAAAATGTTAACTTATAGAATTTTTATTTATATTCTACCTAAGTCAATAGTCATTATAAATATTTAAACATGATTTACATTGAAACTAGATAATGTACAAACATGTTTACTTGTGGTGTGTATAGGAGATATTTTTGATGTGGACGTAGAACCTGACAATATAGAAGGTGTAGATTACTATCTACTAAGATGAATGCAACCAAAATCCAAATTGTTAGAATCAACGTATATGGTGATGGACAATCTTATCCCATTGTATCAGTTGTTGTTGAAGGCACATATTATCAAAAAATAAAGATAGATAAAAATGGTATTATATTTATTGATTGTATGCCTGGACAAAAGGTTCTACATTATAGTCACTTAGTTATAGCAACAAGATTAAATTTGGAAACTTTACAAAAAGAGGATGTGGCCAACAAAAGTGGAGGTTGTCTATTGAAGATCATGAAAATATTTTAGAGATAATAGAAGATAGAGAAGATCCAAATTATATGTACTAGGAGCTTTAAGTTACGTGGACATTATAAGTTACATTATTGAAGAGTGAGTTGAACCAATCGATACATGGTATGAAGGTATGAAAACTAGATAGATATATAAATAAGCTAGTTTTATTTTAAAATTTATGATTCTTGATTGTTCTTTCCTTTCAAATTTTAATTTCAACAATTCTTAATGAATTTTAGAATCAAACATGATTGAGAGCTACAAACTCTATTTTTATTTACATAGATTTCTATATTTGCAATCATATAGTTGTTCAAAGGATTTCAAGTTATTGGACAAGTCATGTTGTGCACCTGTATGATCTTTAAACTATATATATAGTCTTTAATTTAGGTAGATTAGGTCTTAAGTCTTAGGTTTAAGGTTTAGGGTTTAGGGTTTTAGGTTTTAGGTGTCTTAGGTCTTAGGACTTAGGTGTCTTAGGTCTTTAGGTGTCTTAGGCACGTCTTAGGTGTCTTAGGTCTTTAAAGGTGTCTATGTCTTAGGTGTCCTAGGTCTTAGGTGTCTCAGGTCTTAGATGTCTTAGGTGTCTCAGGTCTTAGGTGTCTTAGGTCTTAGGTGAGGCCACATGAGATTCCACCTTCATGTGGTTGGCCTTCATAGTGTAGAATTTAAATATTTCTCAAAGATAAGGAAAGCTCTTTTTTTGTATCTATATAGAGTTCATAATTTACATGTTCAAATGAGCTACTTAGGACATGCAACCTTTTAAATTTATGTTATTCATCATGTGAGTTTGGTAGATCATTAGACATAACTCGTTTGATTGGCATTTTAGAAGGAACTTAGGTTACAATAACATTCTAGAGCAAAAGTCCCTTTACCAACATTTAGGAACTCACTTAACAAATCGCATTTATTTTCTATATTTACAACTTATGGTTTGTGGTAGATTTCTTACTAATACATATACCCATAAAAATAATAATAAACATAACAATGTTATTATCTAAGACTAGGATGAAATCAACACTAATAAGCTAATACAATATTATATGTAAGATAAAATTATAATTAAATAAGCAAGATAATGGTACAATAAGAAATTACATTTAATTTTGACTACAAAAGATCCTAAAGCAACTTATTCTAAAATCTTACAATACAATGGTTTAATTTTTTTTAAGGAAATACAAATTAAACAAGACTTGCTACCATTCAAAGCTTGCAAGAACACTTTACCTCTTTGTTGATTACAACTTTTTCTCTTCTCAGATTATGTTCACATCATTAGCTTCTCACTAGGGGCATCTCATCATTATCCCACATTACCTCTTATAAAGCGTTATCCTAGATCATATCTTATCTTATCTTATCAAACTTTACAAAGGTATCATTTACTATATGTAGAGTTCTACCACATTATCCATACAAAAATAGGAATTGTGTATTTATCATCTTGTTTACATCCTATATCCATTGTCTTGTTTAGTCTATCATGGCTAGCATGGGTTTACTTTATTGGTCATGTTTACGAATGCTGCATGATTTTCGTATTCTTAATTATGCTTGTCCTTACAAAAAGTAAAACATGCAACACATTCATCAACACAATGACACCAATATTTTTACATGGAAAACCCAAAACTGGGAAAAACCACGGTGAGTGTTAACTCACAATATAATGCTCACTACTATATAAAAGTTTACAACATTGTTTTAGGGCTACAACCCAAGGAAGCTACAATTCCCTACTGACTTTATTTTAGGGCTACAACCCAAGGAGGCTACTACTCCCTAAAGAAATCTCACTACTACAAAGAATTAGAATGATAAACAAAACTATGAAGTGCTATGAAAGAAGCATCTGACTCATGCTGATATTACAGTCCTATTTTCTACACAATTACTCCATCAAACTGATTCTGTGCACTTCATTCTTCTCTATCACATTCATACTCACTTCACCAATCCACAAATGAAGTTGAACTCTTCTCTATATATCCTCCGCAACCACTTAAAACCTCAATTAGGTTAGCATTAGAAAGACCTAAAGATGAAACGTGTGATTCTGTATGGGTTGTCTTGGAACAAATATATTTTGAGTTACATATCACTTCACATGGCACAACAAGGTTAGTTGCATCTTAAACACCCTTCAATATCAAAACCATTGATCAAGAACCACTACACATGAGGGAAACCAAGATGTCGGCTCAATCAGCACCACCACTGCTAACTATTCATCTTCACATCACTAGGGAGAAGCTAAAAACATTATGCATACCAAGAATTCAATCATGTATCTTCTCAAAACTATCCACATACCATTCACCTAAAGTATTTGATCATTATATACATCTGTAAAACAAGGAACATACTGAACTGATGAAAATAGGGCATTCCAGGCATATTGTAACAGATCACAACTTAAAATATTGCATTGCGGTACACCAAACCATTTGAAATTATTAGGAAGGAACTCATACATAATTATGCATATATTCCTAGATCCTCATATTCTCATTTATTACTTCTAGAGAAAATCAAAGACTTGACTCAAGTATATTGTAGTCTGGAGGGAAGTCATATACAATTCTTTATTAACTTGCCTTAAATACCTTGTGTGGTAAAGGAGATAAGAAAGGTTTGCATGCGGTTCAAACCTGAGATACATCAAGGTATGTAGAATCTCTACACAAGCTCCTATAGATGATTTGTATACTTTCCATCTTCCACAAGTGCTCAAACCTACATGTTATATAGAGTATTTCATCATCCAAAATAATCTGTGTTACTTCTATCACTTGAAATCTGACCTTACGAACCATAAGAACACATGATACTTTGAGGAAGCATTCATTACACATCTCTAAACATATTCCCAAAACCATATGGGCACAACTTCTCATCAGAAGGAATGCAGAGCATTCCAACAGGTCTCCACCATTACTTTACTTTGTCTGAGGACTATCCAGAACTCTGTTACTAATAACTTTCTTTGTTGAAGGTGTAAAGACCTAAAATCTTGAATATTTCATGTTAATATCAATATAAACTTGTCTTCTAAACTGCAAGACCGAATCTTTCTTTGTGGAGGAATGCAGATCAAAATACAGAGACCCTGCCTTAGGATAAGCACTTTGAGTGCCTTAATCAAAATTTTACAATTGATCTCTAAGTGTAGTACACCAAAACGGCAAGATATCACTTTGGGCATAATAGAAATATGTTATAATAGGTGTACCTACCTCTGCATCATACTTAAATATCATACTGATCACTGCATCACACTTGGACAGTTTCTCTCTATCTGTTAAGTCTTCTAGGTTGACTTGCCCTGAGCATGTTGACCCCATGTCTTCAACTGTGTCAAACCATCTCTCTCAAATCTTGCACTATCCATCACCTTCTCCAAGTATGCCAAACCATCTCTCTCAAATCTCCCACTATCTATCATCTTCTCAAACTCTATACAAGTCTGACCTCATATTGATACATGTTATGTTAACATCAATGAAAATACATATTGCCAACAATCTCCCCGTTTGTCATTAATGGCAACACCCAAAATAAAATGTATACAACCACTCCCCCTTAGATGTATATTCCTCTCTCTCCCCCTTTGACATCAAGGACAAAGGGCCTAACATCTTATATTATCCCAAAACTATATAAACTCCCCCTTACTATATAATTTTTACAAACAATACTACCCCTGAGATGGAAATCCCTCAAAAATAGATGCTATGTACATAGTATGACACTATTGTCCTCCGCAAGTCTATATACATCTAAAATTTATTACTCTTGCAACTCATTTAGAAGGCAAAATGACTTTGTATATTACCTTGAGTTGTGTCAAAGTAGATGTCCAAATTGGTTTTTCTGAGGTGAGGATGTGATTTTGTCATTCAAACTGCACATATAAGTCCTCAGCCTCATCAATATTGGTAGGTGTCTTCACCTTTTGTTCAATCTTCTTAGCTTTACCAAGCAACCCTGATAATGAAACAAGTCTGATATTTACTATTTCTCTTAGCTGACCAAACTACTTCTTTATCTGTTCACTTTGGTCATGTAGTTGTGACATTTGTACATGAAGTTTTTCAACTTGTGCCCTAGTTACCCCATTCTTGTCTTTTGACAAGTCATATGTTTTAGCCAATTTGGAGATCTATAACTCAATGGAGTCAATCTGAGCTTTGATGTTCTTTGTGGAGTTAGGCCATTTTAGACAAAACAAGTGTAAAGCAGTGGTTTTATCGATGCATCCCTTAAACATCTTTATATTTTCCTATAGCTTATTATGTGCATTGGCACATTTATTAGATATCTCAGCTAGCCTTTTGTCATGCATCTTCCTTAAGGCCTCTTGCTCTACCTTTTGTTCTATGTGTGAGGAATGGTCCTTGAAGGAATCCATTAAGAGCTTTAGCTTTTGCTTTGGAGACAAAGAGGAATCAATGGTTTACCTCTGGTAAACCTTCTTGAATCACCTTCACAACATCCTCAACCAAACTAGTTTTCTTTAGTTTTTCTTGAAAGAACTCTTTTCTTACAGAGGCATGCAGGATGTCTCCAAGCTATAGTTTGTGAAGGGGTGAAACATTTCCCAAATCAACTTGCCCTTCAAGAGTGAGAATTTGTAGGAGTTGTGGTGTAACCATTGGTTGAAACTACATTTGCAAATCTAATAGGTCTTTAAGAGAGTCTGATCCTGAAGAACTCTAACCTATGTCTTCTACTCTTTCATCTTCCTTTATTTCTGACTCATCCTTATCTTTTTCATCTTGATCTTTCTCCTTTCTTTTATTTTGATATTCTTCATCTTGGTTTTCCTCACTTTTCTTAGGAACTTCCTCTTCTTATTCTTCCTTAGGGTTATCTTATTTCCTTTGTTCAGCCTTCCCTGTATCTTTTAGAGGAGGATTGTCATGTCCTGCACCCGCATTTGTGTTCTCCGGAGAGGATATATTCATTTCACCTTGACCTCCTAAGTTTTGTGTTTTTGTCTCTTCTGGAGGAGGTGTACCCTCATTACTTTGATCTTTAACACTTTATGCTTCAGTATTCTCTGGAGAGTAGTCTCCTCGTTTTGTTGATCATTCTTCATAGTCTCATCACCATCAATTACATTGCCTTCAAAGATAGACAGATCTATATCTTGAATGGGCACATTTGATATATCTGTTACTTTAGCATTCTTCACCTCTTCAATAATTTTTGCAATTTTTTCTAAAGTTTCCTTCTCTAGTCTCTAATTTCTTCTTGGTCTTTACCCATCAAGATATTTATTCTTCTTTTTGTTTTGAATTGTTGTGATTGTTTTTGAGAAACTTTAACTTTGTCTTCATCAAAGATAGAAGGATCAACTACTTTTTTCCTCATCTCAGCCTCTTTTGCCATGGATTTATTCCTCTTATTTGTAAGTATGTCTGCAAGACTTGTAGGAAGTTGATCAATGATCTCAATTAGGGCTATATTAAAGCCCATCATGTACATAACTATGGTCTTCTCAATTGTGGCTTTGTCAGTATGTGGAATTTCATCATAGAGATTTGCAACTCTTTTCAATGCACCATGCTCTGAAATAGCATTTATAGAAGCCTCAAGCTATAGAGGCACATGTTCAGATATTTCTAGAGGAATCTTCTTTGATTTCTTTGTCTTTTCTTTTCCTTTAGATGTTCCTTCCTCCTCTCCTTGCCTTGTTCTTTTCTTCAATATAAATTCTCTCTTCTCTTCCTCTTCATCCTTTTCATCATCCTCAACATTCATTGGATTCATCTTTCCTCTTTTTTCTTGTACCTTAGGTCTATGCTTCTTTGTCTCTACAGTCTTGGTTTGTACCAGCACTTCAGTGATAGTTCTTTTCCTGCTGGGAGCTGTAGGAGCAGGCCTGGAGGATTTTGAAGGGATAACAGCAATAGAGGTAGACCTACTAGTCCTTTTAGGTGCTTGTGTAGCCGAAGAGGTTTGGGCTTCAAGAGTGTTAATCATTTCTTCCAAATTTGACTTCATCTTTTCTACTTTAGATTTTACCTTATCTGCATTTTCTTCTACCTCTTTTTTGATCTTTTGATTGATGATTTCATCATAAGTTCCAAATCTTTTTGTAGCATGATCCTTAGGCTTGTTGAGCAACATATCAACATAACCAATCAAATCATGTTCAGATACTTCATATGGCAGGGTGGTTATCCAAAAGGTCCTTAGCTCTATTGCTTCCATGTAACAATTATCCGTATCCACCATAAATGTAATATCATTCTTATATTTTTCAACAACTTTTCTTGGTATCCTTTCTATTTCGTGCATATCAGTTCAAAAGGTTTTGAAGAAGCCCCAAAATAGTGTGATACAATTTTTATGATTAGAAAAACTAAGCATATAGTTTTTAATTTGGTGAGCAATAGGGGTATCTATCTTCCATGTCATACCCTTCATTGAAGGTAATTCCCTCAGGAAATAGAACATAAGGCAAATGATTAAGGACCCATACCAAAATTTGTACTTTTTCTCCTTGGTTCTCTTCAAATTGTCCAACAATTACTATTGTAAGAGCTCACAGAGGTCATAATCCTTTCCTTCTTTCACCATTTGATGGGTAGTGTAGATGATGGTAGCAGTAGCATTCCCCTCTTTATTTGTGTAGTAAATTTTGTAAGCAATGCCCATATTAGCATACCAGACCCCTAGATCAATGATATCATCCACTATTAGGGTTCTCTTATAGAATCTTGCTCCGGTAAGTCTCATTAGCTCCTCATTCTTCATAGCTTTTAGTATAGGTATTGGTCCAGAGGAGCACAATCTGATCACAACCTTGATGGCTTCTTTAGTGATCATATAGGGTTGATCAAGGTAGAAAAGGTCCTCATGAATTTGACTTAGGGAAATCCTGACCCAATCTTCCTCATACCAAAAATTAGGGAAACCCTTCCAAATATCTAGTTGTTTTGCTTCAACATTTATGAACTCTGGCTTTAATTAAAAATCATCACCTAATAGATGATCATTCCTAAATTGTTCCAACTTCAGGTGATCATATTCATCTAACTGTGAATGGATGTATATTCAGACATCCTCAGTGTGCAACACATTGATGGGAATGCAGGAAAATGCACCATCTTTTTCGGTCTCAGTGGATTTAAACGAATGCTTCTTGAATTTAAGTCTTGGCTTCTCCACAACATCAATTACTACTGGTGTTGCGATGATAATACTTTTAGAAAACTAGGGTTTAACCATGAAATTAGAAGAATACCTGATAATATTGTTGTTAGGGTTTACACACAATCTCTTTTGAGGATCTTCTTCTCTCCTTTGCTCTTTCACACACTTGAATTCATTCAAATAAGATCAAATTTGATCAGGAATTGACTAAATAGTCTTTTTACCAACCATGACTACTCCGCATTAATTGCATTCTTTATTTTTGACCTAATTATCCTTTTAGTATGTAAATACCTATGATCGTTCAGCAATCCTCTGCAAAGAGTCCATTTGCTCCAAAATTTTGATCAATCATTATGATATTACTAGACAATTTCATATCCATATTATTTTTAGCCATTATGTTGAAGATTTTAGCATCTTATGCATTTAGGGGTTTTGAAAATATTTGCAGTTGCAACTCCCCCTAAACCAATACTTCCTTCCTTTTAGTTTCTGAAGGATCCATCTACACTAGATATAAGTGCAATTCCTTCCTTTACTTCATTCTCTTCCTTCTTCTTCCATGTCCTATTCATTTCCTTCTTATGCGGAGCAATATCAACCTTATTATGAGAAGTAGAGGACCTTACACTCTTTCCCTTGCAAAACCTTGCAATATGTCCTATTGTATTGCAATTGTAGCAGGTGATATTGGTTTACGGAGCATTATCACCTCTTCTCACATTAGATATGCAATTAGTAGCCTTATGACCACACTTGTTGCATGTGTAGCAGAAGCCATAAAAGAATTGAGGATTTCTAACATTGTTCTTGCTCATGAAACCATTCCATATTACTTTGCTTCTATGATCATTAGCTTTATGACTAACTTTGTTGCATTCACAGCCTGACTATGAGATGAATGAGAGATTACAACATTATACCTTGGAGGCCTAAATGAATTCTAATTTTTCTTGCTTCTACATTCAACAGCCTTGTGACCAAACTTATTACAAGCATAGCAATTACCATTGAAAGCTTGAGAATACCTGATAGGAGCAGTTTGTTTAGGTGCGGGCTTTCTGAAATTCTTCTACTTATTCTTCCTTTAACTCTGGATAGGAGTGAATTCATCTTCTTTTGCATCTCTGGAGGCATTCTTCTTAAAATCTTTAGTGCAGGCTTCTTCGTTCTTTGTTTCAAACTTTCCTTCTGATTTGAAGTTATCATATAAGTTTGCAAATGAACTAATTATAGGATTTTTTCCCTTTTCAAAACCAAGGCTAGATTTTTCTTTTGTTGGCTTTTGAGAGTTAATTATCTCATCAAGAATTTTAGATCCTCCTTTCAGTTTTAATCCCTTGTCAATCTATTCTTTTGCCTTTTCCAATTCTTTTCTCAGAGTGACAACTACTTCCTCGAGTTTTGAACATTCAATAGATTTCTCATTGAGCTTGATGTTTAAAGAGTCTTCAATCCTCTTTCCTTCTTCAACCATGACTTTCAAATTAGAGATCATGTCTTCTGCCTCTTTGAGTTTAATGTCACCTCATTTATCTCCTTCTATTTGAGCTTTCAATTTTCCAATTTCTTCTTTTGATTCTTAGGCTTTTGTCTTTAATTTCACAATTGTCTCCTATGATTTTTCAAGCATGTCCTCATATTCCTAATTTAGTTATCTCACTTCATCTAGATCCTCTAGGGTTGACTAGAGTTCTCCTTCAAGGTCAACATCATCTAGATTGAGGTCCTAACCTTTAGGTTCCATTGCTTCTAGATCTGGTTTCGAAATAAATACATCATTATCTATAATTTTAGATTCCATGTGTTCAAGTGCAAGATCTATCTCAGTTGTTAGGCTTCTCAAAGGTACTTGGCTCTGATACCAATTGTTGAACACACAGAGATGTTGAGAGGAGGGTTAATCACTATATACTAAAACTTAACTACTTCATTTGTAGATTAGATCCATTTAATTAGAGGACAGAAAGTAAAACATGCAACACATTTATCAACAAAATGACACCAAGATTTTTACATGGAAAAACCATAGTGAGTGTTAACTCACAATATAATGCTCACTGTTATATAAAAGTTTACAACATTGTTTTAGGGCTACAACTCAAGGAAGCTACAACTCCCTACTGACTTTGTTTTAGGGCTACAACCCAAGGAAGCTATTACTCCTTACTGACTTTGTTTTAGGGCTACAACCCAAGGAAGCTATTACTCCCTGAAGAAATCTCTCTGCTACAAAGAATTACAATGATAAACAAAACTATAAACTACTATAAAAGAAGCATCTGACTCATTTTAATATTACAGTCCTCTTTTCTACACAATTACTCCATACTGATTCTACACACTTCATACTTCTCATTCTACTCTATCACAATTTCACTCACTTATTCAATCCACAAATGAATTTGTTGTTATATATATATATATATATATATATATATATATATATATATATATATATATATATATATATATATATATATATATATATATATATCCTCCGCAACCACTTAAAACCTCAATTAGGTTGGCACCAAAAAGACCTTAAGATGAAACATGTAATTCTATATGGGTCAGCTTGGAACAAATATATTTTGAGTTACAGATCACTTCACATGGTACAAAAAGGTAATTTCATCTTAACACATCCTTTAATATCAAAACCACTGATTAGGAACCACTGCACATGAGGGAAACCAAGTTGTCATCTCAACCAGCACCACCACTGATAACTGTCCATCTTCACACCACCAGGGAGAAGCCAAAAGCATTATGCAGACCAAGAATTTGATCATGTATCTTCTCAAAACTATCCATACACCATTCACCTAAAGTATCTGATCATTCTATGCATCTGCAAAACAAGGAACACACTGAGCTGGTGAAAATAGGGCATTTTGGGCATATTGTAACACATCACAACTTAGAATATTGCATTGCAGTACACCAAACCATTTGAAACTCTTAGGAAGGAAATCATACATCATTATTCATATATTCCCAAATCTGCACATTCTCATTTATTACTTCTGAAGAAAATCAAAGACTTGGATCAAGTATACTGTAGTCCAAAGGGTAGTCATATGCAATTCTTCATTAACTGACTTAAATACCTTATGCGGTACAGGAGATAAGAAATATTTGCATGTGGTTCAAACTTGAGATACATTAAGGCATGTAGAATCTCCACACAAGCTCCTATAGTTGATTTGTAGACTTTCGATATTTTGCAAGTACTCAAACCTATGTTCTATAGAGTATTTCATCATCTGGAATAGTCTGTGTTACTTCTGTCACTTGAAATCTAACCTTACGGACCATAAGAACACTTGATACTATGAGGAAGCATGTATTACACATTTATGAACATATTCCCAAAACCATATGAGCACAACTTCTCATCCGAAGGAATGTGGAGCATTCCAGTAGGTCTCCACCATTACTTTACTCTATCTAAGGACTATCTTGAACTCTGTTACTAATAACTTTCTTTGATGAAGGTGTAAGGACTTGAAATCTTGAATATTGCATGTTAATATCAATATCAACTCATCTTCTGAACCACAAGACTGAATCTTTCTTCACGAAGGAATGTGGACCAAAATATAGAGACACTACCTTAGGATAAGCACTATGAGTGCCTTAGTCAAACTTATTCAATTTATCTCTAAGTGTGGTACACCAAAACTGCAAGATATCACTTTAGGCATACTAGAAATATGTTATAACAACTATACCTACGTCTGCATCATACTTAGATATCATACTGATCATTGCATCACACTTAGACAGTTTCTCTCTATTTGTTGAGTCTTCAGGACTGACTTGCCCTGAGCATGCTGACCCCATGTATTCAACTGTGTCAAACCATCTCTCTCAAATATTGCACTATCCATCATCTCTCCAACTATGCTATGTTGATGTTTGTTTGTCATTGATGTCAATATGGTGCTTGTCAATATGGTGTTCATGTCTTGATGGTCATGCTTTAGGAGTTCATATAGTGTCGTGATGTTCATGCTTCAGGAGTTGCTTCATTGTATGGTGTTCCTGATTTAGGAGTTGCTTCAGAACACTTCCCTTGTTGATCATCTATGTCAGTATGATGTTCATCCTTAATGATGTTAATGGCATTGATCATCCTTCCAGTGATATTGATGACTGTGGTTTTGATCATCTTATGATGCATTCTCATCTTGTCATTGTTGATTTACTCATCGCTATGGTAGTATGGTTTGATATGTCAGTTGTTGATGTCAAAGAGGTTGGTCATTGTGTAGTGCCCCTCAATTTTCACCTTGGTTGTGCAGGTCGTCTAGCTAAGGAATTTGAAAATGAAGAAGGAACATGAGCTCTTGTAAGTAAAATGCATATTGTTAGTCAGGTGATGCAGTAGTATGTTGTTAGGATAGGTCGAAAGGGCGGCATCGTACCATTGAACATATGGGGGACATACGGGAATGAGATACGAATGTCAGAGTTCCTCTCCAAGTGCTTCGGCTATTATGTGTACTCTAATTGGTATGCTTGAGTGAACAGGTATTATGCATCGACTCCACCTAAATTAACAAGTCTGAGCATGCCTTAACCAATGGAAAATTGTTGAATGGTGTTAACATAAAGTTTTGTTCAGCTTGTCATCATCCTCGAAGAGGATGAGTTTTCAGTTCTGTGTCTGGTCTGTATGGTCATGGTTGTGAGTCTCTATTGTTCAATTCAATATTGTCATCAGGTTATGCTTGGTATGTAGCTTGTCAGGTATTATTATATTTACTTTGTTTAAGGTAGATTTGAGATCATCCTTGCACGTATCCTGCAATCTTAGTATTCTGTGATGACATCACTCTGGAGCTTTCTGTCAAACAGTTTGCTTGTTTTGTCTTTAAATCCACTCTTTGCATACATTCTTTCAAGCCTCTATTTGAGAATAGGTAGATGCTGGGGAAGGTGTAGGATCTAAAGAAATTATAGAGGGAGAAAGTTGAGATTTGGACACGTATGCTTCATTTTAAAAAGGTAATGGTTTCTGATATATGTGTGCTTCCACTGTTAACATGTTGGTGTGTGCTTTGATTTTGGGGTTTCATTATGTGATTGTGGCATTCTTGAAGAATATGTATCTCTTTTGGCTTGTCATCAATTTTGTTCCTAACCATGCTTAACTACATTCTCTACATGCTTCAATCTTTGTGCATCACACATTTCTATCAGAAAATATTGATCAAATGACCAAACCATGCAATTTCTCTATTTGGCCTGATTGAAGATTTAAATCATTTTTTTTTATCTTGTGTTTATATAATCTATTGATATGATCTGTGTATTATCTTTTCGACCTCGGTCTTAAATCAAGGTTTTATTGGCCTTCATGCTCAAAACTAGATTTTTTTCAATCTTCTTTCGACCATCAACCTATATGAGTATCTTTATTGGCCTGCGATTGACCCATATACTCCTTGATTGGCCATGTAGTTAACACTTTCCCCTTTCAATGACTTGTCTAAGTTGATTCTATATCAGCCTTCCACTTTATTTTGGCCTTGAATTCCATGAAATGATAACTAATTAAATCTGCACATATCCTTGTCCTGGTGGCCTAGTGCGAGAAATAAGAAATAGAAAATTAGCAAATTCTATAGATCCTAATGTCTCTCTAGTGTTTTAGATGTATTTTGTAATAGATCACCATTTTAACCCTGTTTGAGTTTGTTTTGTTTATTTGGAAGTTCCAAGCCTTTCAACAAATCCATTTGTGTATACTCTGCAAGCTTTGAAATGGGGGAATGATGTCTCTTTGGGGTGTTTATCTAGCAGTTCGCATACCCTTCCTGTATGGCCAGATCTGGTGTCGACAATCAGTCTGTATGCCTTGTCTTAGTGGAGACCACCTGTGTCATTAGGTGTGATGTTCCTTCTTCGTGATCAATGTGTGCAGTTGTATGGCCGTTAATCCAACATTATCCAGGGACCCTTTTTATTTCTCTGTCTTTCATCAATCACCTTACCTTTTAACCTTATCACTTCTACCCATGTCTGCATAGATGTTAGAAAGAAGAACATAAGTGCTACAGCGTATTTAGGATCCAAATAAAAAAATAGCGACACTGTAAATACCCTAAGCCTATATATTCTTATCTGATCTACAAGCACCAGAAATCACATCCACTCAACCACCACAGGTTTACCTGGCATGATGAAAGGTTTATGGTGTCCTCGAGATAGAAGGTCCACCATGCACTCATAATGATCATCTGTAGGTGTATTCAATATAGGGAAATTTGGTTTTCTTCTACCAAAATCTTAGAAAGTTTCTAAAACCTTTTTAGCAGGTCTTTATGGTACGGCCTGGCTTTTACATTGTTTGAAAATTTCTTAAAAACCATTTCAACATTCCTGTTTCGTGCGATCTATTTTTACACCTGTTGATTGCATTAGGCAAATACTTTCTAAAACTTTTATAACAAATCTATTTTGTGATTATCCTGCAAACATAAGATGACATCTGTTGACGTATAGTTCATGTACCTTGTCTATGCTTCCACATCTTGCATGCATGTCAAAACTGAGCCGCCTGTGAGTTGCATTTGCTTGATAGTTTTTCTTTAAGCCTTTTTTTAATAGATCCATTTCATGCATATCCTGGAACCATTGCATTCCATGAGATGAAATCTCATTGAGGCATTCTATCAAACAGTTCATGTGTTTTGTCTTGATTTCTCATTCTGCATACAAGTCGATCAGAGCATCCTCAACTATTTTTATTTGAATAAAATCTTCCTTCCATAATGCCATCATGGAGGTATTTCTTTTCTTGTCTGTAGATTACTTTCTAAATATATGCGCAAGAGTATTTTGTGGTTACCTAACTTATTTTTAGGATGACATTTATGTGACACGTCTTATTTGTGGTTAGCATATTTGTATTCCTTCATTGTGTTTTGAAATTGTCAATACTCTGTTTAAACTTTAAATATTAATAATGCTTGGAAGTGTTACCTTTTTATTATAGAAATAAATACTCACGTGCCAGCATAGATTGCATATAATAAACCATAGAGATTCTCTTGATTAGTAATTAGGCATCTATGAATGTTTTTTTTTGGTGTATAGCAATTTAATTTTGTATGCCAAGTTTAGCCCAATTTAGTATTAGTTGCAATACTCAACTATAGTGTGGGTTACAGAACCTTCAACTTGCGCTCACTTATAGGATCTAATCTTAGCTTTTGAACCTAAGCTTATAGGAACTAAACATAGTTATAGGATCTAAGTAAATCAAGCTTGAGACTATGATCTTGTATTTTAATTTAATAATATATATGAAGAATAATTTGTGGGAACCTTTGAAATTATGAATAGCAAGTTAGAAATTAGATATGTAATATGGAAAAAATGAGTAATGAGTTATTTGGAAACTATAATTAGATTGTGCCTTTATATTTGCAATCTAATGATCCATGGTATTTTATTATTATTATTATTGTTACTATTTTTGTTTCAAAGTAATAGATGATATTCCCATGCTATCTAGGGAGAGTGTTTGGGTGAAAGTCTAAACTAAAATAGCATAAACTTTATGACTGTTATCTTATTAATTGTTATATAAAAGTATATATATATGAAATTACATTAATATATTTTGTTTAATATGATTAAATGAGAGTTGACATGTTTGTTATTATTGTTGATGCAATTAATATTGATTTTACTACAATTTCTTTGTAATAGTATTGTTAGGTTGAAAATTGATTAATGGGTTGGAATTAGGTTTGTAGACAATGCTTCTAAGTTTTGATTTATAAGTTGTTTTAGTTGTTTACGAGTGGAAATGTATAAGGTAGTGTAATTTAGAACTCAAGGTGATAAACGTCTTTATTCCTTGAATAATTGTAGTAATATCCTTACCTAGATCTCGGTTCCTATTAAGACTTTCAAACAAGAATGTTAGTGGATCTCCTTCCATAGTTAGTTTTGACCCTAGATTTTGGAATCCTGGTGTTATAAACTGTATTGCTTGGAAAAAGTGTTAGATTAATTGGAAATAGATCCTATTTTTCATGATTATAACCTTATTATTGTTCCTTAAGGATCTGTTGTTGATGTCCTTCACATGATCATTATAGTGAAACTATCCTTTACGACTTAACTTTTAGAGTAGCATGTTCTCATGTTGGAATATTAGTGCATCATTTTATATATTGCATTTGTGATATTGTGATTAAAATATTGTTGGAGGATATTAGTTTATGATGTGCTTTGAGAATGAATGTGATGTGAACCCATTATGTTACAATGATTTCTAGTGTTTGTGTCATTGGGATAGTTGATTCCAGAGGCCAAGAGGGGTAGTCGTGTGTTTAACCCTTGTGATATTGCAATCTTGTTAAAGGTTGAACATGTTTTGGTCTTATGTAATATTGACTTTCCCTATTTATGGTTCATGTTGGTATGATTCTTGTGCAAGATGGGTAATGCCTTGCTTAGAGTACCTATTTTTGTGGTTTTAAACTCATGTTGATGTCATTTTCGTGATGTCGTGGTAGAGTCCTTCTTGAATTTTGGGGTTCATTATTGTTTTGAGCTTGGAATAAAATATTCTTTGGTTTATATATTCGGTTGAAATTTTTGGAGCAAGAGGAACCATGCCTTGCTCTAGATACTTTTTTTCGAGATTTGTATGCAAGAAGGTAAATGCCTTGCATGGTTTATGGATACTTGTTCTTATGTCTTGCTTGATGGATAGGGTCTTCTAGATGCAGGTGGGGAAGTGGCTTTTAGTGAGGGGCCAGTGCCCAAAGTGGCTGCCAGGGTAACCCATTGAAAGTTATTAATCTAGTGATAACTTAATAATAAAATTGGAGGGTGGGAGAGCTTTCACACTAAACAAGATGAGTGAATGCCTCACTCACGACTCAAGTGCTCATTTGGGCTTGAGATGGGATGAGAAGGCCATGGTTGGCAAGATCAACTTCATTGTCTGCACGAAAGGAATGTTGGTTCCACATGTGTCACCCTATGGGGCCGGCGTCTAGTGCGGGATTGCCAAGGTAACCATAGATGGGGGTGGCTTCTAGAGAGAGATAGCCTAGGTAACCCATGCTAGGACCATGAGATGACACTCTCCCTACTACAGACTAGCATTTCCTCTTTGGTGTCTCTCCTTATGTTGTGTGTGTGCCTCTGGAAGGTCAGTTAAATCTAGAAGTGATGTTTATGTTGCTTGTGTTGTCTTGTTGACCCGTGTTGTACTTGAGTCCTGTGTAGTCCTTGCACCTATTAGTCTTCTATCTTCTTGTCTATTGTTTCTACAGAACCTTATGTTATCTCCTAGCATGGGGGGTGGACCTTAGGGTTCCACATGGTTAGGTGGTTGTGCTTTTAACTCCATTGGTTTCCTCTTGCTACTGTTCGTGTGCAAGAAGGATGGACCTTGTGTTGCAGTTTCCAGATCATGTTCCAGATTGATGAGACTGCTATTTATACTCATGTGCTAGTTTTGTGTATCAGATATATCATATTGTAAGTATTCCAATATAATCAGGAAAGTGGTATTGTTATGATGTAATAATGTACTCTCTTGTAAAGAAATTGTGTATGTACTTATAGTTCTAATTATTTGATCTTGTTGATTACTTATCTAATGTTATAACATGGAAATGTATGTGTTCATTCATGTGATCCAATAGATCAGAATTGAACTTTTGATGTTAGTTAATTCTTGATCCTGTTAAAATTTTAGTAAGCAATGCAACTGTGGAACCTTAGAGGACAAGTTAGTTTAATGATATATATTGATGTGTTTGACATTACCTTGTTATTTCTATCTTTAAAAAGTAAAATTATCCTTTTTTTTTAGCATAGTTGTGTTGTCCTTTGGGGTTTCCTAGTGGGGCGTTACACTTGGTATTAGAGCACTAGGTTCTAACACTAGGAACTCTAGTTTTATGAGTCCATTATGTTATCCTAGTTGCGCAGAAATGTGAATGTAGATAACTTAACTGTCTATGTGTTTGGTGTACATTCTCTAACACATTTTGGACCTTGTGTCCTTGGGTGTAGTGTAGCGGATACTCCCTTTTTGTGACTAGAATTAGTCAAATTGTGATGTGGATTTGTTTGTAATTTGGTTGTTTTGGAAATTTTTGATTTCTATTTCATGTGTTGTTGGGGGGACTGACAGTGAAATTGTTTCCTTTAAACTTTCTTTTGGTAGGAGTGGTCACCAAAACTATTTTCTTTATACTTGATTTATTGCTGGCATTTTGTGACTTAAGATTTAATTGGATTAATTTCCCACTTGGATTGGCACCTTTTTAAAAATTTCTATGGTGGCTATTCTGAAAGTTTGTTTCTGCTGGTTTCGTTTCGTGTTAAGTGTTGGTTCTATCATGTTCATTTTGAGCCTCTGATAGTATGTACAAGGGAAGACTCCGTAGAGAATTATACTTGCATGTTTGGTAATTGAGACGTGAGATGTATTGTTCCATGTGAATATGTGAATGCCATGCTCCAAATTGTATGAAATTCTCAAAATATAAGTAATTGGTTATAAGTAGATCGTATGATGTGTCTTAATGATGAGGAATTGATGTCCTTCTTATCCTTATTGAATGACTGTGCTTGTCTTATAAACAATTGCTTAATATGGCTGTGTATGTTGGCAATAGAAAATTGCAGTACTAATGTGTTATGTTTCCACCCTAGTCTGTGACTTCCAGGAGTAAGTCAGGTTTTAGGGAGGGAGGATGTAGTACCCTTCCATTTTCACCTTGGTTGTGTAGGTCATCTAGCTAAGGAATCTGAAAATGAAGAAGGAACATGAGCTCCTATAAGTAAAATGCATATTGTTAGTCAGGTGATGTAGTAGTATGTTGTTAGGATAGGTGGAAAGGGCGGCATCGTACCATTGAACATATGGGGGACATACGGAAATGAGATACGAATGTCAGAGTTCCTCTCCAAGTGCTTCGGCTATTATGTGTAATCTAATTGGTATGCTTGAGTGAACAGGTATCAGGCATCGACTCCACCTGAATTAACAGGTCTAAGCATGCCTTAACCAATGGAAAATTATTGAATGGAGTTAACATAAAGTTTCCCTTAGCTTGTCATCATCCTCGAAGAGGATGAGTTTTTGGTTCTGTGTCCGATTTGTATGGTCATGGTTGTGAGTCTCTGTTATTCGATTCAGTATTGTCGTTGGGTTATGCTTGGTATGTAGCTTGTCAAGTTGTTCTTCTGTTGGTTAATTGTTTCATTATAAAGGAATTAATAGTTCTCTTTAATAAATAAATAATCTTTGTGGAGATAAATAAAATATTATTATTATGAGGATTTAATTAATAATCTAATTAAAAAAATTGAATAAATGAACATATTTTGTTGGTGCTACAAATAAAAATAGATTTATTGTGCCTGTGTGTGTTGTCAAGATATTCTATATTTAATGTAAAATCTTTTAATGTCATCATTATGAGTTGTCTTGGTCAGAAATCTTTTATTAGATAGAATCTTGCTGTTAGTGGGAAGAAATAAATTAATTTATTTGAGTGAGTGGGACGTCGGTAACGGATGGAAGTTATTGCATTTGATTATTATATTTACTTTGTTTAAGGTAGATTTGAGATCATCCTTGCATGTATCCTGCAATCTTAGTATTATGTGATGACATCACTCTGGAGCTTTCTGTCAAATAGTTTGCTTGTTTTGTCTTTGAATCCACTCTTTACATACATTCTTTCAAGCCTCTATTTGAGCATAGGCAGATCCTAGGGAAGGTGTAGGGTCTGAAGAAATTACAGAGGGAGAAAGTTGAGATTTGGACACGTATGCTTGATTTTAAAAAGGTAATGGTTTCTGATATATGTGTGCTTTGATTTTGGGGTTTCATTATGTGATTGTCATATTCTTGAAGAATATGTATCTCTTTTGGCTTGTCATCAGTTTTGTTCCTAACCATGCTTAACTACATTCTCTACATGCTTCAGGATTTGTGCATCATACATGTCTATCAGAAAATATTGATCAAATGACAAAACCATGCAATTTCTCTATTTGGCCTGAGTGAAGATTTAAATCATTTTTTTTTATCTTGTGTTTATACAATCTATTGTATCATGTCTTTTCGGTTGGCATTTTTCTCACCCCTAACGAGATTGTCAATTTGTGCTATCTTTCATGACTGCATTCTCCTCTCAACATGTATTATCTTTCATGATCTATGTATTATCTTTTCGACCTTAGTCATAAATCAAGGTTTATTGCCCTTCATGCTCAAAACTTGATTTGTTTTAATCTTCTTTCGGCCATCAACCTGTATGAGTATCTTTATTGGCTTGTGATCGACCCATATACTTCTTGATTGGCCATGCAGTTAACACTTACCCCTTTCAATGACTTGTCTAAGTTGATTCTATATCAGGCTTCCACTTTTTTTTGGCCTTAAATTCTATGAAATGATAACTAATTAAATCTGCACATATCCTTGTCTTGGCGGCCTAGTGCGAGAGATAAGAAATAGAAAATTAGCAAATTCTATAGATCCTAATGTCTCTCTAGTGCTTTAGATGTATTTTGTAATAGATCACCATTTTAACCCTGTTTGAGTTTGTTTTGTTTATTTGGAAGTTCCAAGCCTTTTCAACAAATCCATTTGTACATACTCTGCAAGCTTTGAAATGGGGGAATGATGTCTCTTTGGGGTGTTTATCTAGCAGTTCACATACCCTTCCTGTATGCCCAGATCTGGTGTCGACTATCAGTTTGTATGCCTTGTCTAAGTGGAGACCACCTGTGTCTATAGGTGAGATCTTCCTTCTTCGTGATCAACGTGTACGGTTGTATGGCTGTTAATCCAACATTATCCAGGGACCCTTTTTATTCCTCTATCTTTCATCAATCACCTTACCTTTTAACCTTATCACTTCTGCCCACGTTTGCATAGATGTTAGAAAGAAGAACATAAGTGTTGTAGCGTATTTAGGATCTGAATCAAAAAAGCAACGACACTGTAAATATCCTAAGCCTATATATTCTTATCTGATCTACAAGCGCCAGAAAACACATCCACTCAACCACTGCAGGTTTACCTGGCATGATGAAAGGTTTATGGTGTCCTCGAGATAGAAGGTCTACCATGCACTCATAATGATCATCTGTAGGTGTATTCAATATAGGGAAATTTGGTTTTCTTCTACCAAAATCTTAGAAAGTTTCTAAAACCTTTTTAGCAGGTCTTTATGGTGCGCCCTACCTTTTGCATTGTTTGAAAATTTCTTAAAAACCATTTCAACATTTCTGTTTCATGCGATCTATTTTTACACCTGCTAATTGCATTAGCCAGACACTTTCTAAAACTTTTATAACAAATCTATTTTGTGATTATCCTGCAAACATAAGATGACATTTGTTGACATACAGTTCATGTACCTTGTCTATGCTTCCACATCTTGCATGCATGTTGAAACTGAGCCACCTACGAGTTGCATTTGCTTGATAGTTTTTCTTTAAGCCTTTTTTTTAACAGATCTATTTCATGCATATCCTGGAACCATTGCATTCCATGAGATGAAATCTCATTGAGGTATTCTGTCAAATAGTTCATGTGTTTTGTCTTGATTTCTCATTTTGCATACATGTCGATCAGAGCATCCTCAACTATTTTTATTTGAATAAAATCTTCCTTCCATAATGCCGTCATGGAGGTATTTCTTTTCTTGTCTATAGATTACTTTCTAAATATACACCCAGGAGTATTTTATGGTTACCTACCTTATTTTTAGGATGGCATTTATGTGACATGTCTTATTTCTTGTTGGCATATTTGTATTCCTTCATTGTGATTTTAAATTGTCGATACTCTGTTTAAACTTTAAATATTAATAATGCTTGGAAGTGTTACCTTTTTATTACAGAAATAAATACTCACGTGCCAGCATAGATTGCATATAATAAACCATAGAGATTCTCTTGATTAGTAATTAGGCATCTATGAATGTTTTTTTTGGTGTATAGCAATTTAATTTTGTATGCCAAGTTTAGCCCAATTTAGTATTAGTTGCAATACTCAACTATAGTGTGGGTTACAGAACCTTCAACTTGCGCTCACTTATAGGATCTAATCTTAGCTTTTGAACCTAAGCTTATAGGAACTAAACATAGTTATAGGATCTAAGTAAATCAAGCTTGAGACTATGATCTTGTATTTTAATTTAATAATATATATGAAGAATAATTTTTGGGAACCTTTGAAATTATGAATAGCAAGTTAGAAATTAGATATGTAATATGGAAAAAATGAGTAATGAATTATTTGGAAAGTATAATTAGATTGTGCCTTTATATTTACAATCTAATGATCCATGGTATATTATTATTATTATTATTATTATAATTATTATTATTGTTAATATTTTTGTTTCAAAGTAATAGATGATATTCCCATGCTGTCTGGGGAGAGTGTTTGGGTGAAAGTCTAAACTAAAATTGAATAAATTTTATGACTATTATCTTATTAATTGTTATATAAAAGTATATATATGAAATTACATTAATATATTTTGTTTAATATGATTAAATGAGAGTTGACATGTTTGTTATTATTGTTGATGAAATTAATATTGATTTTACTACAATTTCTTTGTAATAGTATTGTTAGGTTGAAAATTGCTTAATGGGTTGGAATTAGGTTTGTAGACAATGCGTATAAGTTTTGATTTATAAGTTGTTTTAGTTGTTTACAAGTGGAAATGTATAAGATAGTGTAATTTAGAACTCAATGTGATAAACGTCTTTAATCCTTGAATCATTATAGCAATATCCTTACCTAGATCTCGTTTCCTATTAAGAC
Organism: Cunninghamia lanceolata; assembly: GCA_027924645.1. Lineage (NCBI taxonomy): Eukaryota > Viridiplantae > Streptophyta > Pinopsida > Cupressales > Cupressaceae > Cunninghamia > Cunninghamia lanceolata. Next base: position 8,134,313 of record BSBN01000460.1, read on the forward strand.
TTTCAAACAAGAATGATGTTAGTGGATCTCCTTCCATAGTTAGTTTTGACCCTAGATTTTGGAATCCTAGTGTTATAAACTGTATTGCTTGGAAAAAGTGTTAGATTACTTGGAAATAGATCTAATTTTTCATGATTATGACCTCTTTATTGTTCCTTAAGGATCTGTTGTTGATGTCCTTTGCATGATCATTATAGTGAAACTATCCTTTACGACTTAACTTTTAGAGTAGCATGTTCTCATGTTGGAATATTAGTGCATCATTTTATATGTTGCATTTGTGATATTGTGATTAAAATATTGTTGGAGGATATTAGTTTATGATGTGCTTTGAGAATGAATGTGATGTGAACCCATTGTGTTACAGTGATTTCTACTGTCTATGTCATTGGGAAAGTTGATTCCAGAGGCCAAGAGGGGTAGTCGTGTGTCTGACCCTTATGATATTTCAATCTTGTTAAAGGTTGAACAAGTTTTGGTCTTATGTAATATTGACTTTCCCTATTTACGGTTCACGTTGGTATGATTCTTGTGCAAGATGGGTAATGCCTTGCTCAGAGTACCTATTTTTGTGGTTTTAAACTCATGTTGATGTCATTTTCGTGATGTCGTGGTAGAGTCCTTCTTGAATTTTGGGGTTCATTATTGTTTTGAGCTTGGACTAAAATATTTTTTGGTTTATATATTCAGTTGAATTTTTGGAGCAAGAGGACCCATGCCTTGCTCTGGATACTTTTTGTTGAGATTTGTATGCAAGAAGGTAAATGCCTTGCATGGTTTATGGATACTTTGCTCTTATGTCTTGCTTGATGGATAGGGTCTTCTAGATGCAAGTAGGGAAGTGGCTTTCAGTGAGGGTCCGGTGCCCAAAGTGGCTGGCAGGGTAACCCATTGAAAGTTATTAATCCAGTGATAACTTAATAATAAATTTGGAGGGTGGGAGAGCTTTCACACTAAACAAGATGAGTGGATGCCTCACTCATGGCTCAAGTCTCGTTTGGGCTTGAGATGGGATGAGAAGGCCGTGGTTGGCAAGATCAACTTCCTTGTCTTCACGAAAGGAATGTTGGTTCCGCATGTTGATAACTGAGAGGGGGGGGTGAATCAGTTATCCTAATTATTTCCCTTATAGAACTTTCTTATTAATTGATGCAGCATTGAATCAAACACAAAAACATTACCATGAAATAAGAAACACATAACACAGTATTTTTGACGTGGAAACCCTGTTAAGGGAAAAAACCACGGGGTGATTAACCCAAAAATTATTCTCTGTTAGAAGAATAGGAAATTACAAAATGGCACTTGCCAATTAGGGCTCACTGCTCGAGCACACTGCTCACAAGAGGCCCACTGCCTACAAGAAGACACACTGTCTACAAAGTGATAAGAATCACAGTCTTGAACTAATTGGAAGCATCTGCATATGCTGGAGTTCAGTTCTGGTTAGGCTCAGTACACTGATCTGCTGCACTTCATCTTTTCTCTGTTCTTTATTCTGCTATCCTTTCACATATCGGATCTGTCTTGGTACTTCTGCTCTGTTCTGCACTTCTTCGCATATATCTTGACATAGTCACTCCCTTCACAACTAAATCCATCCTCTATATATATCCGCACAAGTAATTTCATCACCTTTCTAGTTGGCATCCGGAACAGTCTAGTTTCTTACAAACTCTGTTCTGTCGGCTGAATCCTTGCTCACCAAGCAATGCGGATCAAGCATATACTTGTAGATATCATTAATCATGTCGGCCAAACATGATTCATGCCTTCACAACCTTTATCATCAACAGTAACACATCCGGAAAGTAGTCTGATACTCTGTCAGTCAGTTCTTCCTCTGTTTTCACTGTCTCTCAGGAATCCGATACTCAACTATTCATATCTTTTTCCTTGTCCATCACCGGAGGCTAAATCCTTGGAATATACCACTCAAGGTAGTCCTCTTGACTTCCCCAAATCTGCACTGCACCAAGATACTTCTTCTGAGAGATCCGGACCAATCTGTCGGACCTTGCAACATGCTCTGTTCTTGTTCACCGGACCACAACAATCTTTATTCTGACTTCCGGTAGAGACACACCATGACTTGCGGATATGTGGGATGACCTTTGTTGCCATCAATGACAACAACCATGAATCCATATAGTGTCTCTTGCCAACAATCTCCCCCTTTGGCATTGATGGCAACACTTAGTGAAAAATGACTAAGTGTTTACACTATGCTCCCCCTTAGCTAATGCTCTATCTTTATATACAATTTCTGGAACTCCCCCTTAGTTGGATTCCTCATTTTTCACTGCTCCTCACTCCCCCTTTGACGTCAATGGCAAAGGGTAGGGTCCGCACACCAAAATTTTCAAAAATTTTCTATACATAGCCGCATATTTACATACTCACATATACTGAAGAATGTCTGCAAAGGATGTCTGCAATTGGATCATTTCTGTAGCCCAACTTTGCTTCATTCTATCCAAAATTGAAATGTGACCACTCAACAAAAATGCAAAAGCTTCTGCCCGCTTGAGATCTGTCGGATCATTTGTTTGGGCGGTGGTCTGAGTATCACTGATGGCCTCATGCATAGTTTCCAACTTAGGGATTATAATCCTTCTAATTTCTCCCATCCGGTTAGTGATATTCTTCCTTTCCTTCTCAAGATTCTTTATTTCATTCAAGACTGCAATAGTCTGACATTCTTGATTTATTATGGAGGAAGAGAGAGGATCAAAACTTTGAGATAAGCTTTGTAGCTTGTCCTGTTCCTCTTTTATTTTCTTATCAATTGCTGCTGTTGCCTTTGACCAGGATATACAAAATTTGTAAATGTCACCGCCATCCTTAAGAGCATTCTCTAAGCTCTTTATTCCAATACTCACAATCTTCCTATCTTTAGAAATTAATTCTAATACTTCTGAAAATCTTTTATCCAAAAATTCCTTCCGGACCTTTTCTTCAGTAGATTTTTCTAGAGATTCAAAATGTGTACTAACACTGCTGACTAAGGTTTTGAGATTACCGGAAGAGGAGGCTATGGGATCCTTTTGAAAGGATGGCATGATCTTTTCTAGCACTCCAGATGCTACCTCCATAAGCTCACAGTCTTCCATGTGAGATTTCAGCAGCTTCTCTTTGACTTTCTCATTTGCAAATGAGGCTATTTTCATTGTTTGCACCGGTGACAAAGAGTCAAAATCTAATGGTCCTTTTAGCAGGTCCGGTTCATCAATTTCTATAGTGGCTTTTGTCAGGAATTCTTGAACAGTTTGTGCAGTGTCTCTTGCCGGAGACAGATGTTTCTTCTCTTCTGCAGTTTTGTCCTTTTGAATCTTTTCTCCTTCCTTACTCTTACCACTTTCAGTCGTGGTTTTCTCTGTTGGGGTGCTGTCAACCTCTTTTTCTTTAGCTGCTACTTCTTTCTCCTGTAGTTTCTCTTCTTCTTGGGATCCGGAGACTGTAGGGGAAACCAGAGGAGAGATGTTTGTCTATTCAGGGCCCACTTCTTCCGGAACAGATGATTCCAAATCCGCAGCTATTTCTGCACCTAAGTCCTCTGCAACAGGAAGATTGAACCTTTTGAAGGCCTTCCGGAGGATCTCTTCTGTCTCTTGGGCCACTTTGTCAGTCTCACCAAGCATGAGTTGATTCATCCTGGCTTTACTTCTGAACTCATCTTTGCAGTCTTTGAAGATTATGTTCATTGTCTTGGGATCAATTTGAGGATATAGCTGAATAGCTATCTGCTCCCGGATCTCAAGATCTTTTGCATGAGCATTATTCTTTCTTATTTCTAATTCCTTTTCTAGGCTTTTAGGAATAAGAGATATGATCTCAATGAAAGCCTTATTGTATATGTTCAGATATTTGACTGTGGCTTCCTGCAGAGTCTTTTGGTCAGCTTCACTGTAGTCATCATAAAATTCAGTCATTGGTTGAAGGTTTCCATCCACTGTGACCGACTTGATTACACTCTCTAGAGACAGAGTGGGCTTTTCAATAGATACCTCTGCCATTTCATCCTTGTCTTGGCCTGTGGAGGGTTTACCGGATCCTTTCTTCTTCTACTTCTTTATTTCTTTTACTCCCTCATCTGACTCTGTTTCCTCTTCATCCTTTTGGCTTTCATAAGCCCTTGTGGCTTTTGTCTTGGATCTTTTACCAGATGCCTGGACTTCCGGTTTTGAACTTTTGGTTGTGGGAGGTGCAGATCTTTTTGATGATCTGGTCTGGGTGGGAGTTTCAACCGGAACACTTTCTTTACTTTTCTCTTCTTCCTCAGCCTTCCTCCTCTTTTCTCGGCTGGCATCAAGTGCCTCTTTTGAGATGCCTAGGCCTTGAGCAATATGCTCAACTTCTTTTCTTACCTTCCTCTTTATCTCCAGTTCCCTGAGTTCTACATGTATCTTTACACTCAGTTCCTCAAAGGTTCCAAACCTTTCTGCCTTAGGATCTTTGGGCTGGCTTAGCATGTGTTGAACATGCAGCTCTACTATCTGTTCATCCACTTCATACCCCATGGGCATGATCCAAACAGTCCTTGGCTCCACTGCCTCCATTAGACACTGATCTATTTCTACCATGAAGCATACTGTGTCTTTGTACTTTTCAACAAGGGATTGGGGTATTCTTTCTCTTGCATGCATCATGCTTTGGAAGTTCTTGAAGTATCCCCATAGAGCTGTATTTCTTGCTTTAGCATCCCCAAGTCCATGCAAATAGTCTCTGATTTGGATGGTAACCGGTCTGTCATTCTGCCATATCCATCCACTGGATCCGGGAAGCTCATTCATGTAGTAAAAGAAGAGACAAAGGATCAGATTGCCATACTTGAAGGAGTTTTTCTTGTCCTTCTTGATCTTCTGCAGATTTTCAAAGAGTTGGTTCACAAGAAGCTCACACAAGTCATAGTCTGCATTCTCCTTTAACATTTGATAAGCTGTGTAGATTGCAGTTCCCGGTACTGAATTTTCCCTACTGGAATGATAGATTTTGTAACCAATTATCATAGCTACAAATTTGACATCCGGTTCAGTGATGTCATCAACTGTCATAGCTCTCTTGTAAAACTTGGATCCGATTGCATCACTAACTGTCTGATTTTTGACAGACTTGAGAACAGGTAATCCACCGGATGAGTGCAGACTGGTTACAGCCCTAATTGCATCTTTGGTGATCTTGAAGGGTTGGTTCAACCATAGGAAGTTGTCATGTATTCTACTTAGTACATACCGGACCCATTCATCTTCTTCAAAACAGGGGAAATGAATGCACTGTGCAAAGTGTTTGTCTCGGATGGCTTTGTACTGAGGTTTGATCTCAAAGGAGTCATCTATCAATTGTTTGTGATAGATATCCATCAGCTTTGATTCTCCAAAGTCTTCAAGATTCGCATGGATGTAAACCCTAATATCTTCCGTATGCAATACACCATGAGGGACACTAGAGAAGGCTCCTAGTGGATCTACCTCCAATGATTTGTAAGGATGTTTCTTGAATGTGGGGCGAGGTCTATCAGAGATCTTAACTACATTTGGAGTAGCCATTCTTCAAAGATTTGCAGTGAGATAATGAAAAACGGAGAATACCTTATGCGCCTTCGGTTTGCACGGAGTGGTGGGATTGATTTCTTTATGCAATGACTTCGGCAGGAGATCTTTGGTGTGTTTGATGAATCTTGTTGCAGAGCTCCACTTTTCGCTTCTTCTTGAGTGCAGAATGAGCAAATGATTTTTGAGAAATCCCTTATATTGCTCCGCAAACCCTAATATCTGTTTGCAATAAATGCTTCACCTATATTATTCCAGTTTGCCTTGTTCGGATAGCTTGGAGTATCCCGGATCAGTCCTGATCTGTGAACATCATCCGGATCTTTCAATCATGAATAAATCGAGGTGACATATTACAAGAACATCCCAAACACTCTGTCCAATCCGCAGAATAAGATAGTGCACTTCTGGATTTCTCCGGACCTTTTTGTAATCCTCTGTCATATCGGAGCATCTCCCGGAACAGGTCTTACTTGATCGATCACAGCTTCTTCATAACTCCATGCGGACCTCTGAAATCTTATTTGGATCATCTCAAGACTTATATCTTTAAACCTTTTACTCCACATCTTGTGCCACATCAGGCACCACTTGATTGGCTGGGGGAACAGGATTTTCTTTGAGTCTCCCCCTGAGCCAGAGCTAACTTTTTAATTTCCAGAAGAAATATCAGCACCAGAGTCTGGTGCAGATCCAACCTCTACATTCTCTGAACTTTTCTTCACCCAAATCTTGCTCATCTGATTCCTAACTTCATCCGCATTCATCTTTTGTTTACCCTTGTCTTGATTCTGATTATACACAGGACCTCTTTTGTCCTGATTCTTGCTTCTACAGACTTTAGCATTATGACCGGACCTATTACAGATTTGGCAAATAACATTTCTTTGCATAATTGACTGATATCCTCTTGATCTGCATTGATTAGCCATATGACCTACTCTATTGCATGTAAAGCATCTACCTTTGAATGATTTGTTTACTTGCATATTTCTGCATTCATGGGATTTGTGTCCATACCTTTTGCAGTTGAAGCACTGTCCGGAGAAGGATGAATTAATCTGATTCATTCTCTTTCTGCACTGATTAGCTTTGTGACCAAAGTGGTTGCAGCTTTGGCAGTATCCATTGAAAGATGAATATCTTTGAGCATTGGGCTGTCTTACCGGAGGTCTTCTAGGCCTGTTTCTTGGATTTTCTGATGCAAAATTCTTTTGACCGGATCCGAAGCTTTCTCCTTTCTCATATCCCAAACCATATTTGTCATCTGTCCTTTTTTGACTTCCAAGAAGAACTTCAAGTTGAGCAGAACTTATCTTGAATTTCTCTTTATATTCATTTGCTGTTTGAAGGTCTCTTTTGAGAGAGGCAATTTGATCCTCAAGTTTTTCTTCATTATCTTTGGCATCTTCAAGATCAGATTCAAGATGTCTGATAATCCTGTCCATCTGGTGGCATTCTTCTGATTTTTCTTTAAGAGATTGTTTTAGATTGTCTTCAGCCTTTCTTTTTTCTTCAATCTCTTGAGTAAACTTTATAGTTCCTGATTCCATCTCATGTCTTAACATAATGACTTCTTTTGATAACTTTTCACATAACTTGGTTTGCTCAGTCAATTCTTCATTTGTATTGCTTTCTTCACTTTGTCTTGCCAACTGTTGGAGCAGCTCCTTTCTCTTTTTCATAGAGAGACTTAATTTGTCTTTTAATTCTCTCATGAATTCATCAGCCTGTTTGAGTCTTTCCTTTAATTCATTGACTTCAGAATTTGACTGTTCAAGATCCTCAAGGGCAGTCTTGAGTTGCTCCCTTAAACCATATGCATCCATTTGAACTCCCAGATCTTCCTCAAGCTGTTAGGCTCTATTAGGAGGAACTTAGCTCTGATACCAATTGTTGATAACTGAGAGGGGGGGTGAATCAGTTATCCTAATTATTTCCCTTATAGAACTTTCTTATTAATTGATGCAGCATTGAATCAAACACAAAAACATTACCATGAAATAAGAAACACATAACACAGTATTTTTGACGTGGAAACCCTGTTAAGGGAAAAAACCACGGGGTGATTAACCCAAAAATTATTCTCTGTTAGAAGAATAGGAAATTACAAAATGGCACTTGCCAATTAGGGCTCACTGCCCGAGCACACTGCTCACAAGAGGCCCACTGCCTACAAGAAGACACACTGTCTACAAAGTGATAAGAATCACAGTCTTGAACTGATTGGAAGCATCTGCATATGCTGGAGTTCAATTCCGGTTAGGCTCAGTACACTGATCTGCTGCACTTCATCTTTTCTCTGTTCTTTATTCTGCTATCCTTTCACATATCGGATCTGTCTTGGTACTTCTGCTCTGTTCTGCACTTCTTCGCATATATCTTGACATAGTCACTCCCTTCACAACTAAATCCATCCTCTATATATATCCGCACAAGTAATTTCATCACCTTTCTAGTTGGCATCCGGAACAGTCTAGTTTCTTACAAACTCTGTTCTGTCGGTTGAATCCTTGCTCACCAAGCAATGCGGATCAAGCATATACTTGTAGATATCATTAATCATGTCGGCCAAACATGATTCATGCCTTCACAACCTTTATCATCAACAGTAACACATCCGGAAAGTAGTCTGATACTCTGTCAGTCAGTTCTTCCTCTGTTTTCACTGTCTCTCAGGAATCCGGTACTCAACTATTCATATCTTTTTCCTTGTCCATCACCGGAGGCTAAATCCTTGGAATATACCACTCAAGGTAGTCCTCTTGACTTCCCCAAATCCGCACTGCACCAATATACTTCCTCTGAGAGATCCAGACCAATCTGTCAGACCTTGCCACATGCTCTGTTCTTGTTCACCGGACCACAACAATCTTTATTCTGACTTCCGGTAGAGACACACCATGACTTGCGGATATGTGGGATGACCTTTGTTGCCATCAATGACAACAACCATGAATCCATATAGTGTCTCTTGCCAACACCGCATGTGTCACCCTATGGGGCCGGCGTCTAGTGAGGGACTGCGAGGGTAACCATAGATGGGGGCCAGCTTCTAGAGAGAGATAGCCTGGGTAACCCATGCTAGGACCATGCAATGACACTCTCCCTACTGCAGCCTAGAATTCCCTCTTTGTTGTCTCTCCTTACGTTGTGTGTGTACCTTTGGAAGGTTAGTTAAATCTGGAAGTGATGTTTATGTTGCTTATGTTGTCTTCTTGACCCATGTTGTACTTGAGTCTTGTGTAGTCCTTGCACCTATTATTCTTCTATCTTCTTGTCTATTATTTCTACAGAACCTTATGTTATCTCCTAGCATAGGGGGTGGACCTTAGGGTTCCACATGGTTGGGTGGTTGTGCTTTTAACTCCATTGGTTTCCCCTTGCTACAGTTCATGTGTGAGAAGGATGGACCTTGTGTTGCAGTTTCCAGATCATGTTCCAGATTGATGAGACTGCTATTTATACTCATGTGCTAGTTTTGTGTGTCAGATATATCATATTGTAAGTATTCCAATGTAATTAGGAAAGTGGTATTGTTACGATGTAATAATGTACCCTCTTGTAAAGAAATTGTGTATGTACTTATAGTTCTAATTATTTGATCTTGTTGATTACTTATCTAATGTTATAACATGGAAATGTATGTGTTCATTCATGTGATCCAATAGATTAGAATTGAACTTTTGATGTTAGTTAATTCTTGATCTTATTAAAAGTTTGGTAAGCAATGTAGTTGTGGAACCTTAGAGGACAAGTTAGTTTAATGATATGTATTGATGTGTTTGACATTACCTTGTTATTTCTATCTTTAAAAAAAAAAAATTATGCTAGTTTTTTTAGCATAGTTGTGTTGTCCTCTAGGGTTTCCTAGTCAAGCATTACACATTGGTAATATCAAAGATACATGAGGAAGATACTTAGTTCTTCATAAAGATATTAATGTAACATGCAAATAGTTGTACTGATGTTTGTTGATGTTGGTTTCAAGGAACTTGTTCATTTTGGTGCATCCAAATAGTTGTTCTATGACAAGTTGTGATAGGGTATATAGAGTATGACAGTGAAATGAGAGAGTTGCCTTCATGACAAAGTACATGTTGATTATTTAGAGAATTACTTCATGAGGTATGTTGATCAAAGGTGCATGAGATGTCAAGAGATGACATAAGGTATGTTGATGCTTTGTATGCATTTCATGGTAGGTTTTGTTGATGCTTGTCACAGATATCAGAGCATGGTAAAGGTTTCATTTTATGCTATTGGCATTTTATGGTACTAATGCAAAGGTATTGGTTGATGCAAAATGTAAAGGATGTTGCTACTTAAGAGCTTCAGAGATAATGCAATAGGGTTTGTAATATCTCATGACAGTGGGCAATGATGAAATTAGGGTTTATAAATATTTAAAGACCTAAAAGTCCCTAAAACCCTAAAGTTTCCAAAGTAAACCCTAGATTATAAATTTTAAAGCAAGAACTTATGACTTTGTGCACCTTTCTTATAATTTTAAGTTGACCTTTTATAACAGGTCACCACATGACTTAAGTGATGACTTAAGTCATCGAGCTCATGGGACAACCAACCCCTTCTCCTAGCAACATTGGAGCCTTCGGTAAAATCTTCTCAACTTGGTAGGAAGATGGATATCAATGGTATCAGTTTAATCTTGAAAGAGTACAAAAGTTATAATTAATGCTGGAGGTTTGAACTAAGCAACGATCATTCCATGATGTTTAACTTTTGACGGTCATGTAACCATATGCTCTATAAGATAGTTTGTTAGTTGTTTTAACTATCTTTTTGGTATGTTGTTTTAAATAAAACTAAATCCCTAATTGAGGGAATGTTTGAAGGTGGAAAGAAAAGTGGTTTTTTATGTCAGTGAATGAATATGTATCTTTGATTAAAAATGGGGGAACATTGTATATTGTAAAATAGATATTAACATAACAATGAAGACCTCTGTGTGAACAAAGTTGTTAGCGTGAACAGAGATGTTAGAATATAATGAGAGGTATATGTAGAGTCAAATGATGTGAAAAGTATGTGATGATGATCAATGGTGAAGTTGATGGTGAACAAAAATTATCACATTTGAACATGTAGATGATTGAAGATAATAAGCATAAGGTGAGCATTTGCTGAGAGTACATGCAATAGTGAATAAGGAATGAAATCTTTTTGAAATGGCTACTTGGTGTAATGTCAATATTTGCATAGACTATTGATTTTGAAGGTAAATGAACATTCATGCAAATATATATTGTATATCATTTTGTTATGTAAGGCATGATAAATGCTTTGTACAAAATGGAATAAGGGAGATGTATGTGTCTAAAGGGCAGAGTTAGTATGGTTGTAGATATCTTGATGTCTTCATAGGCAGCATGGTACAGTTTATAGAGATTTGATGTGAATGTATAATTGATCATTTGAAGAGTCATTTTATGCAAAAGAAAGGAGTTTTGAGATATTCATGCAGATTCAAGAAAGTAAACATGTTTGTAAAAGAGTTATAGAACTCATCTATAACCTATGGTTTTATTGTAAACAGAGTAGTACTATGTGTTTATCTTCATGTTTTGAGATTGGAGTTGATGTGATCAGTGAGATCCTAGCCAGTGAGGCATAAATGTAATCAGTGAGATTTTGGTCAGTGAGGCCTAATAAAGATTTTAGTGAGGTTGGATAGAGTTTTTTCCTTGTTTACAGTTTTCCACTTTAAATACTTGTGTTATGGCTTCATTTGTGTGATCTTATTGTCTCCCATATTTTTGGCATGTTGGCATCAATTGCTTTTACAAGGTTGAATGAACTAATTCATTATATCACTAATTCACCCCCTCTTAATGATCCATTGTATTCCAACATGCCAAAACATCTCTCTCAAATCTCCCACTATCTATCAGCTTCTCAAACTCTATACAAGTTTGACCTCAGATTGATACATGTTATGTTGACATCAATGACAACACATGTTTATTTTCATGTTTAAATTTTCTTATCCTAATGTTTCCATCTCTATATATGTTTTAAGGCATAAGCTCTTCTAACCTATGGTGAAGTTACATTGCCTTGATGTGGTACATTGTAAGAACATATATACACAAGGGCATTATAAGAAGACTATGAAGACTTTATCCTTTTTTACAGTGTATCCTTGCATTAGTATAATGATATATTTGATATAATTCTATTTTAGCATGCTTCTTCCACTTAGTGTCACCAACCCACAAAAGTGGGGGAAAAAAATTAATATAAAAAATTGAATACCCTACAACTTCCTCATTACATTTTTATCTTCATTTTAGTTTCTTCGCCATAGCATGTTTTTTCTAGGTCCATTTTACACATGTTTTTGGCCTCTTAGTGACCATAATTTGACCTTATAGGCTCCCTAGACCTTCCTAGACCACCCTAGACCACCTCCAAAAGTAGAAATTCATATCCTGTAAGGAAATTTGCACCCCTCTAGTACACCAACTACACCCCCTAATGTAGATGAACTTGTGGAATTCTTTTACCAAACTTTTACCACTCATTCATGCCCTAACCCTAACTACATTTTCCTATGCACAAACCTTAAAAACTTATTTTAGGTTTGGTATATAAGCCTACTTATTTCCACTTTTTAGTCATTTAAAGTACCTAATTAGACATTCTTGAAAAAAAAATAGTTTCTCTCTCCAATCCAAAGGCAAATTGTAGGTACACATTATCAAGACAAGAAGGAAAAAGAGCTACCATTATAGATTTGAAGCTATAGAGTCTCCCTTAAGTCCTTGAGAGTGTTTCATTATAGTTTTCCTTCCCCGTCTCTATTTATACACCCTATTCCTCTTTTTTTCATCACCCATAAGCCATAGAAACCCTTATCATTTACCTTCTAAATTTTGTATTAGACTCTATAAAATTTTCTAACAGGGGGCTATGAATAGTGGCTTGCATAATGTATCCTTAAAACATGGTCACTTAGGCTTTGGATATGGCTCTTCTTTGGTGATAGCTCACATGAAGTTGGACTTTGTTTTAAAACTTGATAATAATAAATAATTTTTAGTGTTAAGCTATGTTGTAGTTATCTACAAATTATCAGTTTGATATGTAGACAACAACATAGCTTAACCCAAAATGCCTTTGGGTAACCAAGTCTCCCCAATGCTACCACCTCATAGTAGCTTAGGTTTCTTCATACATGTCCAACTTTAGGTATTCGAATGGTTTGTTCATGTAGCCATGTTGTCTAGTGGCTTGCATAATGTATCCTTCAAAATTCTTGTAATTTTAGGGCTTGTAATTTGAGATCTTATATATATATATATATATATATATATATATATATATATATATATATATATATATATATATATATATATCATTGGCATGTTTACACTTCAGTTGGTGCACTAAAAGGAATGCATCATCTACTTGAGAATTCTAGGATCATTTTCATGGCTAAAGAGTGTTTCCATTGATCATTTGTCTAGTCATTAAATTAACATGTAATTACCTAGTTTCACCTAAGGGATTCACTTTCACTATTAAGTACAAACTAGAAAATAAAAAAATAGTTTAAATTTGTGAGAGTAAATAGATATTAACATAGTGAATGAAAAAGTAGAAGTCAAAAAGTAGAATAAGTTAAGTTCTCTAGTAGAGATCAAGTTCACAGTCATTTTTATTCATTTGTATTCCATTGTATTAACCTATATTAACTATAGGCTAATATTCTTTTTCCATCATATTTTTGGTGAACCTAATTGTATGCCACACAACCTAGTTTGCATACAAGTTTAGTTTATATTTATAAAACATAGGGTTTTCAAATACAATATAATTTTGACTTTAAATTACTTATTTTAGATGTGTCTAGGGTTTATTTATAGTTTAAGTTTGTATGTTATTCTACCCTCCCAACCTATTTTACCCTACATTCATTACACCTATTAGGGTTTGTTCCTTGGCTAAGATACATTCATTTGTTCCAAATTTTGACATAATTGTGTCCTTCACATCTTATGACACATCCATACCTAATTTACATACATGCAATTTTAGTATATGAATGAATCTTATCTATGGACCATACTATATTAATGAATCTTATCTATGGACCATATTATATCAAGTTATATATTTCCCATCATTCATGTTGATTTTGATTGATTTGATTTGTAGACTATCAAGATGATTTTGGTTGATTTGAAATAATTTATGTATTTTGGAATAGTGTAATCAAAGTTTAAATTTCTAGGATGAAAGTATTGATTAGTTTATTTAGTTTCCCACTATGATTTATTGATTTTGTAACTTGTTATTGATTTGTGACTACATTTTGGTGAGTTTATTTTTCTTGTTTCTCATACAATTAAAATTTTAACCTTGACTTTCTAACCATAGTTTTTAACCTTGGATTTCTAACCAAAAAGAAAAATATTTTGTGGACAAGATAACTAATATTAACAACCATAGTTTAAAATATATTTATGAATACAATCTAACAATGTTTTAAACATAAACATATGGTTTCATGAGAAGATTTTCAATTTTGATAATAAACATCACAAGTTGTGTGATTCAACCTAAACTATTAGAGCAATATAATTGCTATACTGAATGGTGAAAAGTGTTAGATATATGTAACTTCATGGGAATACAATAACATTGTTAAGCATAGCCAAACATTTAAGATACACAAAAAACCTACCCTAGAAGATTCTATGGCAAACTGACAAGGTCTAAAACTAGGATCTAGTCTATTTGTCTAAAAATTGATTTTTGGAAAGGAAAGAGAACTCTAGTTTAGGGAAAATAATTTTTTGAATTGGATTCTTTCAGTTAAAACACACAATTTAATTACTCAAACAATACAAATAAGTGCAAGATATTTTAACATCTTAGAGGATAAAATCATATTGTCTTATTAAACAAAAATATCAAAAGAAAGAGATTTACCACATTTGTTTCAAACGTAGTGCCTTTGTTACATAAGATTATTCATCAATATGATTTATGAAAAACAAACACCTAGTTTTTGGTCTTTGGTTGTATTATCCACCATCTAAAGCATAGTTAAAATCAGTAACTAGATAGCTTTATCCTCATACATAGAAATGTAGTCAAAAGAAAACATAAAATTACTTTCTACATATTGTTGTTGGCTACTTGGATTCATTTAGAAACTATTAAATTTAGGTCACAGGTCTTCCTATGGAATTGAATCCATTAACATCAAGCACATTATCCTTTAAGAATCCATAAAAAGGAAGATGAATTTAGAAATGTTCAAGCAAATACAATTGATAGGTTTAGTGTAGAAGTCTAAATATTGGAAGGCAATTATTTGAAAACCGAATCCAGTCACCATGATTAACTTGTTATTCTTTTTTGTGCTCATTTAGCATCAATGTAATATATATACAACATATACACATACATATATATTGTAGTCGTTAATGGCATGGCTCGGTGGTCAAGTCGCTTAGTTGTAGTGGCGACCACCAGGGTTCATACCCTCATTGGGCCAAAGTGCTCCCAGGTTTGTGCCTTTGCTGGGCTAACGTGCTCGTAGGTCTTGTGCCTTTGTTGGGTTGTTGTGCTCACAGGCTATGGGCCTTCACTGGGCCAATGAGCTTGTAGGTTTGAACCTCTAGTGTTGATGCAAGTGTTCATGTCAGGGTGTTAATGCTCAGAGATATGGAGATGAGGTCCCCTGTGTTGTGGTATCACCAGTTCTAAGCTCTGATCAAAAGTGTTCAATGATCATATATATATATATGTATATCTGTGTGTGTATATGCATTGTATATGTTGTATATATATGTGTGTATATATGTTAAAAACCTAATGCAGTCACCATGGTTAGTGTTATTCTTACATGTGCTCGTTTAGCATCACTGCAATATATATATATATATATATATATATATAATGTGCATATACAACATATATAGTGTATATACAACATATACACATATATAATATATATGTTGTATATGTGTGTGTGTATTCATGAAATGCAATTTTTGGCTATAAAACCTAATGCAGTCACCATGATTAGTGTAGCTATTCTTGTCTATGCTCATTTAGCATCACTGCAATATATATATAGTATATACAACACACACATATATATGTTGTATATGATGTATATCTACCTCTTATTCAATATTCATAACCACTTTCCTTACATGAAAGAATTGAAATGGAAGAAATTCTTGAAAATAATCCTGAATTATCACCAATAATGAAAGAGTTTTCTCAAGATCCCAAGAACTTAGAGTTGATTGACCATTTTGTGAAAGCAAACCTAGATCGTTAATGTTCATTACTAGCTAATTTAAGTGATGCCAAATTACCATCTAATTTTTCCAAACATAACCCTTTGACATCCACCATTGGAGTAGACAACCTAGGGAAAAATCCTCACATTTAAACTTTTGATATCCTCAAAATTTTAAAAAGTCATTCTAATTCTACATCAAGGTCACAACCAAGTCATAACATCACCATTTCACAAAAAACCATACCCAACCCATCATCACATTTGAGAATCAAAATACCCATGTATATGTTGTATATATATGCACGTATATTTCATGAAATACAATTTTTGGCTATAAAACCCAATGCAGTCACCATGATTAGTGTTATTCTTGCCTATGTTCATTTAGCATCATTGCAAATATATATACAACACACACACACAATATATATATATATATATATATATATTGTATATATATGTGTGTATATGTTGTATGTGTGTTTATATATAACTTTTGTGTGTGTAAATGGGGAGTTTTGTGTTACCTAGTATGTTGAGGAAGGTGGCGGATGGCAACAACCTCACTCGAATGAAACCCTAACCATCTGCTATCCCGAGCATGTCGCTATCTACCAGAAATTCCTATCGAGAAATGTGCCGACATTTTCTTTTTGTTTTTAATTCTTTTGTTTCAAGTGAAATAGACTCGCCCGAGAATGACTCACCTAAAAAGTACAAGACACTTATGCGGCACGTAGGCACCACATGGTTTTGCGTGAAAAGAACTTGCTCAAGTCTAACTCAGGTGAAAACAACTCGATTCATATTGTTTTGTTGGCCAAAAATGTGACACACATTTATACTTTTACCCTATGTTGTTTTTCGATAATGGGAAGGGTTTAATTTGTGAATTAAAGTCTTAGCTTTCAGCATAGTTTGAGATGAAAGACTTAGGGGTAGCTAGGTACATCTTGGGGATGGAGATCAAAAGAGATAGAGTGAACAAAAAACTTTTCTTGGGTTAAAGTAAGTATGTGAACTTGGTGTTGGAGAGGTTCAACATGTTATCTTGTAGGCCATTATGTGTTTCTATTACAATGGGGACAAAGATATTAGTTGAGGATTGTTCAAAGTCTCCTAGTGAGATGGAGGATATGAGTAGAGTACCTTATGCTAGTGTTGTTAGAAGTTTGATGTATTCCATGGTCTATACAAGACCCTAGGACTGGGACATTGCCCAAGTAGTGGGAGTCCTTAGTCATTTTATGGCTAATCTTAGACAAGTACATTAGGATGCAGTGAAAAGGGTATTCAGATATTTGTGAAGTACTTCTAAGTATTCCATTTATTATCATGGTTAAATTCTAAAGCGACCTGGCATTTAGTGTGTATTTATAAATATGTGGATTCTGATTGGGTTGGTGATATTGACAACAAGAGATCCATGAGTGGATATGTTTTCACTAAATTTAGTGATGCAATCAGTTAGATGAGTAAGTGAAAATGTATGGTCACTTTGTGCACTACAAAAGTAGAGTACATGGAAGCTACTCATGCTTGTAAGGAAGCCATCTAGTTTAAGAGATTGTGTTTAGATGTCTGGCTAGACACAAGAGCCATTATGGTTCATTGTTATTAACAGAGTGCCATATTTCTAGAAAATAGCCTAATCATTCATTTGAGGATAAAGCAGATTAATGTCCAATACCATTTTGTTCATGATATGGTAGAGGATGGAAGGGTGGTGCTAGAGAGCATAGACAAGTTCAACTGGTGCAATGAGTCTATGGGCCTCTCGGCCCCTATCAATTAGATTTTAATTTTGGTAAGTTTACCCTTTGCCCTTGCAAGGTGTTTCACAAGTGGGAGAATGTTAGGAAATGTGTCTCAACCTTGCACCTAATGTTAAGATTACAAACAATGTGATTTTTAGGTGGAAAAAATAGAAAAACTCAATTTCTAGGCTATAGAGTTGGTTTTTGGTGAAAATAAAAAATAAAAGTTGTTCGGCACTAGTTTTCTAGTGCCTATCACATGGACCTCTTATAGATCTACAATTTAAAATAAATGGGCCCAATTGGCCTCCCAAATCAAAAGTTATGGCCTTCAAAAGTTGGGCCTCTTGCACTTGAAATGTAAAAACATCAACACATAAATGAGCTATAAAGGAGAGTTACACTTGATGACCAACACATCATAAGGCATCTTTGGATGGGGATAATGAAGCCAAAATAAAATGCCCAATTTGGTGAGTGGATTACAATGAGGTTATGATAGATGGAAGGAATATGTTATTTTTAGCCTGTAGACTCATCTTGAAATTTGGGTGTTGGATTTTCAATTAAGGATTTGGGCACCACTATTTTTGGTAGTTTTAGCTCATGGTTTACTAATTACCATTTGACGGTTTGATATATTATATATCTCTTATTTATTGGATGCTTGAGATGGAGGTTTCATAGCAAGTTTTGTAGGTATTGTTATGCTATTGAAATTCCTCTAGATCTCTAGTTGGTGATACTCGTGAGAAGGATTTCTCTACAAATGTATTGTAACTGTGTTGTTTTCTAAATAATACATTGAGCTACTTTGCAGTGTGAGCTTTTTCTCCTAAAAGGGTTGTCCCCATGTACACCTATGTTATGGTATATTGTTTATTTTATGTTTATATGTGTTTCTACATTCTGTAATCGTTAAAAGATTAAAAATTTACACAACGCTCTCCTCAAAAAGTTTAGGAAGTGTTTGTGCATACCTTTCTTCCTTTCATCTTGGTTGGCCAATATTACACAACCATAGACACAAGAAGGTGTGGGAGTCTAAGGTCATTATCAATGAAGAATAATAAAAATACCTACCATATACATGGACAAATCATATGCATATAGCCTTCACAACCTTCATTTCATTAGGTATTTCATTAAGCACTTGCTAGAATTCACCAACATTTATGGGAATTGTAAAAAAATCAATACAAAATAGCTCATGTTTGGAAAACACTGTTAGGGTTCAGGCAGATTAGAGCAATAAACACTAACAATTATATGTAGATTAAATAACCCAAACATAACAATGAAGAATAACACAAAAGAGATCAACACAGAATTTTAACGTGGTTCACCCAAAATGGGCTACATCCACAGAAATTCAACCATCCAATGATTTTATTATCTAGTGCAAAATAGATTACAATCTCATGAATTCCACACCCGCAACATACATCCCAGCGGCTTATAACAAGCTTTTGGAAGCTTCTATAATTAGGGTTTTACAAAGTCATTTATCTTTTTTTGATTAACAAAAATTTACAACCAACCCCGAACATGCAAAAAAGGGGGAAAAAAATTAGGGGCTGCGTCCCCAACCCCCACTCAAGTATAATACAATTGTTATAATTTCTAAGAAGTATGTAGTTGAACTTGGAAAGATTAAAGGAATACCTTATTTACATGTGCTAAAGTAGATCCATCAATTCATATGCCTTGATAATCAATTAAAAGGGGTTCCTAAGATATATAAGATTTAGACATAGGAGAATATACTAACCTATGGGGACTCTAACCTATGGGGGTTCTTGTAGCATGTTTCAAGATACTTTATAAAGGGACTTGTGTGCATGTAAAGATACTTCCCAAAGAAGGTGAATTGGATAGGGAACTTGTACCATTTCTTTTCTCATGAGACAATGTGCTTCAAGAATATTTTTTCCACCACAACTACTAGAATTAAATAAATGATTATCTCATACCATTTGATCTTTTAGATCTCAACCATTGATGTAAAATTGAATTTATTTATTTTTACCTAGGTTTTTGGGGTTGAAAACTAATTATTGACACATGCTATCTATAAATCACGAACTAGAACCCATTGTAAAAGGTTGGAATCTCTTTTATTTTATGCAATTTTAGACTTTTCAACTATTTATTTTACCTTTTACTATGTTTGTTGGTATGTGGTGCAAATACTATACGAAAAGTCTTAAATTGCATAAAATAAAAGAGATTACAACCTTTTACAATGGGTTCTATTTCATGATTTATAGATAACATGTGTCAATAATTAGTTTTCAACCCCAAAAACCTAGGTAAAAATATTTAAATTCAATTTTACATTGGTTGAGATCTAAAAGATCAAATGGTATGAGATAATCATATATTTAATTCTAGTAGTTGTGGTGGAAAAATTATTCTTGAAGCACATTGTTTCATGAGAAAAGAAATGGCACAAGTTCCCAATCCAATTCACCTTCTTTGGGAAGTGTTTTTACATGCACACAAGTCCCTTTATAAAGTATCTTGAAACATGCTACAAGAGCCCCCATAGGTTAGTATATTCTCCTATGTCTAAATCTTATATATCTTAGGAACCCCTTTAATTGATTATCAAGGCATATGAATTGATGGATCTACTTTAGCACATGTAAATAAGGTATGTTGAAAGTAAGGAATATTGAGAGGGAGGGTGAATCAGTATTCCACAAAATCACTTGTTAGCTTGTTTATTAACCCAATTTCTAAAATTAATATAACATGAAAATAGAACAAGCATAAGAACAACAACCATAAAGACATAACACATAGACACCAGGATTTTTACGTGGAAAACCCAAAGAGAAAAAAACCACAGTGAGTGTTAGCTCACAATATATTATGATAGCTCAATATCGAATTACAAGAAGGCTCACTGGACAAAGGCTCACTGCCAAGAGAAAAGAAGAAAGATGAAGGATTGGTTCACTGCCAGAGGATGAACTACTGTAAATGCATCTACCACATGTTGGATCATAGTTCCATTGAAGGTTCAATATATAGATTCAAAGGACTTCATTTGTTCTGCTCTACTTCTAAACTTAACTACATATACTCTATTTTACATCCTTGTTCAACTTTTTCTGCTCTACACTCTGCTCATTATCCTTCACACTTCAAATTTACACACTTCACACTCAACAATAAAACACCAACATTGAATTCCATTGAGTATATATATTCGCTACAAGATTTATCTCATAATCAGGTTGGCAAGCAAAACATAAACCGTGTACACAAATACTACATCTTTTCGGCTTGAACTTGTGTACAATCTGCAATGCGGACTTAAAAAAGCATAGAAAAGTCTTTATATAGGTCAGCTTCAATCATACCATCACTTAGATTAACTATTTAGACAATATAACTTCTCTGCATAAGAATATAACATGTCTGTCAGCTTGTTCCTTAAGAGTATACTTGATCAACTCATCTATCACATCATAATTCCCACTGTGGACCATATGAGACTCTAAGATGCATAACCAACAATCACTCTAGATCTCATAGCATACCTTCAGAACCGTAGAACAAAATATACAACTATGGAGGAATGCGGATCCTTTTCTCTAGCACTACGTGTTGTTCTTGACTTAACTGTGTTCACCCGAACTTAAGTATTTTACCATGTGACTTTCAGAGGAAGTCAAGACTTGAATACTAGAACAAATCATCACTAAATAGCTATGAACAACATACCTTATCCGCATTTACTGATCTTTTATTGTGGATGCATACCATCCTAAACATTGTTACTTACTCTATATAATGTATATTGTTCATACTTAGTCATTTATGCTTCCAGAGTATAGTCTCTTTGTCGTACCGGTCGGGTCTCTTTCCTTTGTTGCCATCAATGAAAACATTCAATCATCAGAACAGTGTATCTTTCCAACAATCTCCCCATTTGGCATTGATGGCAACACTTAGTGAAAAATGTGCATTTTCTCCCCCTTACTCTGTGTTTCTTCTTCCCCTAAGATGTTTGTGTTGAATACTAAGAGGGGGGTGAATCAACATTCTAAAATTTAAACAACTAAACCAAACTCCAACTTTAATAATTAGAAAGCAAAGTAACCATACAAATACAAGCCATATAAACATGACACATAGACACCAGATTTTTATGTGGAAAACCCAAGAAAGGGAAAAACCACAGAGAGGATTAGCTCTCAATATATATTACAATCTTTTACAAATGGTGATGTTTAGGGTTGGTCACTCCATTGGCCTAGAACATTTTGGCTCACTACCAGAAATACAACTAGGTCTAGCAGGCTTACTGCCACAACCCTAAACCTAGAAAGATTACAATGAGGGGTATTAAACCCTATTGGTTGCTCACTGCCAGACTCACTGCCAAGTACAAATGAAATTATATAAGAATTATGAATACTACAACATCATCTATCAGTATGCCAGGGTGTAGTCATTTAGCAACTAAATATTGAATCCTGAGTCTTCATCATCACTGATCTTCTATCTTTGCTCTACTATTCTCATACTCACATCAATCACACCCAAAATACTTTTCACACACTACTCATACCAAACACTGAATTCGATCCCATATATATCCACAACACTTGAAATCTTCATATTAGGTTAGCCTAATAAAGTGAAGCATGCATTCATACTTTAAGCAACTTATCGGCCAAATTCATACCTCAAAATACATAGCAGACCCAAATGACATTTGAAACACCTTCTCATATGTCAGCTCCAACTATAGAACCACTTAGGATAAAGTTCTAATAAATAGAACTTACCACACAAATCAAATTATCATGTCAGCCTCAAACACAGACTGTTACTGACTCAGTCTATCTGTCAGATCACAACTTTTACTATTGACCACATGGCTTGCCCAAAATCATGACAAAGACTCCTCAAACATTACCCATCATACCTTCAGAACTATAGAGAAAAATATTCTTTAGTGGAAGAATGCAGACCATTAGAATTTGGACTCTTTCATAGTCAAACTCTGTCAAACACTGTAGAGATACTCAGCAGCTTGCAACTATCTTGTGGACTTCAGATCTTACAACTCTGGATTTAAACACTTCATACAAGTGTTTACAACACCTCAAAACTGCATAACAAAATATACACTTGCGGAGAAATGTGGATCATTTTACTTCACATTGTACACTGTCCCTATCTTACTTCTGTTCATCCAGACTTAGATATTTTCTTCAAATGACTTCTAGAGGAAATCATGACCTGAACACTGGAATATATCATCATCAAGTGGCTATGAGTCAACATACCTAAACTGCATTTTCTAGTCTTCAGATCTGCGGAGGCATACTAATCCACTTTCTGTCCCTTACTCTGAATACTATCCATAATCATTCTAGATACTCGTGTGTCTTGTTGCCAAATCAATTTCGTCTTTCGGAGTGATGTCTTGTTTGCCTTGTTGCCATCAATGACAACACTCAATTATTCAACATAGCAGTGTCTCTTGCCAATAGTTTGCCCATTTTTCACTGATCTTCTTCTCCCCCTTTGACATCAATGGCAAAGGTGTATGTACAAGAGTCAAAATTGGACCAAAACTACAAAAATCTTCATACTCTTCCGCATATGTACACATACAATACTTCAACTTAATTAGTTGCCAGTGAAAGAATATCCTTATACACAATCTTTAATTGTGTAATCTCTTCATCCCATAGAATCTTTGCTCTATCCAAAATTTGGATGTGACCATTTATCAAAAAGACTAATTCTTCTATCTTTTGCATGTCAGAGGATGTGTCTATTGGTAATGTTGCATGTGCTTCTATTGCAATACTAATCATTGAGTCTAACTTGGACTAATTAGTCCTCTCAACTGACACATTTTATTTTTCATCTGATCCCTCTTATTGACAAGATCACTTAACTCATTATGAATATTAGTAACTTGTATTTCTTTGCTACTCACTCACTCAACTACTAGATCAAATGATTTAGAGATATTTATCAGCTGCAGTTTCAGACCCTTTATCTTTTCTTTTAGCTCTTTTGTGACTACTAACCAGGATAAACAAAATTTGTACAGGTCACTTGCTTCTTTAATGGCACTTTGTATGCCTTTCATTTTATTATCTAGTAGAGCTTTGTCATTCACTATCATAGTCTTCCACTCATTTAACCTTTTCTCATCAAATTCTTGTCTCACTTTTGTCTCACTTTTGTCTCAACAGATTTCTCAAAAGATTCAAAATGCTCACTTACAGAATTTATGAGCCCTTTAAGTTGACTTATAGAAGACAAAGAGGTGGCCTTTTGATATGATGGCATCAGCTTCTCCAAAATGCTGGATGCCTCACCAACCAGTTCACTATCCTGTATGTGAGACTTCAAAATTTCTTCATATGCCTTTGCATGCACAATTGATACCAGTCTAAATTTATGTTTGTCTTCTTGATCATCGGCCTTGTCTATCTTCTCAGTCTTCTCCAATCGTGTCGATGTCACTTGTTGGATGTTCCGGAGGGAGACTAGTCTCATTAACTGTAGTAGGTACTTCCTTCTCTTTAGTCACTTTGTCAGCTAACCCTTGGTCCAAATTTGCTTCTGGAAAAAATGTATCATCTCCAACATTTCTTTATTTATTGTCATAGATTCTTGGGAGATGAAATTGTCTTAGCACTCTCAAGATGATCTCTTCAGTCTCCTTTACTACTTTCTCAATGTCACCTCTCATAAGAGTGTTCATTCTTGTTTTTGTTCTGAATTCATTATTAAGAGCTTTGGAGATCATGGTCTTTTCTTCTAGAATAATCTCCAGACATAACCTAACAAGTGTGTGCTCTCTGATTTTAGTATCCTTTGCCATGGCGGTTTCATTCCTTCCATACATAATGATGTTCAAAACCCTTTTATCTGCATCATTGTAATCATCATAGAATTGGGCTATTGGTTTCAGATTTCCATCCACTGTGATAGCCTTAAGAACATCCCCTAGGCTTAATGTAGCTTTATCTGGCTGTGATATATTTTACCTTGCCATTTTCTTTGTTGTGTCTTTTTCAAAGGTTGTCCTTTTACTACTTCTGGAGACTTTGGGAGCCTTAGTTTTCATTCTTTTCACGTCTTCATCTATTTATGTCTCTTCCTCATCAATTGCAATGCTCACATGCATTCTTTTAGCCTCTGTTCTCTTCCTTTTGTGACTAGTGGCAGAAGTTTCCACACTTGTAGATGGTGTGGGATCAGAGGGAATAGATGCAACTTCTGCAGAGGTAGATTTTTTGGTTCTCCTTCTTGACACATCTGGTTTTTCTAGTTTTCTCTTGGGTTCTTCTAGAGCTTCAATTGGTTCACTTTCTCTCTTTTCTTTTGTTACCTTTTCAACTTGTGCTTTTTCCCTTGCCTCTTTCACTTGTTATTTTGTGAAGCCTTGTCTTAGGGCGAAATCCTCTGCCACTCTCTACATTTTCTTGGACATTTCAGGTTTTCTTACTTCAACATGAATTTTAGTAGGCTGTCACGTCCCAAATTTTACTTACATTTAATTACAATAATTGTGAGACCATTTAGATAGTAATTATGATGATCGATTAGATTAAAGGTAAAAATTGCAAGTGAATGTTTGAATACTATTATTAAATTGAATAATGATGCTTATTTATGTGGGAAAGATGAATATTTATGTTTCGGCTATATTTGGGAACTAACCTATTAACAATGAATTGAGTGCGAATAAACGTGGAACCATCAAAGAATGAGAACATGGTTGAGATAGACATCTCCTAGCCATTGTAAGAACTAACGTGATGAGAAAACCCCTGATGCATGTACACACTCACATAGATGCATTCGTACTTGCATTACTAATTTGAATTGACGTGTTTGAAGTGTTTGTCACATGTGAAAACTTGTTTAATTCTATGATCTCATGTGTTTGATATGATGTCTAATTTTAAGTACACCGATGTTTGGATGCAAGGTGATTACCATTGGATGCATAATATGTTTGTTTTTCTCGCATTTGAGTGCCAATCTTTTTGACTACCTTGTATGGGAATTGGAATTCATGTTTTCATATCTCGATTCCTTTTTGTGATTTGAAGTAGAATTAAATATATTTAGAAATATATATATATATATATGTAATTATATATATGTGTGTGTGTGTGTGTGTATTTATATAATACTCTTTTGTATTAGAAAAAAAAATATAATAAATTTAGACATGGATAAAATATATTTATATCTTGTTAGAATACATTATATTAAAAAAATATACATTGTATTACATTCATAAGTTAATTAATACAGATTAAAACACTTGCATGGTTATTGAGAACATCTAGATATAATAAAATAAAATACTCTTCTACATGAAAGAGGGGGAATAATTGGCACCATGCCAAGCACCCATGCGAAGAAAAGATGAGTCAACTTAAGTGGAGACTTTCTATTCTAAATTGGTAATAATCCAAAGACATGGAAGCATGGTGGAAAAAGAAAATGGAAGCTGAAGCTCAACCATAGTTTCTCCTCCCTTTGACATGATTGCAAAAAAAATGAAGATGGGGATGATTTTGTGGCACTGGCGAGCATGGTTGTGAAGGGAGGAGAGTTAGAGAATTTGGACAAGGAAATAAAGGAGTCATTTGCAAAGGAGATCAATGTGTCGACAATTAGCCCCGATGGCAAAGAAGGGATCATTGCAGACATGTTTGATGGTGTTCTTGAGAAGGAATTTGCAGAGAAGGAGCAGTCTCAAGGTATGCACTATTTCCTTCCAAGATCGATCTCTTCCTTACACACACATTATACGGAGTAGTACGCTTTTGCGAATTAGGGTTGTTATTAAAAAATGCAATATTATGAATTTCAAATCAGTTGAACTAAATCTTGATGTTTATTTGTAAAGACAACCAATGCTCTCATCACAAACTCTTTTCACTCTAAATTTCACTTTCAAAGTTTCCCTGGTCATGCTTTCTTTGGCTACATTATTTTTTTTGTTATCATATCCATGGTGGAAAAGTCCAATGCAGTTGTGTGTTTCTATAGACTGCTATATTGATTTAATTTTTGAAATTTAGATGGTGGGACGTCTCAAACACTCCGCCACAAAGGAATTATATAGTAGCTAGTACTTATTTGTTGTAGGAAGCCTGACAAGGCAATCCCTATGACACGGGGCAATTGGTAAAAACCCATTAATCAATCTTGTCCATGCATACCCAACAAGATGGTTTTCCCTACCTGATCAATTTAAATATACTCAATAGGATATTTAATAGACAAACACTCGCTCCTTACTCTATGTCGGGGTGAATCTCTACAAGACAATGGTGCTCTTTTTACAGCACAATAGTTGTTAGCAATTGTTTCATACTCATATTTTATCTTGAATGATATCAACGATAGGGTTTGTGTGATAGGTAACTCAGATGCAATTATTAGTGATGCCCCAAACTTAATGATTTTTTGTTCAATCAGGCATATGGTACCTACCAATTCTTACTCAAAACAGATGGAAAATACATCAAGCCCGTGAGGTCCTGAATTTCTATTTAACAAATTAACAGACATGAGACAACTCTGACAATTGAAGCAAAAAATTTGCTGCAGCATATACTAGAATCATATCTAGACATACGTGTATAGCAGACAAAGATGAATGTGAGAGAACATTATTTTGCAGCTAAGCCAAACTTGAACGTGTCTAAAGATAAAGCCACCCCTAAAAACAAAGATGCGTATGTGCACTGGAGCAACCTTTCTTCTCCTAACAAAGCATTGAAGTAACATGTGATTGGTGTCATCGGCCCTTGCTCTTTTTAAATGTCTTTCCTATCTTTTAAAATGAGTTTATTGCTACTAAAAAAAAGCCTTCCCTAGAAGATTGAAACATTCTCCCCTGCCTATGCTTCTTTTGATTTGATGTTATCTTGTCTTTTGTGTGATATCAGCAACCTCCAGTATTCTTGATCGGTCTTTAATTATTTTGTTTATGGCCTAAGTCTCTTTTCTTACATTTTTGTCAAATGATTCATTCTATTTTTAGAAAACATACATATGTTCATGGGTGTATTTGTATAAAGATTGTGTTATTATTAAGCTTGTGGGTATTTTGTTTACCTTTTGGAGCAAATGTCGATTTATGAATGGGATGGAATCCATTATACCTTATACTCTTTGTGGGTTTGGCAAATCCATGTGTTTATGAAATAGAAGTATTATACTCTCAAAGGAATTGGAATGTTTTCTCTATTTTACCTTGTTGATAAGGCTTTGTGTGTTCAAAAAATAGAACTTCATACTTTAGGTTGCATTAGGGTACCATGTCGTCAGCTGTTCCTGGTTGCTAGGTATGTCATGCAGGGTCAGGTATCTTTCGAGTATGAGAGATTCTAGGGAAGTTTATACTTTGTGGTTGGACAGTAATGCACTTGGGCCATGTTCTCGTCCCTCAACTTTGCAGATGATCTTGATAGTTTGGTAGCACCAACAACAAGGATTTATTCATGTATCTTTATTTATTGTTCTTGATTATTATAGTATATTATGGATTCCATGGTAGAGTAGCCTAGTTGTATTATTATTGTTTTTGAATTATGCATATCTAGATTTTTTACATATTTTAAAGGAGAATTAACAATTATATCCATATTGGAAGATGTAATTTTGTAAACAATTATATTAATGAGTTTTGAGTATTTAATTTACTTTAGTGAGATAGTTTAATGGTTGCGTGTGTTACATTTGGTATAAGAGCTAACCAAGTTAAGCATTAGGGCCTATGAGCTCACTATGCTAACCTTTGACCAAACTTTAGTTTGGAGATATCTAATAGAATTGGGAAAAATTATGTTTGGACTTCTTGTTCTAGGATGGTGACTTAGGATGACTGCCAAAAAGTCAGTTTTTGGCAATGAGCATTACCTGAAAGACAAGAAAGAACAAGAGGCCATAGTCAAAACCATAGAAGGAACCAATTATGATAATGAAATATGGCTTAGTGACATAAAAAATCTCAGTAATGCCATGTCTCGAATTAAGTGAGTAAGGATGAAGATTCTAGAGGTGGCTAAGCTCATAGCTTACTTTCCCCTGATTGAATTCAACCATCTCTCTCTTTCTAGTGATACGTAAACTAAGTGGAGTGTCAACACACCTATGATTAGTAGAGATCTACTTATAGCCTCATCACCTAAACTTATTAAGATTATATCTGATAGTGAATCAGAGGGATATACTCACCTCAATCATGACGAATAAGTCATTTTATGTACAAGCAAGGATGTTTTGAATCCTAAAAATTGTTGTCTTTGAATAAATAAAATGAAGGAAAACCTTGCGCAAATCTTTTTCTTTTTTTCTTCTATAATGAATGCTTCTTGTTGTGAGTGATAATTAGGGACTGATTGTATGAAAACCATCCAGGTAAATAAACCTTTGTGTGAAAGGAATACCACATTCTTGAGTGTGATTGAACTTGGTTTATTCTTACAAGAGTTATGCATTTGCATGTGAAAGAGATGATGTTTTGATCATATGCATGGTATGTAAAGTTAGATTATTGTGGTAATACTAGTTAAATGAACCTTGCATATTGCACCTTGTTGTGTGTAAGTTTGTTACAAAAGTAGCATATCCTTGTAATGCTTGTCATATTATTTTTTAAAAAAAAATTCTTTGTATGGTGATTGGAAATGCTTGTTTGAAATGCATATTGCATTGTCTTCTTGAGTGCATCTCCCCTTGTGTGGATTAAATATGTGTTGTAAGAAAGATAGTGTTGCATTACATTGCTAGAATAGATCATTGGGTAATGACATTGCATTCTTCCTTAGGATTCATGTGGTAACCCAAGGGTGCTTATTGCTTTGCATTTAAATTGAAAAGTTAGAGAAAGGGGTTGTAAAAAGGACATTTGCATACTTCTTGTGATGAATGGTGTGTTAGAATGATGAGTGCATTAGTTAACCCTTTATCTTGTGACTTGAGTTGTGTTTTTCCCATTGCATAATTTGTGTTTGTCTTTGGAATGATTTGTTGGGTTGGATTGCACTAAGCCCCAAACCCCTTGTCATTCTCTTTTGAATCATGTTAGTGTGATTAACCTTGTACTTGAGGATATGGTTGTGTGATGCTTGATCTAAGTCTTCCCTTTGAGTTAAGTTGTAGTATTTTTGCATTATAGTTAGATGTGCATGATATCTAAGTTATTCCTATCATGTCCTGTTGTGGAGTAAGTTAGCCATCAAGTGGTGGGATGTTGGGTGGGAACTTAATCACCAACCTAACTCTACCTCTTGTTGTTTGTCTTTTATGTAAGTAGTGTATTAATGTATTACCCTTATGTTTGGGAGAAATGTGACTACTCCTTCTTGTGAGAGTGATGTGAATAGACATGTCGGACTTGATTCTATCTTGAATTGATTTTTGGTTGCTAGTTGTTGCTTATGTATGGCTATGCGTGTGTCATTGCATGATGATTGTGACTCCTTTGAATGAGATACATTTTTTTTTATTTACTTGGCATCTTTTGTTATGATTAGTTTAATTATGAAGGAATGATCTTGTGTTTTATGTTGAATACCATTGTTTGACAAGGAAACTGAACTGAATATACACATTGGAACTATCTTATGCATTATTATAAAACAATTGCATTATGAGGAAGAAAACAAACATTAAATAGACAGAAAGATTGATTAATTCCCATTTTATGAATCATAAAAAAAATTAAAGTTTTTATAGTCTTGTTTTTTATGATTATTTTGGTTTTGGGGAAAGTTACACAAGTATGTTGAAATCAAACCTAATTATTTGTTTATTTCCTAAGTCATGCTTGAATGAAAATGAATATTTTATTGAGAAAAGAAAGTGATTGCATTGTTTTCTATGCTTTGTGTTTTGGGAAAGTTACCTTCTAAGATGGGTGCCGAATAAGGAATTATAGAGGAGTAGATTTTCTTTTTCAAAATCTACACCACCATAAAAATTGGTTTCAGACTTTGGCCAAAGTAAACTTTTGACGTTGAAATAGATGAATGGACCATTGAAATAGATGGATGTATGCCTAGTTTTTACTGATATAATTCTCTACCTCATCCTGTTAATGAGATGTTGCATTCATGTAGGGATGCATGTAGTTTAACATGCACGCACTAGATTCCATCTTGCATACTGATATATATATTGCTAGGCTCTATGAGCAGGATTGGGTATCCTTCATGTTGGAAGGATCCTGGGGAAGTGTAAGCTTTGTGGTTGGGTAGAAAAGTGCCAAACCATGTTCTCATTCATTGGCTCATAGATGTAGCCAGAGACATTGGATTGATATTGGATGTTATGATATTTCATACTTATATTGTGATCCCTCATTGGTGCTACGGTGACTTGATAGGCTACAAGCCTAAGATGAATAAATTTTGGATTATGTATTAAATGTACTTCTAAGTGGATTAGATTTATGTACATGTGAATTTGAAATTGAACAAGAAAAATTATATTATTCTTGTTTTACTTGAGAAATGTGCAATTTGAGTTGATTCTTTAATTATGTTTAAGGTAGAAGGTTCAGGACCTTTATTATTAAACTTGCCAACTTAGTGTTGAAAATATAACGACTTCCATTCTTTGACGTTGAATGAAGAATAACTTTTATCTGGATGTATTAGCTTCTTGTTGAGATCTTTCTTTTGTATGACCTTTTACATTTAAGTTACTCCTTTCACTCTTGAGATTTGATTCTCTTTGACTCTTATAATTTATACTTGAAACTTATGAATACCTCGAGTACCAAAAGGTTAAACAAATGTAGTTTAGTAGAAGCTCTTTTGAATCTTAAATGTTTACCTTGATCTTCGTTATTTCAATGTTGAAAAAAAAATGACCAATGTGATTTGGATCCTTGGCGATTTATTGTTGAAAGAAAGTTAATATACTTTAATGTTGATCTTGTTTTAGTGTTTGATCGTGTCTACCTACTTGATCTTCTTTTTTTACTGTTGATACCATGACAAACAATTTTTCTTTGTGATTTAGTGTCAAAAACATCTTGACCTACTTATCTTATTTTGTTGATCCTTTGGAAGTTTAGTGTTGAAACATGTTGATTTTCTATGATTGAACACCTGATTGGAATCTTGATTTAATTAGAATATTTTTGTGTTGATGATCCTATTTTTATGATGATGATCCTATTTAGTGTTGAAAATTCTCTTTATTTTAGAGATGATATTCAATTTATTGATGAGACTCTACCTTTATTTATGTTGTTGTGTACTTGCCAATGATGATAACGAGTAGTATGGGATACTTGTTTATCATCCTTGGATGGCAATGTTCAGATGTCTCATGTGGGTAAGCATGCTTGACAGAAAGGAACATTCAGATGTCTCATGCGGGTAGGCATGCTTGATAGAAATGAACATATTGTTGATATATTTATGCGAGCATTATGTGTGTTGTGAAAAGTCGTTATGCCTCTTGAGATAGTATATGAGATAGAAATCACTTGTATGCAAGTGTCTTAGGATATGATAAGACTTGTTCAAAAATTATTATATTGATAGAAAAGGTAGAAAATGGAAGCTAATGGAAAGGAAAAATAATTATTGGTAATTTTCTTTACAACGAATTATTGCATATAGACTTGGAATACCATTATTTTTCCTCAATTTAGTTGAGATACTTTATTTGCATAGTATGAAACCTTAGTGTTCAACGTGTTACTTTTTATAGCATTAGTCAGATATTGTTCTTATTTCAGTATGTCATAATAAGACATCAAGATGATGTCCCTTCCAAGTGGGGAAGGATGTCACGTCCCAAATTTGACTTACATTTAATTATAGTAATTGTGAGACCATTTAGATAGTAATTATGATGATTGATTAGATTAAAGGTAAAAATTGCAAGTGAATCTTTGAATGCTATTATTAAATTGAATAATGATGCTTATTTATGTGGGAAAGATGAATATTTATGCTTCATCTATATTTTAGAACTAACCTATTAACAATGAATTGAGTGCAAATGAATGCAGGACCATCAAAGAATGAGAACATTGTTGAGGTAGACATCTCCTAGCCACCGTAAGAACTGGCGTGATGAGAAAACCCCTGATGCATGCACACACTCACATAGATCCATTGATACTTACATTACTATTTTGAATTGGCGTGTTTGAAGTGTTTGTCGCATGTGCAAACTTGTTTTATTCTATGATCTCCTGTGTTTGATATGATGTCTAATTTTAAGTACACCGACATTTGGATGCAGGGTGATTACCATTGGATGCACAATATGTTTGTTTTTCTCGCATCTGAGTGCCAATTTTTTTGACTACCTTGTATGGAAATTGGAATTTGTGTTTTCATATCTCGATTCCTTTTTGTGATTTGAAGTAGAATTAAATATATTTAGAAATATATATATATATATATATACATACATATATATATATATGTAACTATATGTGTGTGTGTATTTATATAATTCTCTTTTGTATTAGTAAAAAAAATATAATAAATTTAGACATGGATAAAATATATTTAATTTTGTTAGAATACATTATATTAAAAAAATATACATTGTATTACATTCATAAGTTAATTAAATACAGATTAAAACACTTGCATGGTTATTAAGAACATCTAAATATAATAAAATAAAATACTCTTCTGCATGAAAGAGGGGGAATAATTGGAGCCATGCCAAGCACCCATGTGGAGAAAAAATGAGTCAACTTAAGTGGAGACTTTCTGTTCTAAATTGGTAATAACCCAAAGACATGGAGGCATGGTGGAAAAAGAAAATGGAAGCTAATGCTCAACCATAGTTTCTCCTCCCTTTGACATGATTACAAAAAAAATTAAGATCGGGTTGATTTTGTGGCACTAGTGAGCACTGCTATTAAGGGAGAAGAGTCAGAGAATTTGGACAAGGAAATAAAAGAGTTGTTTGCAAAGGGGATCAATGTATCGATAATTCCCCCAAACAGCAAAGAAGGGAGCATTGCAGACATGTTTGATGGTGTTCTTGAGAAGGAATTTGTAGAGAAGGAGTAGTCTCAAGGTATGCACTATTTCCTTCCAAGATCGATATCTTCCTTACACACATTGTACGGAGTAGCACGCTTTTGTGAATTAGGGTTGTTATTAAAAAATGCTATATTATGAATTTCAGATCGGCTAAGCTAAATCTTGATATTTATTTGTAAATACAACCAATGCTCTCATCACAAACTCTTTTCACTCCAAATTTCACTTTCAAAGTTTCCTAGTCATGCTCTCTTTGGCTACATTATTTTTTTTGTTATCATACCAGTGGTGGAAAAGTCCAATGCAGTTGCGTGTTTCTGTAGACTGCTATATTGATTTGATTTTTGAAATTTAGATGGTGGGATGTCTCAAATGCTCTGCCGCAAAGGAATTATGTAGTAGCTTGTACTTATTGGTTGTAGGAGGCCTGACAAGGCAATCCCCATGACACAGGGCAATTGGTAAAAACCCATTAATCAATCTTATCCATGCATACCCAACAAGAAGGTTTGCCCTACCTGATCAATTTAAATATCGTCAATAGGATATTTAATGGACAAACACTCACTCCTTACTCTATGCCGGGTGGAATCTTTACAAGACAATGGTGCTCTTTTTATAGCACAATAGTTGTTAGCAATTGTGTCATACTCATATTTTATCTTGAATGATATCAACGATAGGGTTTGTGTGATAGGAAACTCAGATGCAATTATTGGTGATGCCCCAAACTTAATGATTTCATGTTCAATCAGGTATATGGAACCTACCAATTCTTACTCAAAACAAATGGAAAATACATCAAGACCGTGAGGTCCTGAATTTCTATTTAAAAATTTAATAGACATGAGACAACTCTGACAATTGAGGCAGAAAATTTGTTGTAGCATATACTCGAATCATATCTGGACATACGTGTATAGCAGACAAAGATGAATGTGAGAGAACACTATTTTGCAGCTAAGCCAAAGTTGAACCTATGTAAAGATAAAACCACCCCTAAAAATAAAGATGCCTATGTGCCCTAGAGTGACCTTTCTTCTCCTAACAAAGTGTTGAAGTAACTTGTGATTAGTGTCATCGGCCCTTGCTCTTTTTAAACATCTTTCCTATCTTTTAAAATGACTTTGTTGTTGTTAAAAAAAAGCCTTCCCTAGAAGACTAAAACATTTTGCCTGCCCTGTGCTTCTTTTGATTTGATGTTATCTTGTCTTTTGTGTGATATCAATGACCTCTAGTATTCTTGATTGGCCTTTAATTATTTTGTTCATGGCTTGAGTCTCTTTTCTTATGTTTTTGTCAAATGATTCATTCTATTGTTAGAAAACATACATATGTGCATGGGTGTCTTTGTATAAAGATTGAGTTATTATTAAGTTTGTGGGTATTTTGTTTACGTTTTGGAGCAAATGTCGAGTTATGAATGGGCTGGAATCTGTTATACCTTATACTCATTGTGGGTTTGGCAAATCTTGTGTTTATGAAATAGAAGTATTATACTCTCAAAGGAATTGGAATGTTTTCTCTATTTTACCTTGTTGATAAGGCTTTGTGTGTTCAAAGGATAGAACTTCATACTTTAGGTTGCATTGGGGTACCATGTCGTCAGTTGTTCTTGGTTGCTAGGTATGTCATGCAGGGTTGGGTATCTTTCAAGTATGAGAGATTCCAAGGAAGTTTATACTTCGTGGTTGGGTGGCAACGCGCCTGGGCCATGTTCGCGTCCCTCAACTTTGCAGATGATCTTGAGAGTTTGGTAGCGCCAACAACAGGGATTTATTCATGTATCTTTATTTATTGTTCTTGATTATTATAGTATATTATGGATTGCATGGTATAGTAGCCTAGTTGTATTATTGTTATTTTTGAATTATGCATATCTAGATTTTGCACATGTTTTTAAGGAGAATTAACAATTATATCCATATTGGAAGATGTAATTTTGTAAATAATTATATTAATGAGTTTTGAGTATTTAATTTACTTTAGTGAGATAGTTTAAGGGTTGCGTGCGTTAAACAGACAGCTCTTCATATGTTCCAAACCTTTCCTCTTTAGGGCCCCAGGGCTTGCTTAGCATGTGTTGTGCATAGTTATCCAGAATAGCTCCATCTACTTCATAGCCCATTAGCATAACCCAAACAGTTCTAGGCTCAACAGCCTCCATCATGCATTGGTCTTTGGTTACAATAAAGCATATGTCATCCTTGTATTTTTCCACAATTTCTTTTGGAATTCTTTCTCTTGATTGCATCATTCTCTGGAAGTTCTTGAAATAGCCCCATAGGGCTATATTTTGTTCATCATAGTTTTTAATGCTATTTAAATGATCCCTAATTTGTACAACAACTGGCTGACTATTTAACCAAAACAAGTTCTTGATTTTTGGCAGCTCATGCATGAAGTAGAAAAACAAACAAATGATCAATGTACCAAATTTGAAGGGAATTTGCTTTCTTTTGACTTCTTCAGGTTGTCCATCACTTGTTGTTGGAGCAATTCACAGATATCATAGTTTGTATTCTCCTTGATCATCTGATAGGTAGTGTATATGGCAATTCCAAAAATAGAGTTCTCCCAGTTAGTGAAATAGACTTTGTAGCCCAACACCATGGATGCAAATCTTACAGCATGATCTTCAATATCATTGATTGTTAAAGCCCTTTTATTTTATTTTTCTCTAGTGGCCGCCATTATTGTACCATTCTTCACAGCTTTCTATAGGGGAACACTACCGATAGAGTTTAGTCCAGTCACAACCCTAATTGTATCCTTGGTAATCTTGAAGGGTTGTTCCAACCACACAAATTCATCATGGATTCTGCTCAAGACATACCGGACCCATTCACCTTCCGCAAATGTAGGAAAGTTTTTATATTGAATAATTTTTTTCTCTTCCAGGGCTTTGTACTCTTTTTTTAGCTCAAATTGATCACCACTTAGATGATTTTGATACAGGTCTAAGAATCTATTGTCACCATGCTCTTCTAGGGCAACATGGATGTAATCCCTAACATCTTCCACGTGCATTACACCATACAAAATTGCAGAGAATACACCATTTAGGTCGACCTCTGTTGATTTAAATGGTTGCTTTTTGAATTTTGGCTATTATATCAATCACATGTGGTGTTGCCATTTTTGCAAAGATTCAAATGAATTCATGGTAGGGTTTTGAATATGAAGAATACCTCTTTTTGCCGAGTTAGGGTTTCCTTGGCCTGAGATCGATTTGGCTTGAATTGCTTGGGAAATCTCTATAGACACTTGGAATTACACTTTAGTTTCCCTTAGACACTTTAAATTTTAAGTGCAAAATGAGTTTTCCATTGAGTGAGCCCCCTTTTAATCCTTTATCTATCTTGACCTAATCACCATAAATGCTCCTATCTCTATTAAGCTCAGCCAATCTAGATTGCTCCGCAATAATCTACATTTGATTCTTTTTCACTAGAATTTCTTTCAAAAGATCTGTCATATGAATCCTTTCAACATCTCTTTATGCTAGATCTCAACACTGGTAGTCTAGCTAGGGGATTAAGACATTACAGCTCCCCCTGAGCCAAAGCTCACAAATTCACTTCTCGGAGGAAGTATCTACACCAGCTGCTGGTGCGGATCCATCCATGACTTCAATTACTTCTTTCTTGATCCAGATCATGTCCATTTCTTTCTTGGTTTCAACTAGATCAAGTTTTTCCTTTCCCTTATCATTCCTCTGCTTTGTTTTCCTTTCTTTAGCATAGTAGTTTCTTTTCACATTCTTGCTTCTGCAAAATCTTGCAACATGTCCAAACTTGCTGCAATTGTAGCACACAATGTTTCCCTGTCCTTGATTTCTTCCTTAGAATGAATTCATCCTTGATCTGCATTGATTAGCCATGTGTCCAACTCTATTGCAAACAAAACATCTTCCATTGAATGATTGAGTATTCCTTAAATTGTAAAAACCATTTCTTATCAGACTTTTGCATTCATTTGATCTATGACCAATTTTCTTGCAATTGAAACATTAACCAGAGAATGATGGAACATTTTGCTTCTGATTTATTCTACTCCTACACTGAGTAGCCTTATGACCAAACTTTTTGCAGTTAAAACAATGGTCATTGAAAGATGGGTACCTTTGAGCATTTGGCTATTTGACTAGAGGTCTTTTGGGTTTTCTTCTTTAATTTCTAAATTGGTTCCCTTTGTTTTGCTTCATATGAAAGTTTTCTTGACCTGATTTTGAACTTTCTCCTTTCTCAAATCCTAAGCCTTACTTGTCATCTGAACTCTTTTGACTAGTAATCATCTCATCAACTTTTACAGAACTTATCTTGAACTTTTCTTCATAGCTCTTGGCTTTTTCCAAATCTGCATTCAGGCTCACAACTTTTTTTTCTAGTTTGGCACATTCTTCTATCTTGTTGTTTACCATTAAATTTAAATCTTCTTCTACTTTAGCTCTTTAATAACTTCTACTTTTGAATCATCCAGGTTGTCATTTGCTGATATCAGTTGTTCACTAACATCTCTGTATTTTTCTTTGAATTTTTTGACTTGTTCTTTCAGCTTTATAATACAATCATCAGCTTCTTGAATGTTATCCTTTAGATCCCTGATTTCTGCTTCAGATTTTTCAAGATCAATAAGAGTTGCTTCTAATTCAACATTGTTTTCATATGAAAAATTTTCATACCTTTTGGCTGCCATGATTGAACTCTCCCAGATCTTCCTCGAGTAGTTAGGCTTCTTCCAAGGAACATGGCTCTAATACCAATTGTTGAAAGTAAGGAATACTGAGAGGGGGGTGAATCAGTATTCCACAAAACCACTTGTTAACTTGTTTATTAATCCAATTTCCAAAATTAATAACATGAAAATAGAACAAGCATAAGAACAACAACCATAAAGACATAACACATAGACACCAGAATTTTTACGTGGAAAGCCCAAAGAGGGAAAACCACAATGAGTGTTAGCTCACAATATATTATGATAGCTCAATACCAAATTACAAGAAGGCTCACTACCTTAGGGCTCACTGCCCAGGGCTCACTGCTCACTGCACAAAGGCTCACTACCAAGAGAAAAGAAGAAAGAAGAAGGATTGGCTCACAAATGCATCTACCACATGTTGGATCACAGTTCCATTGAAGGTTCAATATATAGATTCAAAGGTCTTCATTTGTTCTGCTCTAGTTCTCAACTTAACTACATATACTCTGTTTCCTGTCCTTGTTCAACTTTTTCTACTCTACACTCTGCTCATTATCCTTCACACTTTGAATTTGCACACTTCACACTCAACAACACACCAACATCAAATTGCATTGACTATATATATATTCACTACAAGATTTATCTCATAATCAGGTCGGCAAGCAAAACATAAACCGTGTACACAGATACATCTTGTCAGCTTGAACTTGTGTACAATATGTAATGCAGACTTAAACAAACATACAAAAGTCTTCATATAGGTCGGCTTCAATCATGCCATCACTTAGATTGACTATTCAGACAATATAACTTCTCCGCTAAGAATCTAACATGTCTGTCAGCTTGTTCCTTAAGAGTATACTTGATCAACTCATCTATCACATCATAATTCCCATTGCGGACCATATGAGACTTTGAGATGCATAACGAAGACTCACTCTGGATCTCTTAGCATACCTTTAGAACTGCAGAACAAAATATATAACTATAGAGGAATGCAGATCCTTTTTCTCTAGCACTGTGCATTGTTCCTGACTTAACTGTGTTCACCCGGACTTAAGTATTTTACCATGTGACTTCTGGAGGAAGTCAAGACTTGAGCACTAGAACAAATCATCACTAAATAACTATGAACAACATACCTGATTCGCATATACTGATCTTTTATTGCGAAGGCATACCATCCCAAATATTGTTACTTACTTTGTATAATATATACTGTTCATACTTAGTCATTTCTACTTCCAGAGTAAAGTCTCTTTGTCATGTACTGATGGGGTCCCTTTCCTTTGTTGCCATCAATGACAACATTCAATCATTAGAATAGCATCTCTTGCCAACAAGGTATTCCTCTAATCTTTCCATCTCCAACTACATACTTCCTAGAACTTATAACAATTGCATCATACCTGATAACCCTTGTCACCTTGTTTACCACCTTCACATATCTACCTAATTATTGAGCTTCAAAATAATTGATACCACAACTTGTTGAGACAAAACTTCTAGTTTACAACTTGAATCATCTTCATGTTCCTCCTCTATCTCCAAATTATGATGGTTAAACTTGATTTTGTCATTGGCAACCTCATCAAGTTTGGCAATATTGTCTTATAAATGATCAAGTAGATGATTGTCATGATAAATCTCTTAACTATATCTAAAACCTGAATAACTCCTCGTGTGATTCATATTCTTTAGGAGAAGTGTTTCTCTATAATAGTCACATGCTTGCATTGCTCTACATGTATTCTAAGCACTAACCTATATACAAAAATTAGAAATAAAATAGAGCATCAAAGTTTATGAAATAAGAATATGTCTCCCTAACACCACAATAATAAATCAAAAGAAGTTGAAAGACTTAGATAAATCACTCTCCATATACATGGGACATATCAATGTAATTATAAATATTCACCTCCTTGCAAAATTAGTGTCTAGATTAGTTTTAATTATTTACATAGAATAAACCTCTACTCTGCTTGTTCGAACTGGATTTTTATATGTTTCTTTATATATATCATATAGTTTTATGAGTCTAATCTCAAATCATGTCTTAAGAGTAATTTTCTCTAAATATAATCCTGTATATAA
The DNA here is from genome assembly GCA_027924645.1 of Cunninghamia lanceolata. Classification (NCBI taxonomy): domain Eukaryota; kingdom Viridiplantae; phylum Streptophyta; class Pinopsida; order Cupressales; family Cupressaceae; genus Cunninghamia; species Cunninghamia lanceolata. The sequence continues at coordinate 8,174,757 of BSBN01000460.1, forward strand.
GGGTAGCATTCTTAATACTACATTCTTTGTGTCCCTTTCCATCCATAATCATTCTAGGGCTTCCAACAATAAAATGTGATTTTAGCATGATGCTAGGTCTTCTATCACAAGAAAAGTACTCCTGAATGAAACTAGGAAGCCTATGCATGTTTATAAATCAATGTAGACCTATGTACAAACTCTAGACAAGCATTCTCAAGCAAGATGGGTAGGAAACATGACTAATAGGAAAAATTGCCTTCAGCATTCCCTGGACATGCATGGGAGCATCAAAGTTTATCGTGTCCAAGAGCCTATGTGTGCATGCTAAATTATAATATTTTTGGGTTTGATCATATGCAAAGATGGTGTGTATAAAATGCAAGACTATCAAGGTCAAGCATTAACTATTATGGTTAAGGCCACACAATGATATGTTCTCTATAGTAACTGCATTGTAGACTTCAACCAACTAGTAAGCCAAACTGTATAAAATCTATCGCTTCTGGGGTGTACTCTAATTTGACTTTTATGGATGTGAGGGACTGAATATGTACTAGTTGACCAAGCAGTTGGTATCCATAATAATCAAACTTGAAATGGATCTTAAACCAATTTTAATTATCTGTTCCCCTCTATTCTTAACTTGAAAATTTAAGTGCAAACTTAAAATCTGCAGTTAACTGCAGCTTACTTGCAAGCTCGGTTTCATATAGATAAATCATGTTTGGAGTCTAAAACTGAAATAGTAAGTAAATTATACTTGAATGGGAATTTTATATCTATAGTCATATATGTATTTTGAGTTGGCTAGAAGGCTTAAATTAGATGATTCAAAGAAAAGCACCAAAATTTAATGAATCAACAACACTTACATGAAGGAAGGTGCTCAAGATTGAATAGTACTCAATTTGATTCTAAAGAAGACACTTGGTTTTGACTGAGAATGACATGTATACATAGGGTTATGGACCCTAAAGCTTGCAACTACAGACTTAAGACAACTATCTATTAGATTTAATGATAACTCAGCTCTGGATTTGTCTTCCAAAATTCATATTGTAGACCTGACAAAGAGAGTGAAATACACTGAGTGAATGCTTGAAATCTAGGATCTTGACAGATTTGAAAGAACGAATGCATTAAAGCTAATCAGAGATTTGAAATGTAAAATATAACTATTTCACAAACTTAATACACTATTCATGCATTCCAAACATGAAATCTTTGGTGAATCCATTTTAATAAGATCTCAAGTCCATAAAAGTTTGTCAATTCTAAATGTACACATGAGAGACCAAGTAAACTATGGTTGATCAAGAATTTGAAATCTGTAATATCCAGACTTCAACTATACAGTGAATTAGATTTATAATAGTCTCAGTTCTAGACTTGTAAGGCATTACTATACTCAGACACAAAAGTGCAAGAATAGCATAGTTGACTGCAGACTTGAAATCTAAAATTAGTTTTAATTATCAACTTGGGTCTATATTGCAAATGTGTTCATGCTAATTGGACAAAAGAGTGTTAGTATGTTGGATTTTAATGGGCTCTTGGGTTTGATTTTGGAATTTGATATGTTGGTTTAGCATTCATTACAGATTGATCCAAAACATTCATTGCATTTAGATTTCACTTTTCAGTTCACAAATCAGCAATGAATATATACTTGAAAGCATAAGATTTAGGTCTATAACAGTAGTTTGCAAGCTTCAATCCCAAAACTTGTTGGGAAATGAGGTGTCTCAACCTTGCATATTTTCCGTGAATAGTTATTTTTATTTAATATTTTCCTATAGCTGTTAAACATTGACGGTGCCTTGAAAATTGGTTTTTTAGGTGTCAAAAGATGCTCACATGGTGGTAAATTATGTTAGGCCTATTTTTAGGCATATTATGACATATTCTATGACATGTATAAGGTCAAAAATAGGGGATTTCATTTTGGACGTGAGCTTATTTTGGGACTAGAATCTTGGCTGAGAAGCTTCACACATGGTTTTGTAAAACCGTAGATGGTTTCTTGTATAGCCAGAAGTCTATAAATTGGAGGCTTGAAGAGTAGTTTGCATAGTGTGAGTTTGCAGGTATTGTTATGTTGCTGGAATGCTGTCGATATTCTTCTAGAGTTGTTTACTGGTGATACTCTTGTAATAAACTTGCTCTGCAAGTGTATGTAATCTTGTTATTAGATCTAGAATACATTGAGCAGGCTTTTGGAGTGGGGTTTTTCACCCGAAAGGGTTTTCCCCATGTATATCTGGTGTTGTGTTTTATTGTTTATTTCATGTTTTGAATGTGTTGCTAGAATTTCTATAGCTGTTAGATCAATTTTTAAAAGGTTTTGCATAATTTCTTTCCTCAAGATTGGCATAGGAAGTTGTTTCCACTACTTTAACTTCCTTACAAGTGGTATCAGAGCTTGATCACCTTTAGTTTCAGTTGTGGGTTGTTGGGTTTTTTGTGCTAATCAAGGTTTGAGTGGGAGCTTGTGCAGAGGATACTTTGTGATCTTGTTGCAGGCTTTTCAGATGGCGAGCACATCTGGGAGAATGGAGGTTGAAAATTTTTCTGGCACAAACTTTGAAATGTGGAAGTTGAAGATGGAAGATTTGTTAATTGATCGGGATCTATGGGATGAGGTGGATGAAAATGTCTAGAGGCCTACGGATCCAACTTTGGCTGCAAAATATGATGTAATGAATAGAAAAGCTAAAGGTCTCATAAGATTGTGTCTTGCAAACTCGATTTTGATAAATGTCCATGAAGAAACCACTTCGAAGAAGCTTTGGAAGAAGTTGGGTGAGATATACCAAGGTAAATCTTTAGTAAATAAAATTTTCTTGAGGAAGAAGTTGTATTCCTTGATAATGGAAGATGGTGGATGAATTTTTGAGCATCTGAAAACATTCAATATGTTGGTGACTTAGTTGACCTCAGTTGGGGTGAAAATGGATGAAGAAGAAAGGTGCCAAACTTTGTTGTGTTTGCTGCCAGACTCATGGGACAGCCTAGTCATGGCCATTGGGAGCACTTCAGTCACTCTGAAGATAGAGGATGTTGTTGGTTCTCTACTCTTTAAAGAGATAAGAAGGAAGGCCTCCCTGAATTCCAAAGAGGCTTTGAGTGTTTGAGGAAGACCAAAAGAATGAGGCAAAGATGAGAAGCAGCGTGGCCATTCTAAGTCCAAGAATAAGGGGAGATCAAAATCTCCTGGTAAGTCCAAGGCAATATGCGAGAACTGTGGCAAATCTGGACACTTCCGAAAGGAATGTAAAGAAGAGAAGAAGAAGCAAGATTCTGATTCTGAGTCCGAAAAGGAAGATGGAGATGCCTTTATTGCAGCCTTGGCCACTTGTGCAGGTGATAATGCATGGTTGATAGACTCAGGTGCATCTTTCCACATGAATCCTAACATAAACTGGTTTAGTAAATATGAAAAATATGATGGTGGTAAGGTGTATTTGGGTGATAATTCTTTTCTTGACATTGTTGGCCGTGGTAGTATTCATGTGAAATTTTATGATGGTAGAGTTAGAAGATTTGATGGTGTCTTGCATATCCTAGGACTAGCAAGAAATTTATTATCTGTTAGCAAGCTAAGAGATGCGGGTGTGCATGTATAGTTTTCTGAAGCAGGTGTGAAAATGGTGAGAGGTGCTATGGTGATAGCAAGGGGAAGCAGATTGGGTACATTGTACCAACTTGATGCATGCATATTTGAGTGCAATAGCACTTCTGATAAAATTAAGCCAGAAACTACTTCGTTGAAAAAAGAGATGGTTTCCTCTTCTGTAGATGGTCATGGCTTCTGGGTACCCAAGGGTGCTTTGTCTACCGAATCAAAGTTGCCTGCAGAGAAGACCATGTTATGGCACCAGAGACTTGGCCACATTGGAGAGAAGGGTTTGAAAGCCCTGAAAAATAAGAACCTTGTTGAAGGTTTGAATGATTGCAATCTAGAGTTTGATTTTTGTGAACATTGTATTTATCGAAAAATAGAACCGCATTCAGTTTTACTCGTCTTCTCATAAGTCTTCATGTATTTTGGATCTAATGCATTTGGATGTATTTGGTCATGTTGATGTTGCTTCTATTGGTAAATCAATTTAATATGTTACTTTCATTGATGATTTTAGTAGAAGAACATGGGTATATTTTTTAAAGAGTAAATCTAAAGTTTTCATTCATTTAAGGAGTTCAAGGCTTTGGTAGAAACTCAGACTGGAAAGAAAATTAAATGTTTAAGGATTGACAATGGCGGTGAGTACTGTTCTACAGATTTTGACAGATTCTGTATAGATTGCAGGATTAAAAGACAAAAGACAACTCTGTATTCTCCTCAGCAGAATGGAGTTGCAGAAAGAATGAACAGAACATTGATGGAGAAGGCTAGGAGCATGTTGAGTGGAGCTGGTCTAGAACAAAATTTTTGGGCTGAAGATGTTGCCACTACTTGTTATTTGATAAATAGATCTCCTACATCAACGCTTGTTGATAAAATGTCTATGGAGGCGTGGTCAGGGAAAAGATTGCACTTAGACATCTGAGAGATTTTGGTTGTGAGGCATATGCACATGTACCTAAGGAGAAGAGAACAAAGTTGCATTCTAAGGCTGTCAAATGTATCTTCATCAGCTACAGCTATGGTGTGAAAGGATACAAGCTTTGGGACCCTGTTGCACATAAGGTAATTTATTCTAGAAGTGTTGTTTTTAGAGAGACTAAATCTTCTCCTGTTACTTTTCAGCCAAAACAGCATAAAGAAATTGAATAGAAAAAAGATGTGATTCAACTTCCTTCTATGCCTGAGGAAGTTGAATCAAGGCCCCAAGATAGACAAGAAGTTGAGGAGAGCTCATCATGCTCTGAATCTTCAAAAGAGGGTGAAGAGGAGGAAGAAGTGGAAGAACCTCCACCTCAGCTTGTTCAAAGGTCTACAAGGCATAGGCAACCACCTGAAAGGTATGGGTATTCACCTGATGATTGGAAGTGTATATTTGCTTTGAATACTAACATTGATGAACCGAGATTTGTGCAACAGGCTTTGGGTATGAATGATGCAGAGTCCTAGAAAGTTGTCATGGATGAAGAGATGGCAGCCCTTGAAAGAAATGATACATGGGACCTTGTACCTTTGCCTGAAGGACGTAAACCTATTGGATGTAAATGGGTCTTTAAGAAAAAGATTGGTTCAGATGGAAATGTTGAAAAGTATAAGGCATGGTTGGTTGTGAAGGGATACTCTCAGGTTGAGGGTATTGATTACGGTGAGATCTTTTCTCCTATTGCTAAAATGAAATCCATTCAATTTTTATTATCTATTGTAGTAGCTTATGACCTAGAGGTCGAACAAATGGATGTGAAAATTGCTTTCTTTCATGGTGATTTGGAGGAAGAAATTTACATGACATAGCCAGAGCACTACGTGGTGAAAGATAAAAGCAAGTTGGTTTGTAAGTTAAAGAAATCTGTATATGTCCTTAAACAAAGTCCTAGGATGTGGTACCATAATTTCAATACTTATGTGTTGAGTTTGGGATTTGTACGGTCTAAATCTAATCACTGTGTATATTTTAAATCTGATGGTGATCATTTCTTGGTAATTGCTTTATATGTTGATGACATATTATTTATTAGGAAAGGCAAAGGTTTGATTGTAGAATTGAAATCTCAGCTCTCTGCGAAATTTGAAATGAAAGATCTTGGTGTAGCAAAACACATACTTGGGATGGAGATCAGAAGAGATCATGAGAATAGAAAGCTATGGCTTGGCCAAAGTAAGTATGTTTGTTCAGTTTTGCAAAGGTTTAACATGCAGGATTGTAAACCACTTTGTGTTCCTGTTACATTGGGAATGAAGCTCTCAATTTCACAATGTCCTACATCCCCATCAGAGATGGAAGACATGAGTAGAGTGCCTTACCAGAGTGCAATTGGAAGCTTAATGTATGCTATGGTCTGTACAAGATCAGACATTGCCCAAGCAGTGGGAATTCTTTCTCGTTATATGTCTAATCCTGGAAGAGTGCATTAGGATGCAATTAAGAGGGTCTTTAGATATTTACGGGATACAACAGAGTACTCTATTTGTTTTCATGGTATAGGAGATTAGCATTCCCTAAGTATTCATGGTTTTGTGGATTCAGATTGGGCTGGTGATGTCGATAGCAGAAGGCCCACCAGTGCATATGTTTTTACTCTTAATGGTGGTGCAATCAGTTGGATGAGCAAGTGACAGGCTATGGTCGCTTTGTCCACTACTAAGGTATAGTACATGGCAGCTACTCATGCCCATAAAGAAGCCATTTGGCTGAAGCGGTTGTGTTCAGATATTGGATTGAAACAGGGTGCAGTTACAATTTATTGCGATAGTCAGAGTGCAATCTGCCTTGCGAAGAACCCGGCTTTTCATGCCATGACCAAACACATTGATGTTCAGTATCACTTCATGAGATATATGGTCGAGGATGGTAGGGTGAAGCTAAAAAGGTAGAGACTGTACCAAATGTTGTAGATGCATTAACTAAGCCTGTGAGCACAAACAAATTTAGGTGGTGTTCTGAGTCTATGGGCCTTTTGGCCCCTAGTAGATGATCCATGATGATGTGATTCCCCTAGCTCTTACAAGGTATTCGACAAGTGGGAGAATGTTGGGAAATAAGGTGTCTCAACCTTGCATATTTCTCGTGAATAGTTATTTTTATTTAATATTTTCCTATAGCTGTTAAACATTGTCGGTGCCTTGAAAATTAGTTTTTTAAGTGTCAAAAGATGCCCACATGGTGGTAAATTATGTTAGGCCTATTTTTAGGCATATTATGACAGATTCTATGACATCTGTAAGGGTCAAAAATAGGGGATTTCATTTTGGACGTGAGAGCTTATTTTGGGACTGGAATCTTGGCTAAGAAGCTTCACACATGGTTTTGTAAAACCATAGATGGTTTCTTGTATAGCCAGAAGTCTATAAATTGGAGGCTTGAGGAGTAGTTTGCATAGTGTGAGTTTGCAGGTATTGTTATACTACTGGAATGCTGCCAGAATTCTTCCAAAGTTGTTTGTTGGTGATACTCCTGTAATAAACTTGCTCTGCAAGTGTATGTAATCTTGTTATTAGATCTAGAATACATTGAGTAGGCTTTTGGAGTGTGGGTTTTTTCACCTGAAAGGGTTTTCCCCACGTATATCTAGTGTTTTGTGTTTTATTATTTATTTCATGTTTTGAATGTGTTGCTAGAATTGCTGTAGTTGTTAGATCAGTTTTTAAAAGGTTTTGCATAATTTCTTTCCTCAAGATTGGCATAGGAAGTTATTTCCACTAGTTTAACTTCCTTACAAAACTAATCCTATTCTAACCAAATGTATTAAAAATTCAAAAGAAATAAAAGTTTGAAGAAAGAAAATGAGCCTATTTTGTGGAGACAAATTTGACCCTATTAAAGAGATGAATCCCCTATAGAGAACCAATCTTGCTTAACTAAAATTCACATAAACATGGATAAAAGAAGGTGCAGAAGTCTAAGGTCAATCAACAATGAAGAATAATGCAGATGACTACCATATACATGCACAACTTAGATGCATACAACCATTATTTCATCAAGCATTTCATAAAGCGCTTGTTAGAATTCATTAGCATTCATCTGAGTTGCAGAAAAGCATAAAAAATCATAGATCATGTTCAGAAAAATTAGGAATTTAAGCTAATATAAAATAGCTAAAAGGTTTAAAATTGCATAAAATAAAAGACTTTTCCAACCTTTTACAATGTGTTCTAGCTGGTCTTTTATAGATAAAGGCTCTCAATAATTAGTTTTCAACCCCAACAACTTGGTTAAAAATAATAAAATTTATTTTTACATTGATTGTTAAAAGATCAAATCATATGAGATAATCATATATTTAATTTTGGTAGTGTTAGTAAACAGATTTGTCACTGCGATATTTCACTGAATATCGCTTGACTTGTCCAATGGGCAATGACAAAGTTCACTATAGTTGGAAAATCACTATTGGATTAGCAATTTTTCTCTACATTTGAGAGGAGAAATTCCCTCGTATGATAGGTTTTTAAAAGTTTTTTGTACTTTTAATCAGAAAGAACAAAAGAGAAATAGAAATAGAGAAATACAAAAAAATATGGAGAAACCCTAGCTAGGCACATAAGAGACACCAACAAGATTTATTAGAGGGAAAAAGAGGAAAAAAACAATTTGCAGACATTATCGAAGACACAAAGATCTCTAGCTCATGTGCACACATTGGTGAGAGAGAGGGAGACTTTTAAATAGTTTACAAGTTCAACATATGGAAAACCTACAAAACTAGGGAGTGTTTTACTCCTTTATCATGTAAAGGAAATGATTAAAATTGATAGCAGATTAAACATAAGAATAACATGCAATAAATGAAGAACATCAGAGTTCATAGTCTCTAATTCAAACATGCTGGAGAAAGCCTAAAGAAGAGATTACAAATTGAACATAAGAAAAACCTGCAATCAATGAAGAGCGATTGAGACACAAATTCTACAATATTTCTTCATATTTCTTAGCAAGTTTGGAGCACATATTCTCCTTACAATTTCTCTGTATAGTATAATAGTTATGTTGTGAGGTAAAAACCCTTTGGAAAGGATCCCCTTTACATTTGAAAGGCTTGTATATATAGTTTCTCCTTTTCTAAATCATAACTAATCTGTAACTAACTTGCTTTAGGATTTTGCAAAATATTTCAAATGATACTCTCAAGTCCCTACAATATTTAAACTTAATAATGCTGACTTTATAATTAAATGTTGATCCTTCCTTGGCATATGACCATCAAAGGCATTATGTGTCAGTTGTAGGTGTTGATTTGTGGAACATTTTGTTAAACACTTTACAACCCAGTATCATAAATGATGATTTCTAAGTCAATTTGCCTCCTTCCTTGTTCTAGATAATAGGACCCACCCCAATTTTGATACTTTGACCTGGCTCTAGACTATTAGGTGAATAGTTCAATTTGACAATATTTGCTCTCTAAGACTTCTCTCTTTCCACAATGTGTCATTTGGGTTGCTGTGTTGTGACTAATTCTCAGGTTCCATAATCCAACTTATCTATTATTAAACAAGGAACAGAATGCATAGTAGTAGACTTTTTACCATGCTCATGAAGCATCTTTCATGTATAGGGAAGCACTTCACACCTAATTCTTGTCCTAGTGGAATGTTTTGTTGGCAAATTTCCTACATTAGAAAAATCACATGACTCAAGAATAGGGACTTCACCACTGGGAGTGTTTGGGAAGTCCATTAACTGACCTGCATAAATCACTTCTACATTTTCTTTGCACTCTCTATTTATAGAATACTAAAATCAAAATCAAACATTCCCCAGTTGTAACTCTTGAAAACAAGGAAACATCTAGATGTGTATCATGACTCATAGAGATACTTTCAGGATTCTCAAGCATGTTGGGAATTGATTCATTTTTAACTTCTTCACATCACTATAGCCAATGCTCTCAAAGGTGTCTACTGGAAGGTTTTCACTTCCTGAATGTGGTGGTCCAAGAATAGCATTCTCTGATGTTAATGGAACTTGAGAAGCATAATCTTCAACCACATGGACAAGAGGTCCAATAAAGATTGTAGGGGAGCAATTAGAACTTTTGGGATTATGGATATATTCTTCAAACCTTCCATACATGTTACCTTCAGATTTAATTGGTAAGCACTTTCAGCAGAGGTCAATTCTGAGGGTGGAATCGGGCTAGGCAATGAGGCTTTGTTTTCTATATTCTCCCCCTTTGGACTTTGGAGTGATAACCATAGGGAAAGAATCAAACAATATCTCCATTTGGTCTTCATCAACCACATGCAAGCTTTACTTTTGGACCAATATCTCTAGCTCTGTAATTGGTACCTCTGCCACCATAGGAATACGCACGGCCACTGTTGTAAGGTTCTCCATGAATAGCATTAAAACCATGACCCTTGTCTCTTTCACCATGGCCTTCTTTGAGGACCCCAAAAAGCATGCCATCCATATGGTAATACTAGCATTTTTATAGACTTGAACAACTTCCTTAACAATAGGGAAAACTGGGTCCTCAATGCCAACAATAGAGACACAAATGTAACCAATTGTTGGAATCTCTTTGTTTGGAGAAAAATTATCTTCTGACTCGGTGAAAGCTATGGATTAAAAACACAGAACAAAATGAAAGAAGTTTGCAAAAAAAGAACAAAAGTAAAACACAACACACAGAGATAAAAACACATAGAAATTTTAAAGTGGTTCACAGAATATCTGGCTACATCCACTATGAATAGGGGAAACTCTTTTATTAAAACTTTGTTTTTACATACACTTCCAGCACACACACTCTCTCTTCAAAATACAAATTCAAACTTCATATGTTTCCTTCTACAAAGAAGATGCCAATAGATTGGCCTTTACCGTGGAAGAGACTAACAAATTCAAGAAGCTACGGTTACACAAGAATTGACTTTACAGTCTTACACCAACCAATATTCTGTGATATTCTCTAGCCAGTTGTTACAATGGAACTTGGCTTCACACATAGCCAACAATCTCCCACTTGAAGACAAGTTATATCAGAAAGAGAGGTGCACAGAGATCTCCCCTACTGTAGGTTTAGTCACATCAGGACAACACCGAGAGAAGCTCTACAGAACTCAAGCTTCTCTCATGGTACAATCTTTGTTAATGCATCGGCTGGGTTCAATTTGGTGTCAATTTTCTCCACCTTTAGCTTACGCTCATGAAGAACATGGCGAATAAAATGATATCTCAACTCAATATGCTTTGTCTGATTGTGAAAGGTAGAATTTTTAGCTAAGTGAATAGCACTATTACTATCACAATACAAAGTGAAAACTGATTGGGTACACCCTAATTCACCTAGCAACCACTGCAACCATATCATTTCTTTGGCTCCTTTAGTTAGAGCAATGTATTCTACCTCTATAGATGAGAGTGTTGTTGATATGCCCTAGACAACTGAGAGGAGGGGGGGTGAATCAGTTGTCTCTAAAACTTAAACACTTCTACAATTAAACATCAATCACTTATCCACAATTATTATGATTTAACAATGAATGCATGAAACCAGAAACTTAACCATAGATACAACATCAAACACAAGAGACACTAGATTTTACATGGAAAACCCCAAGGTGGGGAAAAACCAAAAAGAGGATTAGCTCTCAATATATATTGCAATCTTGAAATAATGATGTTCAGGCTTGGTCACTCCATGGGCCTAACATACTAGCTCACTGCCATGAAGAACAACTAGGTCTAATAGACTCACTGCCTCAACCCTAAACCTAGCAAGATTACAATAAGGGTTGTTAAACCCTACTGGCGGCTCACTGCCAAACTTAGTGCCACAATCAACACCTTTTTATGTCTATGATTGAAGTACAATAATTCCTCTGCTCCGCTCTACCTTTACTCTACTCTGCCTCTTCTCAGCTCTGCCTCTTCTCTACTCTACCTCTTCTCTGCTCTGCCTTTTGGACCTTTCTTATTATATTTTCATTTTTTTCTCAAGGACACCTTTTCCATGACTCAACTACAAGTATTTATACACTTCATCAACCTTGGAATGATCATCAAGGTCAGCATCACAACCATCAACCATTGGAACAATCTCCAAGGTCTGTATTACAAACATTTACAAAATAGGTCCTGACCTATTACAACATTATGCAAAGGAAATAAAATGAGGATCATGCCATGCCTTAGCTAGGACTCAAACATGATCTTCCATGCCACAACACACTTCCACAATCTTCCAGACATCTCTGCAATCACTGGGATTAACTAGGTCGGCTAAAACTGGTTACACATTACACTATCTGGGTACAATCTTCAAACATGGTCTCAAATACTTAATGCGGACCAATATCAAGATAGGAACATGATTAGGAGACATCCATAAGCATGTTATAATCATTAGGAGCAACCACACGAACCTTAACCACTTTATCTATAGGAATCTTCTCACCAAAACACATGAACTTCACTGTCTTCAACTGTCATAAAAGAAAGATAGCTTGCGGACCACCAAAACATGAACCACTGCAATTGTAGGCACTTATCATCATCCTAGACTTCCCTCTAGAACCGCAAAGAAAAATACTTTATTGTGGAGGAATGTGGAGCATAATACTTTCTCCTTGTCACCAAAGAATAATCAGAATGAGCAGGCTTTACTCTAGTGAATGCAACTTTCTCACAACTTTGCACTAGAGGCTCAAACTCGGGATTTAGCATCTTCAGACATCCCTTTGAACAACTTCCAATCCACGGACCTAGATCTGTAAGTAGAAGGAAATGCAGAGCAATCTATCAGAGTGTTCTTCAGCATACAACTCACTGTCTACACTGCACTCCACTATAACTCACTTGATTCTTTCAGAAAGGCCAATTTTCTCAATATCCTCGACACATAAGGCTTCTAAACAAGTAATAGAATATGACACAGTTGACACTAATGAAAATAAAGATATGGTGACATCAATGACAACACCAATTCGGCACATACTTACAACAATCTCCCCCTTTGTCATTGATGGCAACATATGATGTGAAAAACTGCAACAACCATCAAGACAAGATTCTCCCCCTTTCTCTTTACACATCTGCACTCTTTTTCTAACTAAGTTTTTCACATGAATTCTCTCCCCCTTTGACATCAATGGCAAAGGGCATAGACTTGCACTTTTCTTCTCTGATTCAATCTTTCTTCTGAACTCTTTGACTACTCTCCCTTAGAAGTGGCCCTAAAAGGCATCAATCTAGATATGAGGAGGCACCACTGGACTAATGCACTACTGTGCATCTTAGTTTAGAGTAGGAGGGGTTATAACACCTAACTTTTCTCTAAGATACTTAAAAGTATCCTTAGGCAGAGGCTTTGTGAAAATGTCTACAATCTGATCTTTGGTAGAAACATATTCCAAATTGACTTCATTCTCTATCACCTTTTCTCTTAGAAAATGATACCTAATAGATATGTGCTTTGTCCTTGAATGCATTACTAGATTCTTTGATATGTTTATGGCACTTCTGTTGTCACAAAAGATTGTGATTGGATCCTCATACACAACTCTGATGTCCTTCAAAGTCTATTGCATCCATAACACTTGAGTGCAACTGCATGCTACTGTAATGTATTTTTCTTCTACAGTAGACAGGGATACTGAATCCTCTTTCTTGCTCAACCAAGATACTAACCTTTTTCCCAAGAAGAATGTACCTCCACTTGTACTTTTTCTGTCATCCACATCTCTAGCCCAATCTGCATCAGTATATACACTGAGAGAAAAGTCATTGTCCTTAGGGTACCACAAACCATGATCCATTGTACCTTTTAAATACCTCAGAATTCTCTTGATTGTCATAACATGTGATTCCTTCGATTTTTCTTGAAATCTTGCCACAAGACATAATGCATGCATTATGTCAGGTCTGGTTTGAGTCAGATAAAGTAATCCTCCAATCATAGATCTGCACTTTTTCTGGTTTGCCAAGGGTGAGTTATCATCTTTGCTTAACTTACAACTAGTTATCATAGGTGTGCATACTAGTTTAGAGTCTTCCATCCCAAATTTCTTTAACAACTCTTTCACATACTTAGACTAAGAAATGAAGATACCTTTATCTAATTGACTTATTTGTAAACCTAAAAAGAAGTTCATCTCCCCAAACATGGATATTTCAAATTCACTTTGCATTTCTCTAGCAAAAATTGAGCACATACCTTCATTGCCTCTAAAAATAATATCATCAACAAAGACTACAACAATTAGGATTTATTCATCATTGATTTTGAAGTAGAGATTGATGCCTGTAGTACCTTTACTGAACCCTGTCTATATTAGATACTTGTCCAACCATGCATACCATGCCTTGGGGGCTTGTTTTAATCCATACAAGGCTTTCTTCAATCTGCATACCATGTCACCTTTATCTGATGATTGAAACCCTTCCAATTGTTCAATATATACTTCTTCCAATTCTCCATTTAAGAAGGCAGACTTCACATCCATTTGATAAACCTTGAAATCTATGTAGGCTATAAAAGCCAAAAACATCCTTATTGCTTCAATCCTTACCACTGGAGTAAAATTTTCTTCAAAATCTATTCCTTCAACTTAAGCGTATCCTTTGCATACCAACCTTGCTTTGTTTCTTACCACTTCACCATTCTTATTCATTTTGTTTCTATAGACCCACTTAGTGCCAATAACATTCTTATCTGTTGGTCTAGGAACAAGATCCCAAGTCTGATTCTTCTCTATCTACATCAATTCCTCTTCCATAGCCTTTGCCCAATTCTCATCTTTGCAAGCCTCATCCACAGTTTTAGGTTTAATCTTAGAAATCAGACAGAAATTTACCTATTCCTCTACAACTTTTCTTCTGGTTAAGATCCCTTTGCTCTTATCTCCTATGATTTGATCTTCAGAATGACTGAGTCTTACATACCTTGGAGTTTTGGTAGCACTGATTGGAGTTTGTTCTTCTTCATCTGAGCTCCCTTCATGCTGCACCACTTCTGAAGCATTTGGTTCATCTGATTCATATCCACCCAATTCTAAAGACCTTTCCTTATGTTCATCAACTTTAACATTTGTACTTTCAATGATCTTATTCAACCTCTTATTATAGCACCAGTAGGCCTTTCTCTTAGTGGAGTAACCAAGGAAGATTCCTTCATCACATCTAGCATCGAACTTGCCAAAATCTTCTTCTCTTTTGATATAACATTTGCTACCAAAAACTTTGAAATATTTCACAGTAGGAACTTTGCCATGCCACAATTCATAGGGAGTCTTAGAACTGTTACCTTTTACTTGGACTCTGTTTAAAATATATACAGTGGTGTGAATTTCCCCTCTCTAATATGCTTCCAGAAGATCAACGTCTTTCATCATGGTTCTAGCACCTTCTTGAATTGTTCTATTTTTCCTTTCAACAACTCCATTTTGTTATGGAGTTCTAGGTGCAGATAGCAGTCTCTTTATTCCATATTATTCACAAAAGAAATTGAATTCATTTGATGTGAACTCTCCTCCTCTATCTGACCTTAGGCATTTGATTTTCAAATCCATCTCATTTTCAACCATTGCCTTAAATACCTTGAACTTATCAAGAGCTTCATCTTTTTCTTTCAAAAAGGTGACCCAAGTCATTCTAGAATAATCATCAATAAGCAACATGAAATACATGTCTCCTTGCAAACTTCTTGCTCTGGTTAGTCCACACACATTTGTATGCACTAGCTCAAGTAGTCCTCCAACTGATTGGTCCTTGTTTTTGAAACTTGTTCTTGTTTGTTTCCCAAATTGACACTCCTTGCAAATAGGATTAGCAGGCTTCACAAGTTTAGGTAGATCTCTAATAGCCTGTACAGTACTTATCTTCATAATTTTATCAAAATTTATGCAACACAAACTTCTATGCCATAAACAATTCTCATTAGTCTGAGCCAACAAGCAATAGTTGTCATTTCCTTTCAAGTGATAGATGTTACCTCTGGTCTTCTTACCAGTTTCAATGAGTAATCCAGAGCTTTCCCTGATCTTGCATCCATTGTCCTTGAAGCTTAAATCATAGCCCTTGTCACACATCTAACCCACACTCAAGAGATTGTGCTTTAATCCTTTCACATACAAGACATCTTTAGTATCATGCTTGCCATCAAAAGAGATGGATCCTTTTCCACAAATCTTACTAGTTGTATCATCTCCAAACCTAACCAGTCCACCATCATATCTTTCCAAACTCACAAACTTACTTTTGTCACCAGTCATGTGGTGAGAGCAGCCACTATCAATAACCCATTCATCCTTGTCATTAATGACTTGAGCAGCCAAAGCACTTTCCACTGGTTTTTCTTCTTTCACATAGCTAGTAAAATTAGTAGGCATGGGATCTTCCTCAATAGCAATAAACAAGCATTTATTTCCAGAAGTACTAGCATTATCTAGTTCACCATTATCTGATACACCATCATTATCAAAATCTTCAACATAGTAACACTTCTTTTGGGTCCTAGGCCTATTCTCATATCTTTTTCTATTTCTTTCAATTCTTTCAGGACATCTAGAGGCAAAATGACCTACTTTACCACAAGAAAAACATTTGAAAGGTAATTTTCCTTTATACTTACTGGATCCTCTTTGCAGTCTATCCACAAAGTTGGCTTCAATTTCATCAAACTCATCATCTGATTCTATCTTGTACTTTTCTGATTTGGAGGTTCTTCCAAGAGTACTAACTTTGAAGGCCGTCTCAACTTTCGGCAGAGCATCACCAAACTCTCTCATTTCAAAGACAACAAGCTTATCGAGCAATTGATCCCTATCAACCTCTTTTACTTGTATGAATTCTCAATTGCAGCCACCTTGTGACAATAGGACTTGGGAAGAGATCTGAGAATTTTCATTCCAATTTCCTTATCGTCGAGAGTTCCCCCCATGGCTTTTATCCCTATGACAAGTTCATCAACCCTTTGCATAACAGCTAATACATTTTCATCTTCATTCATTTTAAAACTTTCATATTTCACTTTCAGACATTGTAGCTTAGCTTCCTTCACAGAATCATCTCCTTCATATAGATTTTTCAACTTTTCCCATACCTCATTTGCAGTTTCAAGATCCACAACTTTTGTCAGTATTAAGTTGGTTAATGAGATTAGCAGATCATCTTTTGCCTTGACATCATTCTCATAATCTTTGAATTCATCTTCAGTCGTCAAACCATTTGGAGGCATGGTGTATTTTGTTTCTGCATATCTCCATACTTTGTAGCCAAGACAAAGAAGATGGATTTTCATCCGAGCCTTCCACAGACCATAATTTGTTTCATCAAAATGTGGTGCTTTCTTCTTGTAAGACATTTTGGATCTTCCTCAAACTGTTAAACTTTCTTCAGAGGAACTTGGCTCTGATACCAATTGTTGATATGCCCCGAACAACTGAGAGGGGAGTGAATCAATTGTCTCTAAAACTTAAACACTTCTGCAATTAAACATAATCACTTATCCACAATTATTATGATTTAACAATGAATGCATGAAACCAGAAACTTAACCATATATACAACATCAAACACAAGAGACACCAGACTTTATGTGGAAAACACCAAGGTGGGAAAAAAGCATAGAGAGAATTAGTTCTCAATATATATTGCAATCTTGAAATAATGATGTTTAGGCTTGGTCACTCCACAAGCCTAACATACTGGCTCATTGTCATGAAGAACAACTAGGTCTAGCAGACTCACTACCTCAACCCTAAACCTAGCAAGATTACAATAAGGGTTGTTAAACCCTGAGGGCTGTTAAACCTTACTGGTGGCTCACTTCCAGACTCACTGCCACGATCAACACCTTTTTATGTCTATGATTGAAGTACAATAACTCCTCTGCTCTGCTCTACCTTTACTCTGCTCTGCCTCTTCTCAGCTCTGCCTCTTCTTTGCTCTGCCTTTTGGACCTTTCTTATTATCTTTCCATTTTCACTCAAGGACACCTTTTCTATGACTCAACTACAAGTATTTATACACTTCATCAACCTTGGAATGATCATCAAGGTTAGCATCACAGCCATCAACCATTGGAACAATCTCTAAGGTCAGCATTACAAACATTTACAAAGTAGGTCCTGACCTATTACAACATTATGTAAAGGAAATGAAATGTGGATCATGCCATGCCTTAGTTGGTACTCAAACATGATCTTCCATGCCACAACATGCTTCCACAATCTTCCAGAGATCTCTGCAATCATTGGGATTAACCAGGTCGGCCAAAATTGGTTACACGTTATACTATCTAGGAACAATCTTTGAACACAATCTCAAATCCTTAACGTGGACCAATATCAAGATAGGAACATGATTAGGAGACATCCACAAGCATGTTATAATCATCAAGAGCAACTGCACGAACCTTAACCACTTTATCCATAGGAATCTTCTCACCAGAACACATGAACTTCACTGTCTTCAACTGTCATAAAAGAAAGATAGCTTGCAGACCACCAAAACATGAACCACTGCAATTGTAGGCACTTATCATCATCCTAGACTTCCCTATGGAACCGCAGAGTAAAATACTTTATTGTGGAGGAATGTGGAGCATACATTAGATTGCCGACTATGGATGAATATGTAATAGAGTTCATTTGTTCTTCCTCTTCCTGAGTTTTTGGACACATAGCTGAAGCTAAGCAAAAATGATCAGCCAAAGGAGTAGAGACAGACTTGGCATTTGTCATCTTAAATCTATCCAAAACTTTGTCAATATATTTAGCTTGGGATAACCCGGTTTGTCTCTTATTTCTGTCCCTAATTATTTGCATCCCAAGAATCCGTTTAGCTGGTCCTAAATCTTTCACGGCAAAATGTTGAGCCAATTGATGCTTCAGCTCACCAACAATTTTCACACTAGTGCCAGTAACTAACATATCATCAACATAGAGAAAAAGAATAACAAACTCACCACTAGCAAGCTTCTTATAGTAGACACAAGGGTCTTGTTGGTCATGATGTTAGTCACAAACAAACATAGAATAAAAGTACACATTAACCTTTATTCATCTTGAAAGATACAGTGAATTCAGAGAATTCATGATCCCAAGTCTCCGGTGATTAGGTCTTAATCAACTGACGTTACTTAGTAGTTAATGTGAATTGCTGTTTCCATTTTGGGGCCTTACGTGAAATTGCGCCATCATCATGACATTCCTGTAGAAATTCTTTACAGAGAAGTCATATTATGCAGTTATTAGATGAAAAGATGTAGGAATACCTCGATCTTTGCATAATATTTTCAATTGTGCATGCTTTTTTTTATTCAAATATGCTAAATATTTGTGATTACCTACTAGATGTCTGCATATTTGCGTTATTTGCTTAAGATTATCAATTATTTGCAATTGTGATGGTGAGATGTTCTAAAATTGAAAGAAATTAAAAGAAATACTTCTAATTATGTTGAATCTTCAGCTATTGACCCACATACATACTTGATACTATCATGAGGAGAAGAGATCAAACCATATGTTCACCAGGACATTCCACAGCTAGATACAGTTGATGCAAACTTCAGAGGATAATGAATGAAAACAATATATGCAACATGATGAGCACTCCAAGGGACGCAGCTAATCAAAGCACATATCCAGAATTCAAACACAGATTACTCAAGATTTACGAAGGTTCGTAATCAAAATACTCTTCTCTTCCATTAAGTATGCAAAAGACATGTACATATACAATAACTTTGAAATAAGCCCTGAATATTTCAGCAAACAGATTTCAATTAAGTTTCGAATGAATATAACAAGGCATTCCACCACCTTTTATAGAATAAGGTGAGGAATCTGTTACAAAAGATCTACGGATCTGATATGTCAATACAAATCAATGGTTATCATTTCATGACTTGTCAATTTTACAAAATGGCACAAGTTGCCAGCTGGCAACTATCTATATTACTTATGCAAATATCCCCCTTCATGATGTATCTCCATCATGTTCCTTAGCTGATTCATGCGGGTCATCATCATGTGCATCGCTTCCTGAATCTTCGCTGTCTTGATGATGATGCTGCTGCATATGGGGTTGCATGCTGCTCTGGATCTGTTCATATGACTGCACAACCTGATCTATTCCTCCGCCATCTTGAGTCTTTGCCTTGATAATGGCGTGCTTGTGTGCTTCATACTTATCCCTGCTGTTATCTAGCTTATTTTCCCTGTCCTGCAATGTCTCACTGTAGGTCTCCATCTTGACCTTGATCCTCATCACCTTATTTATAATCTCCTTTGTCAAGTGGATGAGTGGATCATCATCTTCCATCTGGAAGTTACTGCACAGAGCTTTAAGGGCAGAGTCTTCATCTTGATTCTCTATTTTCCCCTCTACTTTGCCTTCTAGTGTTTCTAGCATGTCTGCCTCAATGCCCATTAAATCACGTAGCCTCATGCTGATCTCCCTCAGCTTACTATTACATCTCTTGAGGACTCCGCATTCAAACTGTACATCTTTGTACCAGATATCCACTAATAATGCAGTATTATTATTCAATACCTGCTTACTGATAAGCAGCTGTGGGTTTATCTTCCTTATTTCTCCCAACAGGCTGAGGACTTTCTCCAGTTTATAAGACCTTTTCCCGGTCTACATCTGCAATTTGTCCACCTTGGTTTTGGAGTCACTTAATATGCTCCACCTCTTCAAAGAACTCTTCATTATTTCTATAGCATCATCCAATGTGGATGACATCCATTTCCTTATTATGGAAGCCTCATGTTTCATGAGGTCCAATTTATTTACTTCTTCCTGAGAAATGGCAGTCAATGGGACTGCAGCTTCACTTGTAGTATCATCAGGATTGGTTAAGCCTTTAATGTATGCATGCAACTGAGCAATGTGCTCCTTATGTTGCTTATTTTTCTCCTTCTCTCTTTTCACTTTCTGAATTAGAGAGTCTATGATGTCTTTTCCCTCTTGACCTTCCTGCTCTTCGTTGGCAAAACCCAAATCAACTGTACTGATCTGAAATTCATCGACAGTGATCTTGCCTTTCTCCTTCTCTACCGCAGGTACAACAATTTGTGCGGTCCTTCTCCCTGTCGCCGGATCTCTTTTGTTGGCCGATGTCATCCTGGCCTTTCTCCTGGGCTTCATTATATCCGCGGAGAATAGGGTGGAGACATCGAACTCTTGGATTTCAAGTTCCTCCTCAACATTTACCTCCTTTTTCTAACCATGGAGGCACCTGATCATGCTTTTCAGCATCATGATGCTGTTCACCCCTATCTCCCGTTTCTATCAACGCGTGTTGTGGAGATGGTGATTTTTCCATTTCTCTCTCTTGATGTTCGCCTTGCTGCTGATCCTGTGGTGCCTCCTCCTATTGAGGAACTTCCTTTTCTGGGGAACATCTTCTCTGTGTGGGGAACCCTGCGGTGTACCTGTATGTAGATCATGATGATCATGATCTTTCTCCATCATTTCTTCACCTGTCCCCAGTTCCTCCCTTCGTGGAGGTTGATCATCCTCCTTTTGTTTCTCTATTTCTGGTGGTATGTCTACCGTACCGGATATCATAGGATCAGCCTGAGGTGATGGCATTTGTTCTGCAGCCGCTACTTGTTTTGTGCCTGTACTATCCACCTCTTGTGCCTTAGCAGATGGATCTTCTATTTCTTCTTTCTCTTTCTCATCAGCCCTTGCTTCTTGGACCTCTACTATAGCAGGTCCTGCTGATGTATCTTGTGTGCTTTGTTGGCCTGATTCAAGAGCATGGCCTTCTGCTTCTGCCATCTCTATCTCCTCTGTTAGGTGGCTCTTATCAGGTGATCCTGCTGGCTTCTCAGGACTTGCATCCTGTTTCTCTGCCAAGTCTACCACTACAGGACTTGTCACCTCAGTGATCAGTGTGTCTAGCCCTATGTCCTGAGCTACCTGCTCCGGGCTCTTTTCTAGTTCTGGGCTCTTTTCTCGCTCCGCTTCTGCTTGTTTCATCTCCTCAAGCACTGATTGGACAGATGGAGGCTTGTGAGGAGTCATGCTGATGCCAGCAGCTAGTGTTTCCATTTCTTGTGCAGCCACATCCTGCACCACCTCATCATCAGACAAGTTTATTGTCTCGTCTAGCGAGACATGCCTTTCCGCTTGAGTCTGGGAGGTTTCCTTTTGTTGTTTTTCTGCCAGTTCAGTTTTGAACTTGACAATGGTAGGAAGTGGAACGTTATGCTGAAGTTCCTTCTGCACTTCACTACCTGCCCCCTGTAATTGTGCAAGGGGTTGGCTTATTTCACCTCTCATGGAGGTTCTTGGTTTCTTAGGTGTGGTGGGAATCAACACCTGCGGAGCTCTCCTCTTTCTTTTTATAATTAGTGGAGCTTCCTCCTCCTCTTCAGGCTCCTCCTCCATGAGGATAGCTTTGCCTGGTTGTTTGGATGACTGACCCACTTCTTGGGTCTCTGTGATTCCAGCCTCTGCTGTCTTGGTTTTCTTGGGCTTTGGAGGAGAATCCGATTCTGATCCTGATTTGGCTGCCTCCTCCGCTGTGAATACTGCCCTTTCAATTATGACCCCTTTGGGTCCCTTTTCCACCTTCTTGCCCCTTGGGGCCCTTTTGCTAGGCTGTTGTGGTGGAGGGATATGCAGTCAAATGTTCTAATCTGGTTCAGAGTCAACATCTGATACCTCCTCCTCCTGGCTTCTGCCTCATCTTTGCAGTCAGCCCAAAAATCCTCTAGGTGCCTTTGGTGAACAGGCTTTCCTAGAATCTTATGTATTCAGCTGTAAGGATCATATGGTCTGGTTACTGGGAAGGGCAGTAAATTCATCTCATTCAGAGTGACCATCACCTTCTTTATATTGTTAGAGTCAGGGCACATGTAGTTGCCAATGCTGACTGGGAACAAAATTGGTGGCAGCTTCTTGGCATCCTTATACATCTGTATCATGGTGGAGCCCTGCCTGATAAATTCCATTAACACTACTACATCCGTAGGATATCTTGGTAGCATTAGGGGATGTCCTTCAAAACCTTCTATCCTGATATAGGAAAAGGTGGCAAATTGTATGTACCATGCCCCATGGCTGTATACTGCCTCTTGAGCTTCCATGCTCAATCTCTTTGTTCTATCATCTTCCACGGTCCTTACCAGATGCATAGAGAATGCATCATTGACCAGTTTGTAATCTTTGATATAGTTGGTTCTTTGCAGCTGGGGATGATGATCCCAGATATATGCTGCATTTGTGCCTGTGAGCTTTCCATCTGTCACCAGGGCATCAAAGGTGCCTCTATAAGCACAGGAATACACGATATAAAATGTCATGTAGAATGTACAATCTGAACCTCCCAGGTTCATCAGCTGCTCATGCAGAGCATCGCTTATTATTTGGCCCCACAGTGGCTTGATGTCTGCATACAGACACATCATTATTATGCCGTACATCCAATCTCTAAATTCACCAGTATTAGGCTGGCCAGTCACCCTGTTTAGAAGGGCAATCACGTACTAATACTCCTCATTGAAGTCAAACTTGAACATGTGCATGGGGAGCTTGGCCGCCGCATTGTATGTGCTGTTCTCAGCCCGCCAAGCATACATGTTCTTTCTGTCCGCCTTCTTGTTGGCCTCGTATTCTCTTTCAGACTTCTTCAAGTCTACACTCTTTACCTTACTGCCCATTGGCAGTCCAAATGTCCGGGAGAGACCTTTGATGGATAGGTCTGCATACACTCTCCCATGCTTCACCACCTGCCTCGTTTGAGGGTTATAATTCTGGGCGCACTCGATGACTAGCTCTGGAGACTTCATGGAGTATGGGAAGCCAACAGCGTTCCACATACCCGATACAAACACTGCATCCAATACCGGACTCTTGTCATGTCCATCATTCAGCTTGGCCGACCAGGCCTCTAGGTTAGTAATCCCCTGATGGGTATCTGTAATTGCCCCATATTTGAACAGGACCCCTCTCTGAGAAGAGAACATAGGCCTGCTAAATTCCTCCTGATTCTTGACTAAGCATATTTCAGCCATGGGTACCTGCAATTAACAACATTTCTTCTCACAATAGGGATATGCATGCATACATATTGCAAATATCATGCCTATTGCATCAATTTCACATTACTTACTTATATTGATACATAACTAGAACTTACAACATCATTTAGCAACAACATGATGAGGGTTTTAGTTCACTTACTTGGTTATGCAAATGTTCCTTTATACCAATATATCGTCAAGACGCTCTTAATTCAACTGCTGATCACTTCCTTCCTTCTATCTGTGAGCTTGAATTACGCAACTGTAGCTGTTATGCGGATATGGAGGCAAGTGCTCTGTAAAACAATTTTAACGCAGGTAAACGTAACAATGGTGGTTGAATTACCTTTTAATCTCGCAGTTAGGGTAAATTTAGGGCACTCTGACAAGTTAGATTGCAATCTTTGATCATTCGTGCGAAAACTCAAGATCTCGCCAAATGTTTCGTTGGGTTCCGGGGTCGGCGGGAATCACCTACCATATCTATGTGCATTTAATGATAATGGCGGCAAAGGGAGCGGGGGGATATCCATATGATGGGATATCATGAGGGTAGGATGATATTTCACAAATATCGGGTTGAGCTTCAACATCATCCTCCCTAGCATTGAAATTATTATCGCGACAAGATTCAGGTGACAATGCACCCTTTGTTTACGTTTTAGCACATCAGGAGGATATTTTGGTTTATCAGGTGATGTTTCAAAACAAAATGATGATGATGAGACAAGCTTGCTCATCTTCCTTTCTGAATATTAGGATGACGTCATCATGATATTCGTTCTTTGTATCGGAAATGCTTCATGACGTCATCGTCATATTGGGCGAACATGATCATGTTTACAAAATATCCTTTTGAAATGTAAATATGATGATGATGTCATCAGGATGTTTGTTTCTTCATTTATTGTATTCAGATGATGTCATCAGGATGTTTGTTTAGGGTGATATTTCGCGTTAGGATGATATTAACGAATATCGGGTTACTTTTCAAAACATGATGTTCGCGATACAAAAGACCGCTTGACGGGAAAGACTTACTACCATTTAAAGTTGACGTCTGGATATTTGAGCCGCAGGATATATCAGGGGATGCTCAAATATGATGATGATCTTTAAAACAACATGACTCAGATTATAAAATATGACCCCCCCTCTTGCGAATATCCAGTTTGACCAAGACTTTGACTGTTCATAACTCTCACATCCTGATGAATATCAGGGTGATGTAAAAGGCAAACCTGCATGAAATTTAATGTTCTTTCAGACTATGAGGTCACCGACAGGAAATGTGAATTTTGACAAACTGACCTCATAATGATGATTTACCTCATCCTGACTCAACATGATGATTCACTTGACAGATTTTTACCAAATTGCCAGAAAGCAAGAAACACAAACCAAGCCAAAAGAAGTTGGGTCCCTGTTTTGCCAAGTCAAAATGGGGCGTGTTGTGTAACCACACAACAACTTGCCACCAAAGAAAATGAACAAATTCCAATGATTCAAGTGATGTGATCACATTTATCTATAGTGCTCTAATTCTATCTAAGTGTAAGCATCATGGTCCTCTGAATGATAAAATTTCATCATGGTGATAATGCTAACAAAGGATCAGGTGTGTGTATATGATTAATTATCCTCATCTTGAAAGTAAGTTGAAAACATAAGTAACTGGTGTTAAACTACATAGTTGGAGATCATCCCTCATAGCCAACCTGGATAGAGCCTTGCTGCCAATGGGCGTTTATAGCCCCGGCAAGGTTATCTATACAATCTCCCTAAGTATAGCTCCACTGCCAGCAGGCGTCTATAGCCCCGGTAGAGTTACTTAGATGGCCTAATTTTATTTCTTTTTTGATTTTCTTTTCACATTCATATCTGATATCATCATGTCATCTCATTTGTACAAGGTATAGTCACTTGCAGCTTTAGGTTGGAGATTGCACTGGTAGCAAGGGAGTCCCTTTAGATTTTTCACTTAACACCTATACTAGTGTATTCAACAAACCCAAGGCTGTTAGGTGTTTCATTGTGATTGATTCACTTTGACCAAGAAAAAGCACCCTGATGAAAAGACATCACAAACCTGATCATGAACACTTCTTAGAATGAATCATAACCTATGTTTAAATGTGATCTTATCACTTGAATCCTAACAATTTAATTGTTTTCTAGGGTGATGAAGTGCATCATCCTGACTTACCAGAACAAAGTCTCAACCAGCAAAACAAAACAAGCACAACAAACAAACTGTACAATCAACTATACAAATATACAATATGGTACATATGACTGTCACAAAGTCATTCAAGCCTAGAAATAATGTTTGAGGAATTGTCCATTGACTGGCAATGGGACATCCTCGCCTGTCAGGTTCTTAAGCCTATAAGTGCTGTCTCCTAAGATATCAGAAATCTGAAAGGGACCTATCCATAATCTATCAAACTTACCATGATCACCTTTCTTTTCATGGGCTTTATCCCACATCAGGACTAAATCAGATATCTTGAAAGCTTTAATTTTTGCTCTCTTGTCAAACCAGCGTTTGACAACAGCCTGATGTTTTGCAAATTGGTCAATCGCTTGACTCTGTTTTTCTTCCAGGTGCATCAACTGAAGCAACCTGACTTCCTGCTTATTATCTATGCCTAGATATTCTTGGGCAAACTGTAGAGTAGGAATTTTCAAGTTTACAGGGAGGATAGGATCTACCCCATATACTAGTTGGAAGGGTGAGTTTCCTAATGCAATTTTCATTCTAGTTCTGTCTACCCATAAGGCATATTTCAGAAATGAGTTCCATTCCCTGGGATTTTTCTCTATCAGTTTTCTTATGATATTTAGTAAATTCTTGTTGGTGGATTCTGCTAATCCATTTCCCTGGGGATAGTAGTTGGATGAAAACTTAAGTATGATCCCATGATCAAAAGCCCAACTTGACAATTTGGTGGAAATGAAGGCAGAACCATTATCACTTACCAATGCATAAGGAGTTCCATACCTGGTAACAATGTTGCTTTCCAGAAACTTAATGACATCATCTGCAGTGCAAGTTTTGCTTCTGATAGCTTCAGTCCATCTAGTACAATAGTCAGTAATCGTTAGGACATACCTATGGCCTGAGGAAGATGGAGGATTGATTGGTCCTATGAAGTCCATGCCCCACTGTGCAAATGGGCGCTCTTCCACCACTGGCTGCAACGGTTGTGCAGCATATTTCTCTCTGTTGGCAGCAACCTGATAGACATGACAATATTTAACATGATCAGCTGTGTCTTTAAAAATGGTAGGCCAGTAGTATCCTGCTCTGAGGATTGCATGAGTTGTGGCCAATGCTGATCCGTGTGCCGTTCCAAACTTGTCATGTAACTCTGTTAAAACTTTATTTGCTTCAAGCTTCTCTAAGCATCTCAGGTATATTCCTTCATAATTCTTCTTAAATATGGTTCCTCCCTTCATCATATACTTCTGGGATCTTATCTTCAAGGCTCTTCTCTGTGAAGCTTGCATTCTTGAAGGACATCTTCCAGTGATTAGGATATGCCTGATGTCTGAATACCATTCTCTCTTATCTTTCTCATTGATCACATACTGCTGACTGATGATGTTTAGATCAATTTCAGATATCATCTGGCTCAGAGCTTGTCTTCTCACTAGCTTCATTGGTGTGATCTCCATGTCATATTCTTGTAATACAGTAATCCATTTGGCTCTTTTTTCACCAGGTTCACTCTGCATCAGCAGCATCTTCACTGCTGCATCTGGTACCACAGCAATCACTTTGCTTCTCAGTATATAATGTCTGAACTTCTTTACTGCTCTGACTAATGCAAGTGCCTGTCTCTCAACATCTACATATCTCAATTCAGCATCCCTGAAAGGACAGCTTATGAAAGCAATTGGTTTCTCTTCTTTCTCTTCATTTCTTTGAGTTATCACTGCTGTAGAAGTATGTTCTGAGGCAAATGAGTAGATGTAGAAATCTCTTGTATAATCTGGACTAATGAGGACAGGAGCATCTGAAATGGCCTTCTTTATATCTTCAAAAGCAGCCTTGGCTTCTGGTGTCCACTCAATTTGTGCATCCTTTTTCAACATGGCATTTAGTGGTCTGACAATTTCAGCAAAGCCGGTGATGAACTTCCTCACAAAATTTATCTTACCAAAGTAAGACTTAAGTTCCTTTTTGCTTCCTGGAAGTTGTAACTTCATAATAGACTCCACCCTGTCGGGATCGATGATAATTCCATCTTCTGTGATCAGGTGGCCTAGTAATTTTCCTGTTGTGACTCCGAATATGCATTTCTTAGGATTCAAAGATATTCCGTACTCTTCACATTTCTTCAGTACACTTCTGAGATCAGCAACATGATTTCCCCTTTCCTTAGAGAAAACCGTCAGGTCATCCATGTAGATGACTATACAC
The DNA here is from genome assembly GCA_027924645.1 of Cunninghamia lanceolata. NCBI lineage: Eukaryota > Viridiplantae > Streptophyta > Pinopsida > Cupressales > Cupressaceae > Cunninghamia > Cunninghamia lanceolata. The sequence continues at coordinate 8,202,785 of BSBN01000460.1, forward strand.
TTTCCTATTAAGCCTCTGAAGGCTATGTCCATTGCTCGCCGGAATGTGGCTCCAGCATTTATGAGTCCAAATGGCATACGTTGATATGCAAATATACCCCACTTTGTGGTGAAGGCAGTTTTCAATCTGTCAATTTTATCAACCATCACTTGGTTGTATCCTGAAAAGCCATCCAGGAAGGACATCATTTTGGCTCCATTTACAATCTGTAGAACTTCATCTAAGGAGGGCAAAGGATAATTATCCTTTTCTGATGCTCTGTTCAGGTTCCTGAAATCTACACATAACCTGATGTCTCCATTCTTCTTTCTGACTGGCACAAGATTTGCCACCCAAGTGGAGTGCCTTACAGGAAATATTATCCAGGCATTTAACAATTTCTTGACTTCTTCAAGGATGATTGGTTCAAGCAGAGCATTAACTGGCCTCTGCTTCTGTCTGAAAGGTTTTGCATCTGGCTTGAGAGGTATAGTATGAGTTATGACAGAAGTGTCATATGTCTTTAGCTCATCATAAGTCCATGCAATCACATGTATGTAATCTTTAAGGGCCTAAGTTATTCCTTCTAACTCTTCTGGTGTACAAACCTTACCCAATAAGACGTTTCTCTTGTCATCAGCTTGTCCAATATTCACTTGTGAATATTGACCTCCATCTGCCTTAGGCAGATCTTTATGTTTAAGCATATTATCTAGATCAAAAGCTCTTTCTAATTCAATCATACCTTTGGGAATTCTGTTGCTAGGCAACTCTAATATCTGATCTTCTTCCCAGACATGATCTTCCATACCATTCTCATCTATGATCTGAGCTTCAAATATGTCTCTGTTTGATATGAAGTCCAGAATGTGCTGATCATCATCAAACACCTGGAGATTAGTCACATTGTCAGGTACTGAAGGCACTGACACTAATTCTACTAAAAATCTCTTTAGACCAGATATAGACAGTGGTTCCAACGTACTGGCGGCCTGGGCGAGTGCATCTGCCCTCTGGTTCTGTTCTCTTGGTACGTGAATGATATTAAAGGCATCAAAGTCTTTAATCAGGTCCCACACTCGATGTCTGTAATTTGATAGTTTTCTGTAGTTACAGGAGTAAATTCCTCTTACTTGCCTCACAACTAGTTCTGAATCCCCAAAGACATGCAGGATCTTTACTTTTTTCTTATGAGCAAACAACATTCCATGAATCAAAGCTTCATACTCTGCTACGTTGTTAGTACAGAGGAACTGTAATCTGTAAGCTGCTAAATAGGATTTTCCTGATGGATCAATGAGATCTATTCCTACCCCAGCACCTTGCTTAGATTTGGATCCATCAAACCTCAGGATCCAAGGTTTATCTTCAGCAGGAAATTTAGCTGAACTTTCTTTTCTCTTTGTAACTCTGGCTGCTGCTCCGCCTGATATCCACTTTAACTTAGGGATGTCATCATCCTCAAGTTTCTTCTTTCCTTTATTTTGTGAGCCTGATGGCTTTTCTGTTTTCTCTTCCATATCAACAGGAGGATGATGTTTGGGATCCACAGCTGCATGCTTCTTCAAAATGTGTAAACATAGTGAGCAAGTTGTTTCTGAGTGAGGTGCCTCATGCAGCCTACACCAACCTTTAATTAAAACCTCTTGGGGGGATTTACGCTGTCGTGTCATCTTCTCTATTTCTTTTACCAGAAATTCTTCAAACTTTGTTAGGTCACTACCTTTGTCTTCATAAGACAACTCATAATCTGGTTCCATGAAGCAATCACTACCAGGGGTGATCTTTTCTTTCTGTGCGTCGTTCGTCTAATCGGACACCAGGACTTCTTCTATTCTTCATATATGACCTTCATCATGATCTGTTAACTCTTCTGTTCCTGCAGAAGACAAATAAGAATTAGTATCGTCATCATCATCAGATGTAGCACTTACCTCAGAATATGATGATGATGCTTCACTATATGTCTGCTCCAGTATCATCATGTCTAAGCATGGTTCACAAGTCTTTTCTGAGTGTGCTTCGCTGTGTAATCTGCACCATCCATCAATTAAGATATCATTAGCAGGTATATTTAGTAATTGACAACGTTTTACCTGAGTAGATAGATGCATCTCAAAATCTCTGAAGCGATTCATTTTATTTTCATTATCAGGATCATTATTAAGTTCTATAACTAGCCGGTCTTTATGATGATGATAGTCATGATGATGATGAACATCAAGCATCAAGATTTCTTCTATTTTAATAGTCTGCGTCCTGATGCAATAAACTCCAGGTTCTACATTTACGTTCATGATCTCATTCGTTTTGTTGTACTCTGTGATCATATGTTTCATCCTAGGTTCAGCATCAATCCTGATCTGATTAGGTATACCTTTCCATGGTAACCACATGTGACTGAAATCTGTGGACATATATTCGTTAAGCGTCTTAGACCAGTCTCAGCTAAGCAACATCCCATAAGTATCAGGTATGTCAACTACCTGGATGTCAATGTAATACTGGATCCTAGGATCAGATGCTAGCTGCATGTGAATGTGAGTTAGTTCTCCTACTACACTTACTTTTGTCTTGTCCAGCTGAGTGACCTTCTTTAAGGATTTAGCAGGATGCAGTCCTAAAGCATTACATATTGACAAAGGCATAACATTCGTTGAGGCTCCAGAATCCACCAGACAGTTGTGCAAGTTCTTGCTGAACATTCTTATAGTGAGGAGAAACGGAGGTGATTCAATTTTATCTCTATACAAGGTCATGTGGGAGGTTTTAGCGGCTTGGACTGTAGATGACACTTTAGGCCTGATAATATTATCCTTAGTAGCATGATCTTTGCCATTGGATTGACTTGAAAGATGACTATCCTCTTTAGGAGCAGGATCATCTAGTGACTTCATGAATGCCTTTTTGATGGCAGGAGTTTTTAGTAACTCCGATAAGGACAGGCTAATCTTGATTTTCTTCATTTCATCAGCCAAATAGCTGACTAACTTGTCAGACTCCTGAGGTGCATTTACGACCTTTGTTACTGTGTTTTGAGGTGACAAGTACTGAGCATTCACCTTAGGGAACCCAGGGTTACTGTTAGCCTTAGGATTAGGAGGTGTGTTGAAGTTATTTGGAGGCAAAGATGATGTCAATGGACCAGTAGGTCTGTTGGCATTACTTCTCAAGTTATAATTGTGCTTACCAGGATATTGCTGTTGGTATGCATGTACTTCCTCATGCTCTCTTGTAGGTTCATTTTCATCCTCGAAGGGAAAAACATAATTTGTTTTGAAAGTTAAGGCAGATTCCTCATAGGTCTGATCATAACTCGGATGAGGCTGATTAGTGTACGTTTCTAGCACAAAAGCCAAATCATATCCACAAGGAACTATCTCATTTCCTTCTACCTGAGGTGGATTTCCAGAAGTGTTAGACACTTCAGTCTGAAAGATGCTGGCAGCAATCCTAAATTGTGGACAATCTAATTCTGCATGTGCATTGGTATTGTGGATCCTACACCAATTGGTAAGGGCTGCCTCAGCAAGATTGACTCTAGTAGTCTGCTTAGCTTCACCCGGAGGCTGATTATCTAGGGGTGATGGTAATGAACCGTTATTTGGCCTGGAGTTCCATATTCTGGGCTGTATAGGAGGATTATTGTTGTTTCCACCATTATTGTTCAAGTTATTGTTGTTATATCCTCTGTCAGGGTAGTTTGGTCTATCATTGGAATAATTTCTGTTCTGACCTGACTGGGAATAAAAACCCTGATTTCTCAAATGTGTTACTTCTGTGGTGAGTTTTCTCAACTGAGCAGAAATTTCTTTGATTTCTTCCTTTTCCTCTTGAGCTTTGGCAACTACATTTTCAGTTTGAGGCTTGAAAAAAGAAGATCCATGGTTATTGTTGGACATATCAGTACCCTGAGGTGTCTGAGCATGTGCAGGATATTGTGGTAATTGGCTATTTCCATTAGGAGGAGGCATAATGCTCAGTGGAGGTACTTGCAAAGGTGCAGGCATGACTGTTGGAGGTGTCACTGCTCCATTTGGATATTGTGCAGGATACTGTGGTGAATACGGTGCAGGATATTGTGCAGGATATTGTGACTGCATGCCAGGCAAAGTAGGGAATACTATATTCGGAGTAGGAGCAGGTATCAACTGCTGATTTACCTTGATAGCTTCTTGAAAAGCTCCTGTCAATGTAGTGATCTCTGGATGTGTTCTCCTGATGAACATGGAAGTTAATGGATCCAGGGCTGAATAGTAAATACTCCTAGCAGCAGCATCAGTTACTACATATGGGGCAACTAGCTTGGACAACATTTTCTGGAACCTAGCATTGAAATTAGCAATAGGCTCATTCTCAAATCTTTTAATTGTAGCAAACATGTGATAATTCATAGATGGATCAATAGGGACCTTGAACCGGTCAAGAAAAGCTTTCTCTAAGATAGCCCATGAACCAACAGAGGCTTGGCCAAGACTGATGAACCAATTATAAGCCTCTTCCCCTAAGGAAAAAAGAAATAATCTGCGCACCACGTCCTGATGTTCTATTCTGGCTCTGCAGTAAGCTTCTTTAAATGTCCTGATATGATCATCAGCATCTTGATAGGGATGGTATTTTGGGCAAAGTTTGTCCGGATTCTTTGGTAACTCATGATATGCATTAAAGGTCAAAGGTGACTCTGCTGCAAAGAAAGACATTGCAGCCTGAGGGGGCTGAACTGGTGGTGCAGCTAGCTGAGTTTGAACTAAAGGCACACCCTGAGGTTGAACAGGAGGTGTCGCGGATATACCGGAAGGTATTTGCAAACCAACAGGAGTTACAGGAGGAGGTCCTGGTGAAGCTCTAGACACACTAGACCCTGGAGTATGATGAATGTCTATAGTCCTAGGTCTGAAACCTCTAACAGGTAATTCTTCAAAAATTTCAATAGGTCTAGACCTGGTATTTATCCTGTGAGCCAGGATTTTTTGAATTGGAGGCAAATTGGCTGAAACTTTGCAAGTATTGGCTGGATTCCATCGGATGAGGTGATATTTGTGGTCAGATGGCAAATCAGACTGGATATTTACGAAATATTTGCGAAGATACTGCAAATATGATGGGATATTGGGGTATATTGACCCGTAGCATGAGATCTCAAGTGTCTAAAGCTTAGATTCTGCAAGACTTGAACAAATTTACGTATCTTTGGCCAATATTTAGTGAAATTAGAAAGGTCTACTGTAAATCTTGCAATATTTATGTGAGATCTAGAAATCTTTACATAGAATGAACATGTACAAACTTCTCATAGTAAATATTTACGTAATTTACTGAAATTCACAAGCGATCTGAGGTTACCTTACTCTATGCGTCATCAAACCTTGAAAATACTGATGATGAGCATGGTTTTCTGGACTGGCCCTCCTTCTAGCGCCAATTTATGTTGGTCATGATGTTAGTCACAAACAAACATAGAATAAAAGTACACATTAACCTTTATTCATCTTGAAAGATACAGTGAATTCAGATAATTCATGATCCCAAGTCTCCGGTGATTAGGTCTTAATCGACTGACGTTACTCAGTAGTTAATGTGAATTGCTGTTTCCATTTTGGGGCCTTACGTGAAATTGCGCAATCATCATGACATTCCTATAGAAATTCTTTACAGAGAAGTCATATTATGCAGTTATTAGATGAAAAGATGTAGGAATACCTCGATCTTTGCATGATATTTTCAATTGTGCATGCTTTTTTTTATTCAAATATGCTAAATATTTGCGATTACCTACGAGATGTCTGCATATTTGCGTTATTTGCTTAAGATTATCAATTACTTGCAATTGTGATGGTGAGATGTTCTGAAATTGAAAGAAATTAAAAGAAATACTTCTAATTATGTTGAATCTTCAGCTATTGATCCACATACATACTTGATACTATCATGAGGAGAAGAGATCAAACCATATGTTCACCAGGACATTCCACAGCTATATACAGTTGATGCAAACTTCAGAGGATAATGAATGAAAACAATATATGCAACATGATGAGCACTCCAAGGGACGCAGCTAATCAAAGCACATATCTAGAATTCAAACACAGATTACTCAAGATTTACGAAGGTTCGTAATCAAAATACTCTTCTCTTCCATTAAGTATGCAAAAGACATGTACATATACAATAACTTTGAAATAAGCCCTAAATATTTCAGCAAACAAATTTCAATTAAGTTTCGAATGAATATAACAAGGCATTCCACCACCTTTTATAGAATAAGGTGAGGAATCCGTTAAAAAAGATCTACGGATCTGATATGTCAATACAAATCAATGGTCATCATTTCATGACTTGTCAATTTTACAAAATGGCACAAGTTGCCAGTTGGCAACTATCTATATTACTTATGCAAATATCCCCCTTCATGATGTATCTCCATCATGTTCCTCAGCTGATTCATGCGGGTCATCATCATGTGCATCGCTTCCTGAATCTTCGCTGTCCTGATGATGATGCTGCTGCATATGGGGTTGCATGCTGCTCTGGATCTATTCATATGACTGCACACCCTGATCTATTCCTCCGCCATCTTGAGTCTTTGCCTTGATAATGGCGTGCTTGTGTGCTTCATACTTATCCCTACTGTTATCCAGCTTATTTTCCCTGTCCTGCAATGTCTCACTGTAGGTCTCCATCTTGACCTTGATCCTCATCACCTTATTTATAATCTCCTCTGTCAAGTGGATGAGTGGACCATCATCTTCCATCTGGAAGTTACTGCGTAGAGCTTTAAGGGTACAGTCTTCATCTTGATTCTCTATTTTTCCCTCTACTTTGCCTTCTAGTGTTTCTAGCATGTCTGCCTCAATGCCCATTAAATCACGTAGCCTCATGCTGATCTCCCTCAGCTTACTATTACATCTCTTGAGGACTCCGCATTCAAACTGTACATCTTTGTACCAGATATCCACTAATAATGCAGTATTATTATTCAATACCTGCTTACTGATAAGCAGCTATGGGTTTATCTTCCTTATTTCTCCCAACAGGCTGAGGACTTTCTCCAGTTTATAAGACCTTTTCCCGGTCTGCATCTGCAATTTGTCCACCTTGGTTTTGGAGTCACTTAATATGCTCCACCTCTTCAAAGAACCCTTCATTATTTCTATAGCATCATCCAATGTGGATGACATCCATTTCCTTATTACAGAAGCCTCATGTTTCATGAGGTCCAATTTATTTACATCTTCTTGAGAAATGGCAGTCAATGGGACTGCAGCTTCACTTGTAGTATCATCAGGATTGGTTAAGCCTTTAATGTATGCATGCAACTGAGCAATGTGCTCCTTATGTTGCTTATTTTTCTCCTTCTCTCTTTTCACTTTCTGAATTAGAGAGTCTATGATGTCTTTTCCCTCTTGACCTTCCTGCTCTTCGTTGGCAAAACCCAAATCAACTGTACTGATCTGAAATTCATCGATAGTGATCTTGCCTTTCTCCTTCTCTACCACAGGTACAGCAATTTGTGCGGTCCTTCTCCCTGTCGCCGGATCTCTTTTGATGGCCGATGTCATCCTGGCCTTTCTCCTGGGCTTCATTATATCTGCGGAGAACAGGGTGGAGACGTCGAACTCTTAGATTTCAAGTTCCTCCTCAACATTTACCTCCTTTTCTAACCATGGAGGCACCTGATCATGCTTTTCAGCATCATGATGTTGTTCACCCCTATCTCCCGTTTCTATCAACCCATGTTGTGGAGATGGTGATTTTTCTTTTTCTCTCTCTTGATGTTCACCTTGCTGCTGATCCTGTGGTGCCTCCTCCTGTTGAGGAACTTCCTTTTCTGGGGAGCATCTTCTCTGTGTGGGGAACCCTGCGGTGTACCTGTATGTAGATCATGATGATCATGTTCTTTCTCCATCATTTCTTCACCTGTCCCCAGTTCTTCCCTTCGTGGAGGTTGATCATCCTCCTTTTGTTTCTCTATTTCTGGCGGTATGTCTACCATACTGGATATCATAGGATCGGCCTGAGGTGATGGCATTTGCTCTGCAGCCGCTACTTGTTCTGTGCCTGTACTATCCACCTCTTGTGCCTTAACAGCTGGATCTTCTATTTCTTCTTTCTCTTTCTCATCAGCCCTTGCTTCTTGGACCTCTACTATAGCAGGTCCTGCTGATGTATCTTGTGGGCTTTGTTGGCCTGATTCAAGAGCATGGCCTTCTACTTCTGCCTTCTCTATCTCCTCTGTTAGGTGGCCCTTATCAGGTGATCCTGCTGGCTTCTCAGGACTTGCATCCTGTTTCTCTGCCAAGTCTACCACTATAGGACTTGTCACCCCAGCGATCAGTGTGTCCAGCCCTATGTTCTGAGCTACCTGCTCCAGGCTCTTTTCTGGTTCCAGGCTCTTTTCTTGCTCCGCTTCTACTTGTTTCATCTCCTCAAGCACTGATTGGACAGATGGAGGCTTGTGAGGAGTCATGCTGATACCAGCAGCTAGTGTTTCCATTTCTTGTGCAGCCACATCCTGCACCACCTCATCATCAGACAAGTTTATTGTCTCGTCTAGCAAGACATGCCTTTCTGCTTGAGTCTAGGAGGTTTCCTTTTGTTGTTCTTCTGCCAATTCAGTTTTGAACTTGACAATGGTAGGAAGTGGAACGTTATGCTGAAGTTCCTTCTGCACTTCACTACCTGCCCCCTGTAATTGTGCAGGGGGTTGGCTTATTTCACCTCTCATGGAGGTTCTTGGTTTCTTAGGTGTGGTGGGAATCAACACCTGAGGAGCTCTCCTCTTTCTTTTTATTATTAGTGGAGCTTCCTCCTCCTCTTCAGGCTCCTCCTCCATGAGGATAGCTTTGCCTGGTTGTTTGGATGACTGACCCACTTCTTGGGTCTCTGTGATTCCAGCCTCTGCTGTCTTGGTTTTCTTGGGCTTTGGAGGAGAATCTGATTCTGATCCTGATTTGGCTGCCTCCTCCGCTGTGAATACTGCCCTTTCAATTATGACCCCTTTGGGTCCCTTTTCCACCTTCTTGCCCCTTGGGGCCCTTTTGCTAGGCTATTGTGGTGGAGGGATATGCAGTCAAACATTCTAATCTGGTTCAGAGTCAACCTCTGATACCTCCTCCTCCTGGCTTCTACCTCATCTTCGCAGTCAGCCCAAAAATCCTCTAGGTGCCTCTGGTGAATAGGCTTTCCTAGAATCTTATGTATTCGGCCGTAAGGATCATATGGTCTGGTTACTAGGAAGGGCAGTAAATTCATCTTATTCAGAGTGACCATCACCTTCTTTATATTGTCAGAGTCAGGGCACATGTAGTTGCCAATGCTGACTAGGAACAAAATTGGTGGCAGCTTCTTGGCATCCTTATACATCTGTATCATGGTGGAGCCCTGCCTGATAAATTCCATTAACACTACTGCATCCGTAGGATATCTTGGCAGCATCAGTGGATGTCCTTCAAAACCTTCTATCCTGATATAGGAAAAGGTGGCAAATTGTATGTACCATGCCCCATGGCTGTATACTGCCTCTTCAGCTTCCATGCTCAATCTCTTTGTTCTGTCATCTTCCATGGTCCTTACCAGATGCATAGAGAATGCATCATTGACTAGTTTGTAATCTTTGATATAGTTGGTTCTTTGCAGCTGGGGATGATGATCCCAGATATATGCTGCATTTGTGCCTGTGAGCTTTCCATTTGTCACCAGGGCATCAAAGGTGCCTCTATAAGCACAGGAATACACGATATAAGATGTCATGTAGAATGTACAATCTGAACCTCCCAGGTTCATCAGCTGCTCATGCAGAGCATCACTTATTATTTGGCCCCACAGTGGCTTGATGTCTGCATACAGACACATCATTATTATGCCGTACATCCAATCTCTAAATTCACCAGTATCAGGCTGGCCAGTCACCCTATTCAGAAGGGCAATCACGTACTGATACTCCTCATTGAAGTCAAACTTGAACATGTGCATGGGGAGCTTGGCCGCCGCATTGTATGTGCTGTTCTCGGCCCGCCAAGCATACATGTTCTTTCTAGCCGCCTTCTTGTTGGCCTCGTATTCTCTTTTAGACTTCTTCAAGTCTACACTCTTTACCTTACTGCCCATTGGCAGTCCAAATGTCTGGGAGAGACCTTTGATGGATAGGTCTGCATACACTCTCCCATGCTTCACCACCTGCCTCGTCTGAGGGTTATAATTTCGGGCGCACTCGATGACTAGCTCCAGAGACTCCATGGAGTATGGGAAGCCAGCAGCGTTCCACATACCCGATACAAACACTGCGTCCAATACTGGACTCTTGTCATGTCCATCATTCATCTTGGCCGACCAGGCCTCTAGGTTAGTAATCCCCTGGTGGGTATCTGTAATTGCCCCATATTTGAACAGGACCCCTCTCTGAGAAGAGAACATAGGCCTGCTGAATTCCTCCTGATTCTTGACTAAGCATTTTTCAGCCATGGGTACTTGCAATTAACAACATTTCTTCTCACAACAGGGATATGCATGCATACATATTGCAAATATCATGCCTATTGCATCAATTTCACATTACTTACTTATATTGATACATAACCAGAACTTACAACATAATTTAGCAACAACATGATGAGGGTTTTAGTTCACTTACCTGGTTATGCAAATGTTCCTTTATACCAGTATATCATCAAGACGCTCTTAATTCAACTGCTGATCACTTCCTTCCTTCTATCTGTGAGCTTGAATTGCGCAACGGTAGCTGTTATGCGGATATGGAGGCAAGTGCTCTGTAAAATAATTTTAATGCAGGTAAACGTAACAATGGCTATTGAATTACCTTTTAATCTCACAGTTAGGGTAAATTTAGGGCACTCTGACAAGTTAGATTGCAATCTTTGATCATTCGTATGAAAACTCAGGATCTCGCCAGATGTTTCGTTGGGTTCCGGGGTCGGCGGGAATCACCTACCATATCTGCGCGCATTTAATGATAATGGCGGCAAAGGGAGCAGGGGGATATCCATATGATGGGATATCATGAGGGTAGGATGATATTTCGCAAATATCAGGTTGAGCTTCAACATCATCCTCCCTAGCATTGAAATTATTATCGCGACAAGATTCGGGTGACAATGCACCCTTTGTTTATGTTTTAGCACATCAGGAGGATATTTCAGTTTATAAGGTGATGTTTCAAAACAAAATGATGATGATGAGACAAGCTTGCTCATCTTCCTTTCTAAATATCAGGATGATGTCATCATGATATTCGTTCTTTGTATCGGAAATGCTTCATTATGTCATCGTCATATTGGGCGAACATGATCATGTTTACAAAATATCCTGTTGAAATGTAAATATGATGATGATGTCATCAGGATGTTTGTTTCTTCATTTATTGTATTCAGATGATGTCATCAGGATGTTTGTTTAGGGTGATATTTCGCATCAGGATGATATTAACGAATATCGGGTTACTTTTCAAAACATGATGTTCGCGGTACAAAAGACCGCTTGACGGGAAAGACTTACTACCATTTAAAGTTGACGTCTGGATATTTGAGCCGTAGGATATATCAGGGGATGCTCGAATATGATGATGATCTTTAAAACAACATGACTCAGATTATAAAATATGACCCCCCCCTCTTGCGAATATCCGGTTTGACCAAGACTTTGACTGTTCATAACTCTCACATCCTGATGAATATCAGGGTGATGTAAAAGGCAAACCTACATGAAATTTAATGTTGTTCAAGAATATGAGGTCACTGATAGGAAATGCGAATTTTGACAAACTGACCTCATAATGATGATTTACCTCATCCTGACTCAACGTGATGATTCACTTGACAGATTTTTACCAAACCGCCAGAAAGCAAGAAACACAAACCAAGCCAAAAGAAGTTGGGTCCCTGTTTTGCCAAGTCAAAATGGGGCGTGTTGTGTAACCACACAATAGGTCTGATTCATAGCGAGTGAATTTGTGATCAGTCATGAAGCAATCAAACTTAAGATACCATTGTCTAGGGGCTTGCTTCATCCTATAGAAGCTTTGCTTCAATCTCCAGAAGAGATGCTCCTAACCCTATTGAACAAAGCCTTCAAGCTGCTCCATGTATAACTCCTCATCAATATCCTCATGAAGAAAAGTCATTTTTACATCAAGCTACTCAAGCTCAAGATCCCAAATAGCTGCCAAACCTGACATAGCACAAATTGTGTTCATTTTCACAACTGGTGAAAAAATCTCATTAAAGTCAATTCCTTTCTATTGATCAAAACGTTTCACAACCAATCTGGCCTTGTACCATTTATACCCTCCATCTTCCTCTTTTAGTCAATAGACCCATTTATTTTTTAGAGGTTTACGATTTGGTGGAAGAGTAACCAAATACCAAGTATCATTGGCTCTCAGAGACTCCATTTCATCTCTCATTGCCTCCATCCACTTCACAGAATCTGCATCTTTACAAGCTTGTTTAAATGTTGTGGGCTCATACTGATCAGAGAGCAATAATTCATAATCATCATATTTTGACGGACACCTCTTCTCACAGGTAGACCTCCATAAATGAGGACCCTGTTCTGATTGCAAATTTGTGTCTTCCAAATCTAGTTTTTGTAACTGATGTTCAACTCCTTCTAAATCAAATTGTAAATTCCCCTGTTGGTGGACATTGCCTTCATTGGTGTGCCTTTGTAGAAAATTGCCATGTACATTGCTATGTTCAGGCAAACTTCTCTACCTTTGTATATTATGTCCAATACTCTGACTCTGGAGTCTGATTGACTGTGGCATGGAAGTGCAACTGGGCACATCGACTGGCAAAGTTTTGTCATTTATTTCAAAAAGATTTGAGTGCACATTGAAAGTGTGCGAAAGCACATTGATAGGCAACGATGTCTGATAAGGAGAGTGCATTGAATATTGAGCTCCTATCTGCGTAGAAGATTTCCTTTCTATCTATGTTGGGACTATGTTGTGAGAGTGTAAGCAGGCAATGAATGTTGGACTGGCAGCATTTGGTCCAAATGGTGCTACGAATTTCCAAATGAAAATTGCGTAGTATTTGGTAAAGCAAGCTTCTACCCCAATGATTGAGTTGAAAAAATAACTTGAGATTGCATTGAAAAATCAAGGAGTTGTGTTGAAATTTCATGATTCTGTAGACCAATAGAAGGTGGCATTAGAGTGACAGGGTGCATGGGATCATTTCCTGGCTGAGTATAAGTATAAATAGGGGCATCAAAGTTTGAAGGCAGAGAGATTAAATTTCATGGCTGACTGGAAATAGTCAAAGGATGAGAAAAATAAATAGTGGTATGCTAAGCCAAGCCACTATCAAACAAATCAACATCTATGTATTCAGTTGAAGAGGTGCTTTGTTTGTGTAAAGCTCAGAAATTTTTCTCATTAAACACAACATCACGACTGCGAATAACTTTTTTGTCAGTGGGATCCCAAAACTTGAACCCAAATTGATCTTCACCATAACCAAGAAAAATACATCATTTATATTTTACATCTAATTTAGTTCTCTGCTCTTTTGGAATACGTACAAATGCTTCACAACCAAACACTCAAATATGATTATAAGAAATTCTTTTTTCAAGCCATCACTCCTCTGGAATGTCGAAATCCAATCGAGATGAGGGAGCTCTATTAATTAGATAAACCTCTGTATTGCAAGCTTCTGCCCAAAACTCTTTTCCCAATTTGGCATTCGAGAGCATACACCGAGCTCGCTCAAGAATTGTCTGATTTAATCTCTCAACTGCACCATTCTCCTAAGGTGTATAAGGAACTACCTTTATCTGATGAATACCATGATCTGCACAAAATGTATCAAACTCTGAAGAGCAATATTCTCCACCATTATCTGTTAGTAGAGATTTAATTTTATGCCCAATCTGATTTTCAACAAAAGCCTTGAAATTTTTAAATTTGGAAAACACTTTTGATTTTCTATGCATCATGTAAATCTAGACTTTGTGAGTGTAGTCATCAAGAAATGTAACAAAATAGTTAGCATCACCGAAAGAAGTTAACTTAGTGGGGCCGAAAACATCAGAATGAACAAGCTCCAATGGTGTAGTTTTCTTTTCATGCCCCATTCTCAAAAAGTTGGTCTAAATTTGTTTTTCGTAAAGGCAATGTTCGCATAACTCCAAATCAACCGATGTGAGGCCTGGTAGCTGATTTCGTTGAACAATAACTTGAAGTTCTTTTTGGCTCATATGACTGAACCTCTTATGCCAAATTTTTTAACCACTATCCATAGCTGGCAAGGCAACTCCCACTTCACCATGACATTCTAAAATATAAAGATTTCCAACTTTCTTTCATTTTGCAAGTACTAAAACTCCCTTGGTTACTTTCTAGGTATCAAGAGAAAATTTAACATTACACCCATGAGCAATAAGCTGGCTGATAGATATTAAATTTCGTTTCAACAATGGAACATATCTCACATCTTTCAAAATCCATTTATCTCCATTTTTTAAATGCAAAGTTACATCACCCTTACCTAGAATTTCACATTCTTTGTTATCTCCAAGAAAAACCTTACCAAATGTACCTTCTTGGAAATTTGTAAAATCTTCCCGACATGAGGTAGCATGAAAAGAGGTGCCAGAATCGAGGACCCATGAATCTGCATTTGTATTATTAGCTAAAAAAAACCAAAACACCATCACAGGCAGTGTTTACTTCATTGCTATTGCTCACTTTGTCTTGGGCTTTCTTGTAGTTCCAACAGTTTTTCTTTGTGTGACCAAGTTTTCCACAAAACCAACAAGCACTATTTCTGCCCCTGGACTTCGATCGAGGAGCAGATTTAGATCTTCTTTGGTTGTTATTTCTACCTCTTTCTTCACTTCTTCCCCTATTTCATGTACTTAGAACTATTAAAGTGTCACCGGAAGAGGGATCCTGATTTTTCCTCATATCTTTGCTCAAAAGTGTAGCTGCTATGTCATCAAAAACTAATTTACTTTTGGCTGCTACCGAAGTGCTCACAGCCATCACAACACCTTCCCAGCTATTGGGTAAAGAACATAACAGTAAGATTGCCTTAATTTCATCATCTAACTTTATACCCACTGAAGTCAATTGGGTAACTAAGGTATTAAATTCATTCAGATGGTTTGACATAATTCCGCCTTCTCTCATTTTCAAGTTATATAACTTTTTCATGATAAGTACCTTATTCAAAGCTGATGCTATCTCATACAATGTGGAGAGTTTATCCCAAAGCTCTTTCATAGTCTTCTCTACTGAAACATTAAATAACACATTGCTAGACAATGAGAAAAATAGTTTCCCTGGCTTTCATATCCATTTTGTCCCGATCTTCATCTGACATAAAACCTTTTCCTTTTGCTTTCCCCAGCAAAGTGAGTGAGAGGTCTTGCTTGATTAGTAGCAACTCCATCTGTACTTTCCACAAGACAAAGTTCTGCCCTGTGAACTTCCCTATCTTCCATTTGTCTATGTCTTCCATGTTTTGAAAAGACTCCACCAATTTTTGAACAAGCTTCACAAATGAGCTTTTTGGTTAAGCTACTTAACCACAGCTCTGATACCAATTATTGATTAAAAACATAGAACAAAATGAAAGAAGTTTGCAAAAAAAGAACATAAGTAAAACACAACACATAGAGATAAAAACACAAAAATTTTAAAGTGGTTCACCAGAATATCTGGCTACGTCCACTATGAATAGGGGAAACTCTTTTATTAAAACTCTACATTTTTACATACACTTCCAGCACACACACACTCTCTTCAAAATACAACTTCAAACTTCATATGTTCCTTCTACAATGAAGATGTTAATAGCTTGGCCTTTACCATGGAAGAGACTGACAAATTCAAGAAGCTATGGTTAAACAAGAACTGACTTTGCAGTCTTACACCAACCAATATTTTGTTATATTCTCTAGCTAGTCGTTACAATGGAACTTGGCTGCACACGTAGCCAAAAAAAGCAAGGTACAGAGTTTGAATAGCTTTGCAAGCAAAATCATTTATAACATTCATAAGATAATTAGATAATGAGTTATCCATTGTTGTCAAATCTGTACCATTTTACACATTTTCAAGATGATTTCTAGGGTATATTTACAATAGGCCCGACATTTCTCATCAAGAAGCTCTACCACAACAATCTCTATTCTCTTTGTGAAATTGAAGGTTGAACTTTATTATTTTCGATCCTTTGCACTCTGCAACAAAATCTCCATTCTATGAAAGGCCAACCTCTAGTAGAGTAAGTCCAACAAGTTAGCATAAGCATTTCATATTCTTCCAACCAGTTCCCTCTTGTCTATGCTTTAATGGATATCTAAAGTTCAACTATTTTAGAGGTTTGATGAACTAGTTCGGTACCTGAGGTGGTTCTCTAAACTGGATAAAATGCTGCAATGGTCTCCCAGGATAGTTAAAATGCCGAAACATGGTATTAAAAGTTTATAAAGCCCTTTTGACAAGGTTATGATAACCATATAAAACACCGAACCACCTAATGATTGTATTTTCTTGAAAGCTTATAAAGCCTTTTCAATGAAACCTAAACCATGTATATCTTGCAACCATCAAATTTTGTAAGCTAATTTCTTCTTGAGGTGTTTTATTAGATGTTCTACATGCTTTGTCTATGTTCACACAATTTGCATACATGTCTACCAGGGCAGATGCAACTTCAACATCCTTTAAGCATTGCTAAATGACTGACACACCATACACACATACTAATAATAGATCTTTCTGTTCTTCTCTTCCCCATTCATTCTTTTCCTCTTTTGGTATACTAGTAGCCAACGAGACACTATAAGTACTAAAAATGCGTATGGGCCTATATGGTAATCCTATGATGAGATGTAATCCTAAGCGCGTACATGTAAGCATGTAAATATATCTTTCAGCAAGTGTTCTTCTTGGTGACATGTCCCCCTTGTCGACATTTCATCTTTTCCACTTTTTAGCCTTGTCAACGTGGCCTATTAGTGTCGTAACCTAGGAAATTCAACTTTCCTTGGTCCATTTCACTCATTTTAATCCTCTAGGGGTCTACAATTGACCTCCCACACCTTCACCAACCCTCAATTTTCATTTGTCTTTTCCCCTTTCTGGGTCACCCATTTTAAATTCTGGATCTCCCTTGGGTGACCCTTCAGAGGCTACTTTTAGAGGCCAGTTGTCTTCTTCGCCCTCTCAGGATCATTCTCAGCCCTTCAAAGCACTCTCAGGTCTCCTTCTTCCTAGGGTTTTCTTAGGGTGACCCTATTGGTAAAAGGGGCGACCTTGTCATGTTTTCAAATGTGATTTTCTCTTCAATTCGAGCCTAAAATAGCTCCATTTTAACTCGAGTTTGCATGCAAATTTGACCCTAATTGAGCCTAGCCTATTCTTAACTCATTCTTCTATTTCAATCATCCATAATTAACTCAATTGATCTATTCTTATCTCACCCCACTCTCATGCTAACTCTCCTTCCTCCATGAGTGATAAGATATCAAGCTTTGTTCATTGCCTAATCAATTGAGTTTATTGTCCAATCAACCCAGTTCATTGTCTAATCAACCTAGTTCACTCCTCAATCAACCATGTTAACTCTTCAATCAAATTGAGTTAACTTCTCAATCAATCCCACCCATTGTGAGCTCTCCAACACTATAAATACCCCCTCCCTCAAGAAATAAGGGAGGCAAATTCATTATTGCAGCCACTCATTAGCTTTGTTTTTGCTCTCTGCGGGACTTGTATTCCTTTTACTTTTTAGTAATATTGCAAATCTTTGAAAAGATTCATTTGGCATTATTACGCTCGCAAAATTGCCAAGCCCAAGTGATTCATAGCTTTCATAGCTCATTTCAATCACATCTTTCATAACTCACTTCGAATCAATTGCTACCCCATCCCTATCACCAAGAGGAGTACCCCACTGCTGCAAAGGAGAGGAAAGATTGCCACACAAAGGATTTCTGAGGATATGCTAGGCTCATGCACCAAAGGATTCGGGTTCTTCATACTTTAAGTAGTTAATTAAATCACAATTTGCTCTTGGAAAAAATAATCTTGTTGTTGCAATTTCCTTGATAGATTTATTTCAAGCTGATTAGATTAGCTTTGCTTAAAGTAGTTTGATTGCAATTTGTAGATTAGATTTCATTTTCGTATTCTCAATTCTTAGATGAGATCTAAAATTGACTCTCAAAACAACAAAAACATAGTGTAGATTACATTTAGAAAATTCATGTTAAAAGTGCATTCATATTTCAGATACTTAGATAATTAAGTCATCTTGTTATTCAATTTCGAGAAAAGAATCAAAAAAATTGCTTTGCATTCATACTAGCTACATTCATATCAAAAATACAAAAAATACAAAAACATTAGAAAACTTAGAAAACTTAAACCCTCAATTTGATCACATGGTAGAATTCATTTACACATAGTCAAACCTTTGATTTCATCACAAGGAATACTTCACAATTCAACATCAAAGACAAACCTTTGATCTTATATCAAAGTCAAGTCAAGTCAAACACAAGGTCAACTCTAGTCAACTCTCTCTTATCCAAGCATTTGAATGTGCCCATGAATTAGAGGTGAGTGAGTTAGAGTAATCCTTGAGGATATAGATTGAATACATCCTAGGCCACAACAAGCACAACAAACGGTAAATGAGCAAGAACATGCTCTTAAGATAATTCAACAAAGAGATCAAATACAACAACACATTCAAGACATAGAGGATAGGTTGTAATGCACTAGGATCATCAACGATCAAGATCAACATCCATCTAGATGTTGGAACCTAAGAAACCCAAATAGGAGATTGATAACTAGTGACCCTTTGGGTCATATTATTATCTCAGCCACAATAGCCACAAAAAGGGCTCAACACATTGCAATCCACAACAAAGCCCCAGGATTGGCCAATCACTCACCATGACATTTTGTTCCCACAAGAACATAACCACCCCCAGATCTCGTCCCCACTCGACTAGATTTTTCCATGAGAGTGAGAGTGACTTGGAGGTCACCCAAGGCAAGGGGAGGGTCCATGTACTATATTGAAGCTGACTCATCCACATTTGTGCCTGAGTCACGTTTTGAGGAGTACATATTTTGGTGGATCCGACGTGAAAAATAAAAACTTTTAATCAACCATCACACTCATTCCACTTTCACTTTCCATCATTTCCATCGTGCTCATGCTCATTTTCATTTTTATCACCTTCATTCATTCTATTTATTTTGTGGTGTCCAAGGCACCCCCGAACATGATGGAACCCAAACTCAATTTAGGGAGCATTCCCTCTAAAGAGCCTAAAACACCATCTTTTGATAGGTACATGCCACCTACTCCAAGGGTACTGATTACCAATTGCTACAACTATGAAGACTTAGACTACGAAAATGATATTTAAGAGAACCTCGTTGTTCTCTCACATTCAACAATCCCACATGGGAACAAGACTCGATAATACAAATTGCATATTATAGAACTCAAAAAGTACAAGTAAGGTTAGAAATCCACCAAGTGGATCAACCTTTGACAAGCAACATGGCTACACATTTAGATGACAAAGTAGGATGCTTAGATAAACACCTACAAGATACTAAAGAATCTCAAGAAGTCTCGTGCATCGCTCTCCGAGTGGAACAATGTGAAAATTCCTTAAGAAAAAAAATAGGTGGATCAAATCATAAAAATCCACAAAATGAAGAAACACAAAGAATAGAAGGTGCTACGCCTACTAACCTCATACGTACACTAGTTAAAAGAATTAGGACATTGGAGGCAGAGCAACCCATCCAAGAAAATGAGCAAAAATGCATGACCATAATAGAATGGAACAAGACCAAGGGCATCACAAAACCCCCCTTAAACTTTTATTCTCAAAATGGGAGAATGACACCTTCCCAAATGGAAATCATACCACGCAAAACTTTCAAAACATTCAATTGAATCATGTCATTGCATCTAGATATCAAAATCCACCAATGGGGTTAATGATCTCAACACCACAATCTCAAAGAGCATTCTTAGGAACATAACTTGAATACTTAAAAGGGCCTCTCAACCATGTTATACAAAATGTCATGCTACCATGACCTCTCCCAGACTTACCAAAGCTTAAAGGTGAGGGAGATCCAAATTCACACATCAAAGTGTACACAACTGCAGTAAGAGAACTACTTCCTTGGGATGGATTTGTTGTGAGAATTTTCAAAAAATGCTTGAAGGAATTTCCTTGAATTGGTACCATCGACTACCCAAGGCTTTGATCAATTCCTTGTTGCAAGTATGTGCCTAACTGGTGTTGTCATTGATGTCAACATATTAGTGTTGTCATTGGTGCCAATTGTGCTCTTGTCTTGATGATTGCTTGTAATGAGTTAGATGCCTATTAAGTGTTGGAAAGTCTAATATTGAGGATATTGAGAAAATTTGCTCCTCTGGTAGAAACAGTATAATATCTTTGTATACAGAAGAACAGTCCAATAGATTACTCTGCATTTCTTGTAGAATGAATATCTTTGTCTACAGATTGGAAGTTATTTAGAAGTTTGTCTGAAGATGTTATGTTCCAAGTTTGAGCATCTGGTATGAAGATTTGAGTGAGTTATGTTCACCAAAGTGAAAAAAAAATTTCCTGTATGTTTGGTGGTGACAGGGAGAAAGTGTTATGCTCTGCATTCCTCCGCATTGAAGTACTTTTGTCTGTGGTTCTAGAGTTAAATCTAAAATGATGTTAAGTGCCTTCAACTTCAATGGTTCATGATTTGGTGGTCCACAAGCAATCTTTTCCCTATGACAGTAGTTGGCTGTGTTGTTTATGTGCTCCAGTTTGAAGAATCTTCTTGACAGAGTGGTTAGAAGTTGTGCAGTTGTTTCCTGATGATTTCAATGTGCTTGTGGATGTCTCCTGATCATGTTCCTACCCTTGGATTGGTCCGCAAAGAGAAAGTTGGATTGTGGATGAAGAATGTTCTTAGAAGACATAGTGTTCTCACCAGTCATGGCCAACCTGGTTGATTTCATTATTTGCAGAGATGTTTTGAAGATTGTAGAAGCATGTCATTGCATGAAAGATTGCATTTGAGTCCCAACTAAGGCATGGCTTGATCGGCATACATCTTTACATCTTTCCCTTAGCAAATTTTCATATTAGGTCCTGACCTATTTCTATGTATGTTTTTGTAATGTTGACCTTGGAGATTGTTCCAACGGTTGATGAATGTATTGCTGACCTTGATGTACATTCCAAGGTTGATGACTTGTATAAAGGCTTGTAATGTAATTACGAAAAAGTGTGTGTGGAAAAATGAGAAGATAAGTAGGAAGAGTAAAAAGAGTAGAGTAGAGGAAGAAAATTGTGCTTCAATGGAACTAAACTCAGGCATAGAGTAGATGTTGTCAAATCAGTTCAACAATTCTTGGCAGTGAGCCACCCTTTGGCAGTGAGCCGATTATTAGTAGTGACCCACCCCTTGGCAGTGAGCCGATCTTTGCAGTGAGCATTTTGGGTAGTGATCCTTGTAGGCAGTAAGCCTCTATTTTTTGATATTGATATAACATATATATTTCTATGGGCTAACACCCACCGTAGTTTTTCCCTTTTAGGGTTTTCCACATAAAAGTCTAGTGTCTATTATGCTAAGTGTGTGATTGTGATTAAGTCTATGGTTTCATGCTTTTATAGTTAAATCTAATTATCAATACTTAAGTTGTTGATGGTTTTATATTCATATGAAGTTAAGTTTTTGTGACAACTGATTCACCCCCCCTCAGTTGTCCTATGTATTTCAACAATTGGTATCAGAGTAGGTTCCTTGGAAGAAAGCCTAATAGCTTGAGGAAGATCTAGGATATCTTTTAAAAAGGAAGCTCCATAGTTTGATGGTACAAATTATGCTCTTTGGAAGGTACAAATGAAAATCCATCTCCTTTGTCTTGGTTATAAAGTGTGGAAAGCTGTAGAATCAAAATATACCATGCCTCAAAATGGTTTGTCAACTGAAGATGAAATCAAAGAATATGAGTTAAATATAAAGGTAGAGATGCCCTATTAAGTGCTTTGGCTTTTCAAGTTGAGAAAGATAAGGATGAATGGATTATTGATAGTGGATGCTCACATCACATGACCGGTGACAAAAGTAAGTTTGTAAGTTTGAAAAAATATGATGGAGGACTAGTTAGGTTTGGAGATAATGCAGCTGGTAAGATTTGTGGAAAAGGATCTATTTAATTTGATGGAAAGCATAAAACTGATAATGTCATGTATGTGAAGGGTTTGAAGCATAATCCTTTGAGCATTGGTCAGATGTGTGACAAAGGCTATGATCTAAGATTCAAAGACAATGGGTGCAAGATCATGGAAAGCTCCAAAACTGTAATTGCTACCAGTAAGAAGACCAGAGGTAGCATCTATCACCTAAGAGGAACTAATGATTACTGTTTATTAGCCCAAGCAAATGAGAGTTGGTTGTGGCATAGAAGGACGTGTCATATAAACTTTGATAATCTAGTAAAGATAAGTTCAGGCCAAACTGTGAGAGATTTACCAAAACTTGTGATACCCACCAATACCATTTGTAAGGAATGTCAGTTGGGGAAGTAGACAAGAATAAGTTTCAAGAGCAAAGAGAAATTTTCTACCGGTTTGCTAGATCTAGTTCATACAGATCTATGTGGTCCTACAAGGATAAGAAGTCTACAAGGTGACAGGTAATTCATGTTGCTTATTGATGATTATTCTTGAATGACTTGGGTTACTTTTTTGAGAGACAAATTTGAAGCCCTAGTGAAGTTCAAATCCTTCAAGGCAATGGCTGAAAATGAAATAGAGCTGAAAATCAAATGCTTGAGGTCTAATAAAGGAGGTGAGTTCACATCAAATGAATTCAATATTTTCTGTGAAGAGCAAGGAATAAAGAGACAGTTGTCTGCACCTAGGACTCCTCAATAGAATGGAGTTGTGGAAAGAAAGAACAGGATAGTTCAAGAGGCTGCTAGAATAATGATGAAGGAAGAAAGTCTACTGGAAGTTTTCTGGAAAGAAGTTATACATACTGCTATCTACATTCAAAAAAGAGTTCAAGTGAAAGGAAATGGTACTAAAACTCCCTATGAATTGTGGTATGGAAGAACTTCTACAGTAAAATATTTCAAAGTCTTTGGAAGCAAATGCTATATTAGAAGAGATGAAGATCTAGGGAAATTTGATGCAAGATGTGATGAAGGAATTTTCCTTGGATACTCTACCAAGAGTAAGGCCTATCGGTGCTACAACAAAAGGTTGAAAAAGATTGTTGAGAGTTCAAATGTGAAGGTGGATGAAGGCAAAGGAAGAACATCAGATCAGAGTGGGAATGAATCAGATGAACCTGTTTCTATAACATATGAAGAAAAGGTTGAACAAGAAGGCAGTCAAGATGATGACGAAAAGGCTCCATAAAATGTTGGTAAGACCCCCAGGTATGTAATGTTAGAATCTGAAAAGATTATTAACATAGAAAACTAGTGCAAAGAATAGATATTTAAACTATGAATGCAAATGATACGAAATCAAAATAGCAACACAGAGTTAGTCTCCAAGAGAGTAATGCAAATGCTAGAAGCAAAATAGCATTAAGAGGATGCAAAAGCAAAAAGATGCCAAATACAAGCCAGGTAGCATGCTTATATAGACTAGGAAGAGAGAGGAGGTGGCAACACCGACCAATGAGGAGCAACCATCTATCGGACTAAAGATAGCAAAGTATCTTCCCAAGATAGCTAATGGATGCTCACATGTAGGAAGGTGACACCTCACAACCACTCACCTAATAAGACATGCTTTATTAACCTAAGCGAGATTAATAGAAGTGTAGAAAAAACCTAGGAATATAGGAAAAATAAATAATCCATCTAGGAAATAAAAACCTACACTAACAACCCCCCATAAGCGAAGCTTAGGTGGATGTAAAAATGGGTCCTGGCAAATCAAGCCTGATGAGGTACCCATGTACAAAAAATTCCCCCCCCCCCAAAGAGAGAGAAAAGAGACCCCCCCAAAAGTAGAGAGAGTCAGGACTCCGAGTGAGAGGAAGAAGCCCCCCCAGAAGATGAAGCATCCCGCACCCCCAGCAAAGCTCGCAAATGAAGGAACTTGTTCTGAGTGAAGGGTTTGGTGAAGATATCAGCAACTTGCTCGGAAGTTGGATAGTAGCAAAGGTCGATGACGTGGCCATGGATGAGCTCCCAGATGTAGTGCATGTGAACCTCTATGTGTTTGGTCCGTTGATGATGGACTGGATTCCGTGAGATCTGAATGGCACTCTGGTTGTCACAAAATATGACTGATGGTCGTCTGATCTAGATACCAAGCTCAGTGAGAAGATTCTGAAGCCAAATGGCCTCAGTAGCGGCATTCACAGCCCCCCGATACTCGGTCTCAGTAGAAGATAGAGCAATAGCAGATTGCTTCTTGCTCGACCAATAAACAGGACCTAAACCAAGTGAGAAGTTGTAACCTGAAGTAGACTTGCAATCCTGAGAATCGCCCACCCAATCTGAATCTATGTAGCCCACCAAGTCTAGCTCAATACCCACTGCATAGTGAATCCAAAAACTGTGAGAACCCTGGATGTAGTGAAGGATCCGCTTGGCTGCTTTCCAGTGCAGCTCATGAGGCTCCTACATGAATCGTGAAACCATGCCTATAGCATATGAAATGTCAAGTCTCATATGAGTCAGATAAATGAGACTCCCAACAAGCTGTCGGTACAAAGTGCCATCAACAATAGAGAAGAACACTGAGCCTCAAGTTTGACTCCAGAAAGAAAGGGAGTCGAAGCAGGCTTACAGTCAGCCATATGAAACCTCGAGAGCAAATCTAGAGCATACTTGGACTGTGTGATGGTGATCCCGGAAGAAGACCGGTAGATCTCAATCCCGAGAAAGTAATGCAACAAGCCCAAGTCAGTCATCAAAAAACTGTCATGAAGGGCAGTTTTGATAGCCCCAATGGTGTATGAAGAACTCCCTGTGATCAGCAAGTCATCAACATATAGAACCAAAAATAGGAGTGAATCATCTTGCTGCAAAATGTAGACATTGGGATCAAAATGGCACCGAGTGAACCCAACTGATAGAAGGAAGGAATCCATCTTGGCATACCAGGCCCGAGGAGCCTGTTTGAGGCCATAGAAAGACTTTTGAAGATGACACACAAGTGAAGAATCCTGAAGGAACCCCTGTGGCTACTCCATGTAGATCTCCTCCTGAAGGTCACCGTGAAGAAAAACACTCTTCACATCCATCTGGTGTACTTCCCAATGATTAGCTGCAGCAATGGCAAGAACAGGTCGGATGGAATTCATTCGGGCAACTGGCGTAAAAGTCTCAGAGTAGTCAATCCCAGGAACCTGGGAGAATCCTTTTGCAACCAAGCAAGCCTTATACTTGTCAACCGACCCATCTACTACGAATTTTGTCCAATAGATCCACTTACATCGAACAAGTTTTCTTCCCTTAGGAAGAGGGGCAAGATCCCAAGTGTGGTTCCTCATCAAGGAACTATACTCCTCCTGCATAGCTGTATCCCACTCAGGAATACCAGAAGCCTCATGAAAAGACTGTGGATCTGAGGCAATAGCAATGAAGACATGTGGAGCATCCTGGAACTGTGAACAAGTTCGCCTGGTGTTTGATGGATCCCCAACCCAATCACCTACAGACTGCAAGGTTTGTCTAGCCCAAAGTGGACCGGAAGATGGAGAATCTAGAGGAGAATCATCAACCTCTGAATGATGACTAGGAGAGGAAGGAGGTGAGTCCTCTGAATCGCTCTCTGCATTAGAAGTGGAGGTAGAAGACAGCTCAGGTGAATTTGACTCATCAGAAGATCTGTCATGTATCCCAAGTGACTCCAATGTCAAAGTAGAAGGAGTTGGAGAAGTGATAGAAAGTGAGCTCGAAGAGCCCTCCTCAAACTGAACACTCCTTTCAATGAACAACTCATATGTAGTAGGGTGGAGCAACTGATAACCCTTCATACCATCAGGATAACCTACAAATATGCAAGGTCTGCTCTGCGGATCCAAGGCCTTGCGTTTCTCTGTAGGAATGTGGGCCCATGTAGGAGAACCAAAAACTTGAAAGTGCTTAACTGATGGTTTCCGACCGCTCCAAGCTTCAAAAGGAGTGACTCCCTTCAAGGCTCGGTGAGGAACACAGTTCTGGATATAACAAGCACAGTTAATGGCCTCTGCCCAATACTGTGGTGCAAGAGATCTGGAGTGAATCATGCAGTTCACCATTTCCTTCAAGGACCTATTCTTCCGTTCTACAACACCATTCTGCTGAGGATTGTATGGAACTGAATGCTGCAAATCAATCCCCTCTGAAGTGCAAAACCTCTCAAACCGATGGTTGACATACTCACCACCATTGTCAGTGTGCAAAACTTTGATGGCTTTCCCAGATTGCTTCTCTACAAAAGTCTTGAAGTCTTGAAAATGATCAAATACCTCTGACTTTTGTTTGAGAAAGTACACCCAAGTATTTCAAGAAAAGTCATCAATGAATGTGAGGACATATCTAGCCCTACTGAAAGAAGGATGCTGAAATGGACCAGCCAAATCACTGTGAGCTATCTCCAGTATCTGTGAAGCTCTCCATGCCTTACCTTTGTCAAACTTTTCCTTAGGATGCTTACCAAGAATGTAACCTTGGCAAACACCACCTGAAAACTGAACTGAAGGCAACCCTATGACCATGCTCTGCTGGTTGAGCTGCTGCAAGTAGCGGAAGTTAAGATGGCCAAACCGCTCATGCCATAATCTACTCACATCATTAGAATGAGTGAGAAAAATAGTCGAAGGAGGATTAGGAACAAAGTGAGAAAATAGATAGAGCCGTGACTGATGATCTGCTCTCCCAACTGCAACTGTAGAACCACTATGCAACTCACGAATCTCCACTGAATCAGGAGTGAACTCAACCCGCTTGCCTGAACCTGTGTGAGTGATCTGGTATACCGATAGGAGATTAGTTGATAATGAGGGCACATAAAGAACATCATGGAATGTGCCATCCCCCACATCAACAGACCCTTTCCCACACACCTTAACAGGAGTGTTATCACCCATCAAAATAGAAGGCATAGTACACGGCTCCAAGGATGCAAGTTCTTCCTTAGATGAATCCATGTGGTGCGAATCACCCAAATCAAGAACCCAAGTGGATGGTGAAGAAGCAACTACAACAAGGGCCTTGCCATTTCCTTTTCCCTTGCTGTTTTCTTTTGCCTTATTAGACCCCTCATTAGAACTCTGTTTGATAGACTCAGGAACACTGATATTATTCTTCTCAAGAATGTGTGTCAAGTGATCAATTTGTTTCTTCAGACATTGATGTTCATCATGACCGGGTCTTTTACAATAGGCACATTGGACCCTCTCTTTCTTAGGCTTGTCACCCTTGGAATATTGGGTCTCATTAGTTGCTTTTGAAGCAACCGTTATCTGATCCTTCTTCTCCTTGCTATTCTTTTGTTTCTTATCCTTACTATTGTTGTTACTACTTTGTCCTTTCTGTTCTTTTGTGCCTTGGTTGGCAGCCAAGGCATGTGACTTAGAGGACTTAAGAGTGCCCATTTGAATTAGCTTGTCCTGTTCTCAAGTGAGATTGACAGCAAAATCATCTAAAGATGGCATGGTGAATTGAGTACCAAGTGCACCCTTAGTAACATAGAAAGTAGAAACAAACACAGAATATTCTGAACTTAGCTTAGGGAGAATACTAAGAATCAGTTGTTCATCTTTCTTTTCAATTCCACATTGTTTTAACTGCAGCTTTAGTGATTTCAATTTGGTGAAGAAATCCTGGATTGTGTTGAAATTGCCTGGACTTAAACTAATTAGTTCATTTTCCAACATATGACCCCTCATTGAATCTTGTGTGCCAAATAGTGTTTCTAGCTTTGTCTAGATTTCATTTGGTGTATTCAAAGACTCAATGTGAAAGAGCAAATCAGGAGAAATAGACAAACACAATGTTCCATATGCCTCATCACATTTGTTAAACCACTTAGGCTTATCTTCATCTTTAGCAGGTTCAGTTTCAAGTCCCATAGTTATCCTATTTAATACAACTTTCCTTAAGTGAATTGTCATGCGTGATTTCCACTCAAAGTAATTGTATGGAGTTAGGATAGGCAAATTTGTTTGATCCATGATGAAGAAATGCAGAGAACAAGTGTCGAAAAGAAGAGAACCCAACCAAGACAACCCCCCCCTTTTCACTCAATCAAAGAATCCCCCCAAGAAAATATGATTTGGCACTTTATATTAGTGCGTTTACAACTACCACTAGCAATAAATACTAAGTGGTCTTGATTTCAATGCATTACAAAACCCTCATGAAGAGCATATGCTGAAAATACAACTTTGGCATAATATCCAGAGAAATAAACAGTACCACTGTGATCTACTCAAAAAATTATGCACTTTCAAAAAAAGAATTGCCTCGATATGAGGTCGTATGTGAAAGTTATGATCCTTCGAAGTTCCCAAAATGAGAACCATGCAATGTCACAACTGAGAATCTACAATTTCTAAAAAATCTTGGCATCAAAATCAAAAAATGACTGCACTAGTGCATGGAGCACGAAAAAATAGCTAAAATAAAAAAAAATTCGTGGGAAAAGGAGTCCGTATGAGCAAGAACAGAGCATTTGAAAATTGTCTTCAAAACTGCAGCTGCTAACGGAAAGGGGTCCTGCTGTAGCTTTCTGAGCACATTTATGCAAAATATACAAACTGCATGCAAAAATAGAAAGATACCCTGATGGTTTTTCTGTGCTGCGAACAAAACCCAGAAGGCGTATTTCTTGCAAATGCATAGAAGATGTTGCTCCAGTGTAAATAGAACACCTTTAGCTACAAAAAATGACCCCAACAACCAAAAAATGACATGCAAAGGCTGAATCAGATGCTGGAACCTGCAATATTGATTCAAAAGACCAAATATGCAAGCTGGTTGTCAGATTTGAGCTCAAAACCCCGGTTCCGTAACTGTGTATGACGATCTCTAATTTCGGTGAAACGAAAGCCAAATCTGACTTTCTCAAGACTCTTGGACATGTTGGAATAGCTGGATATGCTGCTAGTATAACCAGAAATGCTACAATCACCCAAATTTCATAAAACACATGTGCAACCCCAGAGATTAAAAAAAAATTCGTCAAACTTTTCTGATTCTCAAGATCATCTGAAGATGCAAGAGAAGAGCATACTGGGTTCTTCAAAAAATTGTAATAAGATTTATCAGCCCCCCCCCTGAATCTCTCAAATATGGAAACTAAAATCTACTCTTGCACATAGAATAGCTCTGATACCATGTAAGAATCTGAAAAGATTATTAACCCAGAAAACTAGTGCAAAGAATAGATATCTAAACTATGAATGCAAATGATACGAAATCAAAATAGCAACACAGAGTTAGTCTCCAAGAGAGTAATGCAAATGCTAGAAGTAAAATAGCATTAAGAGGATGCAAAAGTAAAAAGATGTCAAATACAAGCTAGGTAGCATGCTTATATAGACTAGGAAGAGAGAGGAGGTGGCAACACTGACCAATGAGGAGCAACCATCTATCGGACTAAAGATAGCAAAGTATCTTCCCAAGATAGCTAATGGATGCTCACATGTAGGAAGGTGACACCTCGCAACCACTCACCTAATAAGACATGCTTTATTAACCTAAGCGAAATTAATGGAAGTGTAGAAAAAACCTAGGAATATAGGAAAAATAAATAACCCATCTAGGAAATAAAAACCTACACTAACATGTAAGAATCAATCACTCTGAAGATCAAATTATTGGAGACAAAGACAAAGGAGTACTGACAAGGAAAAGAACTGTAGAGGAACAAGTAGATTATTGTTTGCTCTCTACAATTGAACCAAAAACTATGAATGAAGCCTGCAATGATGAAAATTGGGTAAAGGCAATGGAGCAAGAACTAATGCAGATAGAGAAGAATGAAACTTGGGAATTAGTTCCTAGACTTGCTAACAAAAATATTATTGGAACCAAAAGGGTTTTCAAGAATAATCTAAATGAAAATGGAGAAGTTCTAAGTATTAAAGCAAGGCTTGTGTGCAAAGGATATTCTTAAATTGAAGGGATAGATTTTGAAGAGACTTTTGCTCCAGTAGCTCAGATTGAAGCAATCAGAATGTTTCTGGCATTTGTAGCTCACATAGATTTCAAAGTGTATCAAATGGATGTGAAGTCTACATTTCTGAATTGTGAGTTGGAAGAGGAAGTCTACATTGAGCAACTGAAAGGATTCCAACTATCAGATCAAGGTAATATGCTATGCAGGTTGAAGAACGCATTGTATGGACTCAAGCAAGCTCCTAGACCCTGGTATGCAAGGTTGGATAAGTACTTATTATAGTTACAGTTCAATAAAGGTATTGGTGACAGTCTCTATTTCAAGATTAATGGCAGTCAAATTTTGATTGTTGAAGTCTTTGTTGATGATATCATCTTTGGAGGCAATGAAGGTATGTGTATGAAATTTGCTGGTGAAATGCAGAAAGAGTTTGAGATGTCTATGTTTGGTGAGATGAATTTATTTCTAGGTCTACAAATCAATCAATTAGATAAGGGATTTTTCATATCTCAGTCTAAGTATGTGAAAGAGTTATTGAAGAAGTTTGGGATGGAAGACTCTAAACCGGTATGTACTCCCATGGTGACTAGTTGCAAGTTGAGAAAAAATTGATGAATCACCCAAGACTGATCAAAAAAAGTATAGATCCATGATTGGAGGATTGTTTTATCTAACTCAAACCAGACCTGATATTATGCATGCAGTTTGTCTTGTTGCAAGATTTCAAGTAGATCCAAGAGAATCACATGTGATGGTAGTAAAGAGAATCTTGAGGTATTTAAAAGGCACTCTGGATCATGGCTTATGGTATCCAGAGGATAATGATTTCACTCTTAGTGCTTATACATATGCTAATTGGGCCGAAGATGTTGATGACAGGAAACGTACAAGTGGAGGTGCTTTCTTTTTGGGTAACAGATTGGTTTCATGGCTGAGCAAGAAACAAGACTCAATCTCTTTGTCAACTATAGAAGCAGAATATATTGCAGCAGCATGTTGTTGTACTCAAGTGTTATGGATGAAGCAGACTTTGAGGGACATAAGAATTGTGTATGAAGATCCAGTTGCAATCTTTTGTGACAATACAAGTGCTATAAATATTTTAAAGAATCTAGTGATGCACTCAAGAACAAAGCATATATCTATAAGGTATCACTTTCTGAGAGAAAAGATGATAGAGAATGAAGTAAAGTTAGAATATGTGACCATAAAGGATTAGATTGCAGATATATTCACCAAGCCTCTACCTAAGGATACTTTTGAGTATCTTAGAGAAAAGTTAGGGGTCATTACCCCTCCTGCCCTAAACTAGGATACATGGAATTGCATCAATCTAGTGGTGCCCAAAGTCTCATTCTTTGATCTAGATTGATGTTCTGAGAGCTACCTCTCAGGGGGAGTAGCTAGATGTTAGCGATATGAGTTCCTGATAAAGAAAGTATTAATATCAAAGAAAGTTCAATTGGATATGAGTAGCAGCATGCAAGTATGTGCCCTTTGCCATTGATGTCAAAGGGGGAGAGAAATCATGTGAAAACTTAGAGGGAGAAAGAGTGCAGATGTGTAAAGAGAAGGGGGAAAATCTTGTCTTGATGGTCTTTTCAATTTTTCACATCATATGTTGCCATCAATGACAAAGGGGGAAATTGTTGCAAGTATGTGCCTAACCGATGTTGTCATTGATGGACCAACATATCATTGTTGTCATTGGTGCCAACTATGCTCTTGTCTTGATGATTGATTGTAATGAGTTAGATGCCTATGTAAGTGTTGGAAAGTTTGATATTGAGGATATTGAGAAAATTTGCTCCTCCCGTAGAAGCAGTATGTTGCAGAATATCTTTGTATATAGAAGAACAATCCAATAGACTACTCCACATTTTCTCTAGAATGGATATCTTTGTCTGTGGATTGAAAGTTATTTAGAAGTCTATCTGAAGATGTTATGTTCCAATTTTGAGCCTCTAATATGAAGATTTGAGTGAATTATGTTCATCAGAGTGAAAACTACTTTTCCTATATGTTTGGTGGTGATAGGGAGAAAATGTTATGCTCTTCATTCCTCCGCATTGAAGTATTTTTGTCTGTGGTTCTAGAGTTAAGTCTAAAATGATGTTAAGTGCCTTCAACTTAAATGGTTCATGATTTGGTAGTCCACATGCGATCTTTTCATAATGATAGTAGTTGGCTGTGTTGTTTATGTGCTCTGGTTTGAAGAATCTTCTTGACAGAGTGGTTAGAAGTTGTACGGTTGTTTCTCGATGATTTCAATGTGCTTGTGGATGTCTCCTGATCATGTTCCTACCCTTGGATTGGTCCACAAAGAGAAAGTTGGGTCATGGATGAGAAATGTTCTTAGAAGACATAGTGTTCTCACCAGTCCTGGTCGACCTGGTTGATTTCATTATTTGCAAAGATGTTTTGAAGATTGTAGAAGCATGTCGTGGCGTGAAGGATTGCGTTTGAGTCCCATCTAAGGCATGGCATGATCGGCATACATCTTTACATCTTTCCCTTAGCAAATTTTTGTATTAGGTCCTGACCTATTTCTATGTATATTTTTTTAATGCTACCCTTGGAGATTATTCCAATGGTTGATGAATGTATTGCCGACCTTGATGTACATTCCAAGGTTGATGACTTGTATAAAGACTTGTAATGTAATTACAAAAAAGTGTGTGTGGAAAAATGAGAAGATAAGTACGAAGAGTAAGAAGAGTAGAGCAGAGGAAGAATATTGCATTTCAATGGAACTGAACTCGGGCATAAAGTAGATGTTGTCAAATCAATTAAACAATTCTTGGTAGTGAGCCGCCCTTTAGCAATGAGTCGTTTCTTGGCAGTGAGCCACCACTTGACAGTAAGTTGATCTTTGCAGCGAGCCTCTATTTTTTGGTATTGATATAACATATATATTTCTGTGGGCTAACACCCACCGTGGTTTTTCCCTTTTAGGGTATTCCAAGTAAAAACCTAGTGTCTACTGTGTTAAGTGTGTGATTGTGATTAAGTCTATGGTTTCATGATTTTATGGTTAAATCTAATTATCATTACTTAAGTTGTTGATGGTTTGATATTCATATGAAGTTAAGTTTTTGTGACAACTGATTCACCCCCCCTCTCAGTTGTCCTGTGTATTTCAACATTCCTTTTGCCAACTCATAGGAGAGTTTGTCATGGCATTTGACATGAACAAACTCATTAAAACATGAATTCATGAGTTTCTCACCATGAAGCAAGACACAAATGAATCAGTGGCACATTTTGTTACATGATGGAGGCAAGTTCTCTACTCATCTTCAAGTGCCCTAAATATGGATCATAGAGAGTTGTGCAACCTTTTCTTGCATGCCTTTAATAGGGATACTCAAGAAGAAGTACAAAATCTACCCTACATATCCTATGAGGAAGCGCTAGAAATTTCCTTGTGAATTGATCAAGCTACCATAGATAGTGGACAAAGATTCTACGACACAAATGGATGACTAGTGACTCAAACAAGCGAAAATAATGGAAACAACACACTTGTAATCAAGATCTTGAAAAACAACAAAAACACAACTGCAAATGAGGTAATGGATCAACCCTTGATAAGAAACAAACTGAGAGATTATTATAATGGAAGAGATCATTTCCCTCCCAGCGTCAACGCAATAGACCAGCCCCGCACCAATGGATATTACCAAAAAGACAATCAACAAACGTGGAATCAAAATTCAAATGATAAGATATACAAATGTCCTCCTTATGAATACAACCAATTCTATTCTTTCCATAGAACAAGGGGACATAGCACTAAATCATGTAGAGAGTGCGATAGGTTCATCGTGAGATTGCCTAAAGACCAACAATGGTTGTTCATTGAAATGTTTCTAAACTCACAAGAGGTCATGGAGAATAACAATAACAATATCAAGATATCGCAAGCACCCATCATACCACAAAATGTGGATATGAAAATCTTCCAAGACCCCTTCCTGGCACATAGGAATGATGAAACAAATAAGAACAATGCAACAATTCCAGGATCATCCAATCCCATGAAAGACTTAGAAACAAATATCCCTATACAATTGGAACTAAAAGGAGAGGCAAGAATGCTAGGATTAGTTGAAATATTGCACGAAGAAGATGATGAATCTAACGATGAACTAAGAATATATAACCTCATGAGGGGATAGTTTCAACCATAGAACATTCCACTAGAAAAAACCCCCTCAATAGAGATTTGAGATTTAGCTTTGTTCCCCATTATTCTCCACACCACTTTTGGATTTGAGTTTTGGATGGCCACACTCCAACCCATTTGAACAAAAATGCATGATTCTTGAGGTGTGTAGTAGAGCACTTCAATTCTTCTTTTGAAAGTGAGATCACATTTGTTGATTCTTTTTCTCCAATGGTTTTCCAATTGGGATCATGTTTGCTCCAATGGCCACAGGATACCCTTCTTTTTTCCATTTGTCCTTTCTTCTTTGTGTAGGATCCCAATTATCCCTTTATTTTAGGGCATCTTAATCCACAATGTTTGAACCCCAACAAACCTAGTCATCGTCCTCCTTCTGTCACCAAATGCGTGGAGTTGGTCCCTCATATCTTTTCTACCTCCACATGAAATTCATATCTTTCCTAAAGTCCATCCATCGGTCACCAATCTGTCTTTCATTTTTACACCATTTTCCAACTCCCACTTTGTGCCTATTATAGTTTCTAGCATGATATTCTGGATCTTTTTTATGGGCCTTGTTTTACCACATCGTAATGACTCATTGAATGAACTCAGCATTGGACTCACCCTACCTCTACTCATTTTTTTGTGCACTATTTTTTCATGAAAATCTATTTTTTGCTCTCCATTTGAAAAGAAACTAAGATTACTTATAATTGTAAATATTAATTCTTAAAATATTCTAATAAAAAAATTAATATTTCAATAAATAAGTCATATTTATTTAATTTTTGGAGACAGAGTAATTAACTTAATTAAATAAATGTTGGATTTATTTAATTAAGGTTGAAGTATAGAGAATTGATTGATTAATTAAATAAATTATCGAGATTTATTTATTTAATTTTAGAAGAATAGTTAATTTATTCATGAAATAATTAAAAATTACTTAATTAATGTTGGAAAACTTGGAATAATTAACTAAATAAATAGGATTTATTTAATTAATTTTGGATGAATAGTTAGGTGATGAGATAGGTAACAATAGAAATAGCATGAGACAATTTTAGGTGTCTACATTTTTTCCTTCTTGAGATGATGTTGTGACTAAGAGGAGTAACAAAATTTTAAAGAAAGATAAAATATAGTGATTGGAAAGGGATTCCCTAGCCACTCAAAGGAGTGACAAGAATGAACGATGTAGGGATAATGATGCTCCCTTGAGAGGATAGGTAGGTTTGAAGAATGTGGCTATGATCTCAAAATGGATGAAGAAGATGTGAGGGAGGATAGGATGAGGATAGAAGATTGGATGAAGGGTTGGATATAATGGATAGAAGTGGTATAGAAGAAATGGATTAGGATGAGAAGATAAAGTGGAAAATAGGAATTGGAGTGGATGGGTCAATTGAATAAGTCATGCTAGGTGGGTGATAAATCATGGCATTTGATATAGAACTTGACGTGTAGTGCACTAGGTATAAAGACCAAGGTGACGATGTGTCTCATGCATAAAGGACTGACTCAAAAGAAAAGCTCACAAGCAAGCATATGTTGTATGGCACCATGATATGGAAGATTATGATGTCATTGTGGAAGTATGCTACAAGGACCAATGCAAATTCAAATGAAATGATAATACACACAATCAAGCATACATGCACAAATGATCATAAAGACAAACAAGAGTTGTTGCCCATATCAAGCTAAAAATTGAAATTCAATTGATTGATTGATGATGAGGATAGTGTTGTTGATGTGGGAACAATAAATCGAAAGAACAACATGAGAATTTTAAATGATATACCCTGATGATTAATGATGATTATGATAGCATTGTTGATGTGGGAATACCATATCTTGAAAATAACACGAGGATTAGGAATAATATATCCCAATGATGATGATTGGATTATACAAGATCAAGGTTTGCAACAAGGATGGAAACAAAATGGATGCAAGCTTTTGGATGATGGGATAGATTTCTTGGCTAGATTAGTGTGGATCAAGATTTGATTTCACTTGGATTGGACTGCTTTGTGATATTTTGGGATTGGTGCATTGGTGTGCATTTGGGTAGCCTTTTGCTTGGAACCATTAATAAGGGAAAGCCAAGTCTAGTAGTAAGGATGAAAGGAGGAGTGGATGGGATGATTTAGGAATTGCTAATAGTAGGTGGGAGGGATGGAGGAAGCATGGTAGATGGATGGAGGGATGCAGGATGTGGTCTCCAAGAACTACATCACCTAGGAATAGTATGCCCCACTCTAGATATGCCACTCATGATGTTTCCCTGCAATGCTTGTGATGATAAGGTGGTAGGAATGGTTATAAAATATTAGGTACATCAAGAGATGTCCAAAGAATGTTTCAACATTATGCCCCTATCCCTATCAAGGTTCAAAGTGGGAAGGGAGGATGGATTGGGAAGATGATGAGATACATATGTGGATAAAATGGATGGGGATGACAAGATGGGAGTAACAGGATCTAGGACTGATAGAATGGGAGAGGCTTTCCCCCAAGTGTAGGGTTCTCATAGATGGAAGATTTGTGCATTACACCTAAGAGTAGGTTTTCATCATGTTACTTTTCCAAGGGGCCATGAGAATGGATTTCACCATTCAATGATTTTTCTCTTTACATTTTTATTTTTTGATTTTTTTTACTTCTATTATTTTTTGATAGTTTTGAGTTTTTTATTTTTGCTCATGTTAGGACGATATGGGTGGATTTGGATATGGGATTTGGATTAGGATGGGTGGATGAACTGAGATTTAGGAATGGGGGACTCAAGTGTCTTTTTCCATACCAAGTTAATAGTATCCCATTATAAAGAACTATTGCATATAGACCATGTTGTTGGTGTTACGTTCATATATGTTGCTAGAGACCTTGTTGATTACTAAGTGAGCTTCTCCAAAATGGAAACATGGTACTGCCATAGCTCCAATGTCTAGAGTATGTTTCCAAGAAATTAGAATGGAAGGTAGATTGGATGAAGGGTGAATGGATTATGTGAAAGCATGGGTTAAAGGAGTGTGATTTAGGATGTTTGTAAGATAGTGAATGTGATTATGGAAGGATGGGAGGATGGAGGCATGAGGAAAGTACTTGGGACTAAGGGAAACTAGGACCAACATTTGCACACACCATGATGGATTTTGTGATGGGATTTATATGGGATTGGATGATAGATTTAGATATTTAGGATGATGTTAGGGACGGGTGGTAATGCTTGGTTTTGGATTTTGTGATTGGGATGGGGGATTTTGGGATTTAGGGACCCAAATAGATTTACACTTGGGATTAGGATGTTGGGATTGGGATTTAGGATGTTGGGATTAGATTTTGGATGGGGGGCATGGGGATTTAGGGATTTAGGGACCCAAATGGATTTACACTTGGGGTTGGGATTTAGGATGTTGGGATTAGATTTTGGATGGGGGTGGGAATTTTTGGATTTGGGGATGGGAGGATCTTTTGGAGATACAGATTTGGATGCTTCACTCAGATTTATTGCTTTTTTGGTGTGGGACCAACATTTTTTGTGTTTCCTTTCTAATTTGTGGGTTGTTGTGGCCTTTTTGATCCATGTTGATTTTTTTATCTAATTTTAATTTGTTGGTGCATGTCGATGATTTGTGATATGGTGATCTTTTGATTATTGTTGGATCTTTGTTTTATATGTAGATGCATCCAAATTTCTTCCAAAATCAATGGTATGGTCCCATGGCTTTTGTTATGGCTTCATCATGTTGGAATAAGTCCAATGATGTGTGTGTTCATTGATTTTGATTGGTGATTTAGGTGATAGATGGTCAAGGTTAATGGTAGGGAGAGGGGTGTTGATAAATGGATTGGTGGTAGCAAATGCATTGTAGGAGTGATGAGAGGTTCCTATTGTGATGTTAGAAGAAACCTCTATAGGATTTGCAGAGGTTTGACCAATGTCTTTAGATTATTTTTTGTGAGACATGTAGTTGATGCCCTATGGTCCTAGATTTGTTTTAATGTCTATAGTCTCCAAGATTCCTTTCTCATGAAGGCCTAATCCTTTCCCTTGATAGTTTATGTGTTGACATATTTGATTTGTGATGGGATACTTGTTGGTTTGGAAATAAGACACAAGTCCATCTTTAGATAAGGAGGGATTGGAGGTAGATGCAAGGAGCTCTTTGGTAGTGAGAAAACCAGATAAAATAAAGGTGGTGGAGAGTTGTGGTTTAAGGATGATATTGGTTAGGGTGCTTTAATTTTTAGGGGTTATGGGATCATGAAAGGAATTAGTGTGTATTCTTGGATCTTGATGTGGTTGGGAACATGTTTGTGTATTCTTTAGAACAAGCTCTTAACATATTATATTTTTTTTGGATGGCATGATGGAGGAGTGTCATTTTTCTCTAATATCACTATTAGTATTTAGTGCATGGAGAGACCTCTTAAGTTGTGCACATGGATGGGTGACAAATTTCTAACACTTATGGATTTGGGATTTGATGGATGTGATGGACTTTTGGAATGCTCAGTACTAATTTTTCCACATAAGTAGATTTGTATCATGATGTTGGATTTAAGAGGCTCTTGCATGCTCATGATAGGTGTGGGTCGAATGACTTTCTTTTTGACAATGTGCCTGCATGTGCTATATGGGGACGACATTGGATGAGTAGAGTTGCATGGCTCCATGGCTTTGTTTTTGTTTTTGTGCTTAGGATCTTTTGCTAGTAGTCCTTGGATAAAATCTAAGAAGGTTGAATTGCATGTGGTAGGATTGGAATGTGAGTTGGATGTTTGGACTGATGGGTGATGGTGTTGATGGGGTGAGTTGGATTTCAAGGGTTTTGAGGATGAAGGATTTACATAGGATTTGGAGGCTAAAGTGATGTTTCCCTTGTCAAAGTTACCATGGGGATGACCAATAGATATGTGTTGAGGATTTATAGGATTGCTAGTGCTAGCCGATTCTTCGTCGAGAGGCTCTTGATTATGGATGATTGGGTGATTATAGCTTATGGAAAGCTTTCTTACAATAATCTCATTAAGGGGATCAATGGGATATTCATCTTGATCAACAATGTTATCATCAACATCATCATAAAAGGGATTTTGATATTGGTTATTATGAAGTGACTCATCAAAATAAAATGGACTCATGATTTTAATTTAGATTTTGATGAGGTTTGATGGTGTTTGATTATGGATTTGATGGCTTTAGAGAGCTAAGGATTGGACCTTAAGATTTTCTTTGATATCAAAAGATTCCAAGGATTTTGTATTTACAAGATCAAGTCTAGGACCTTAGATAGCTTTGTTGGGATTTAGGTGCCATTAACCTTGTAAATCCTTATAATTAGAATTCCTAATATTATTTGTAATTCACCCATAAGGGATGTATAAGTTTCACTGGCAATGGTAAAAATTATATACTGGGGACAGTAATTATGGAATTACTACATCAGTAAGTTTTAGAGTTACTGGCAGTAGTTATGGAGTAACATTTATGGATGGTAATTGTAAATATCAAGAGTAATTGAGGGTAGGTGCCACCTTGGAGGAATTGACTATTTTTGGCATGTATACCACATGTCATAAAGTTGGTAAGTGGTTGTAAGAGAATCTATGATAGCTATGAGTTGTTATACGATTCTATGACAATATGACAACTTATGACAAATATTTATGAGTTGTAAGTTGCTATTCTTGGCTCTAGGTGCCCATATTGGGAAGATGCTATTTGGGAGGTGTTATGACAGAATCTATGATAGTTATGATAACTTTTATTATCTTATAATTGCTTATTCTTGTCCATGGGTGCCCAAGTTTGCATGGTTGACTATTGACAAGTGTCATGGTCTTGTAAGAGGTCATTTAATGTTGCATGTTGGAGTATCCAAGGTGAGAGAAAGTCGGCGCCTAGTTTTGGGAGTGAAATACTTCTATAAGTATAGTTCCATGTATGTGTTGCATGTGATAGATTTTTGTACACAGGTTCTGTCAGATTGAAGGTTGGAAATATAAAGGAAGTGTATGTATTATGTATTTTAGATTTTGAAGATAATACAACTTGAGCCTCTTTTCTTGGTGAAGTTTTTTACCCGAAAGGGTTTTCTCCACGTTATATCTGGTGTTGATATGGTTTATTCTTCTATGGTGTTTGTTCCTATATTGTCATTTAATTTCCGTATGTAATATCTATTAATATTACATTGCTTTAAGATCATAAACATAGTGTAATCAGATTTCCATTTGGGTAGTTGTTGCCTTCATTTCTAACATTTGGTATCAAAGCCTGGCCAGTTTTGATTCTTGGGTGGTAGTGTGAAGGTTGTATAGTTGCAGTGGGAGATTTGGATTTTTTGTTTACAGATCTTGTGTAGTATTCATGGCTCAATTTGCTGCTTCAACCTCTCATTTGGACATTGAGAAGTTCAACTGTATGGGGTATGAATTTTGGAAGCTGAAGATGGAGGATTTTCTTGAGGAAATAAACCAGTGGTTGGCTATTACAAAAGGGAATCTAAGCCTGATGATGTGAGTACAGAAGAATGGGAAAGGTTGGATAAGAAGGCACGAGGAACCATCTGACTGTGTCTTGCAAATTTTGTCTTGTTGAATGTCTTGAGAGAAGAGACTGCTTACAAACTTTGGAAGAGATTGGGTGAGATCTTCCAAGCCAAGAGTATGGTAAATAAACTTTATTTAAAGTGTAAATTATTTTCCTTGAAAATTAAAGAGGGTGATTTAGTTGTAGAGTATTTGAATTTGTTTAATTTGTTATTGAGTCAAATAGCATCTATAGATGTTGATGTGGATGAGGAAGATAAATGTATATTGCTTCTCTATTCTTTACCTAAGTCATGGGAGAATATTATTTTGGCTATCATAGCTAACGTCATAGATCCAAAGTTGGATGCTCTTGTTTCAATTTTGTTGTCACAGGAATTGAGGAAGAAAAGTTTATATAGTTCAGGGGATGCTCTTAGTGTCAGGGGAAGGTCTAAGGAAAGAGGACCAAAAGGAGATTAGAAGGGGTCTAAAGACAAGTCTAAGGGTTGTTCTAAGACTCCTGGAAAGAAGAATAGAGTTAAGTGTTGGAATTGCAGAAAAAGAGGGCATGTGAAAAAGGAATGTATAAACCCAAAGAAACAATGGGATTCTGCTACTCAAAAAGTCCTCAAATATAGGTGAAGATGTTTTACTTTTTGCATACAATTTTGTTTCTAATGATCATTGGTTGGTTGACTCAAGATGTTCGTATCATATGACCCCGCAAAAAAATGATTTTCCACATACGAAGAGTATGATGGAGGTAAAGTGTACCTTGGGGACAACTCTACATATCTAATAATTGGAAAAGGCAACCTTGGTAATGTGTTTTAGTGATGGGAGAATTAAAACCCTTTGTGGTATTTTGCATGTTCCTAGATTGGCTAGAGATTTGATTCATGTTTCAAAGTTGAATGATTTGGGAATGCATGTGACATTTGATAAGCATGGATGTAGATTGGTGAGAGGAAACTTGGTGGTAGTAAAGGGGAAAAGATTGGGAACTCTGTTTAAGCTAGAAGCCACTACTGTTTATAATGCCTCTTATGTATCTAAGGCTAATGCTGAAAATACATGTATGTTGTGGCACTGTAGATTGGGTCACATAAGTCAGTCTAGTTTAAAGACTATTTTAAATAAATAATTGTTAGACTATTTATCCTATTCTAATGAGAGTTTTAAATTTTGTGAACATTGTGTGTTTGGAAAGTAGAATAGATTTCCTTTTCTGTTGGCAATAATAAATCTAATGATAAATTGGAACTGTAGACACCTAAAAGTGTCCTTGAGTTGTAAAACCCTAACTTCTTCCATATTCTCCTGATTTTCCCTAATTTGCCTCTATGGTTAAATAATTGATTTGAATTAATTAATTATTAATCATTCATACTCTAATGTCCCCTTCACTTGATTTATTCAAATAAATCAGCCAATCCCATCACTTAGTCCCATTTCACATGATTAAATAAATTGCACAGATTTATTTACTTCAAATCACATTTCCCAGCTCACAATTTATCCCAATTTAAAATTCATTTTCTCCTCTAGTGGAGGGAAACCCTAATCAACCTCCACCCTTGATTTGGCCTCAAGGTCAACTCTCAATCCTGGCCCTCTAGTCCAAATCCCTCTTCTATAAAACACCTCATTTAGCCTCATTTTGACCCCTTAGGCTCTTAGAATTTTCTCTCAACTGTAAACCCTCCAAAGTCTTGCTAATCATACTCAAGAGCTTCTCATGAAGTTGCATGAACTTGCAAATCTGAGAACACAATGTAAAGATGGAGGAGGACAATAGAAGTTAGTCAATGTTAGCTTAGATTTTTACTAGTTTCCATGTTTATTTGACTACTTTCTAAGCTTGCTTGCATTCTATTGCAGTTAAGGTTTGATAGTTTACTATTTTTAACATTAGACCTGATTTTTCCCTAACACAAAATGGTGAACCTGACGTGAATGCATGTGAAATCTAACCTTTTTGGTGATTTTTGAAAATCAAATTTCGCAGGTGACCTCTGGAGCTTAAACAGACCTCACCGTTGAGTCTGGGAGGCCCTTTCAGTGAAAAATGACATAAAATTTGATAGGGTTTGGTCTATACAAATTTTTTAATTTTTTTTTAAATTTAGTACGGCCATCCGTACCATACAGATGGACCGTACCTTCATGCACAGTGTGGTGATTGTTCTGTGTTCTGGGGTTTTACAGGTTGCAGGTTGATTTTGTATGTTGCACGATTAACCCTTTTATTACAGGTTTTAAATTTTCTTTTTTGTTTGCAAGATTTAAGAAACCCTAGAACCCCTATTGAAATCTGATCTCTTCTATCGACCAACACTTCTCACCATCACCTCTATATGCTACCTTCCCAGCCACAAATTCATCATCGTCACTGGTGGCGACCTCCCCCACTCGGTGCCAAGTGTCACCACCTCTGGTGGTGACTAAGTCTCCTTTGACTGTCATTCACCCAAACCCTAACTTTACCTTTCATTTTCCTATGACCTCTGCCTAGAACTCATCGTCGACACCTACACTCTACCCGTCATTGCCCATTTGGTGATCTTCGTAAACCCCAAACTGCTAGTAATAAACCTTCACTACCATGTCTGCTAGTGGACACCAGTGCTAAACCCTAGGTTACCACTTTTTGGATGTTAGTCATCACCTTTGATTGAGGTCACCACCATAGGTGTGGCCTCTATAACACCTGCTCACAATCACCACCAAAACGTCACCCGACCTCTGCTCTATCATTATTCTCTCGTCACTCAACTTTTAAGATCCATCGACACCTTGGCCACCTGGTTGACACCATAGTTGCCACTATCAACCCTATAAAAACCCTAACACTGTTTATATTTTACCGCCACCAGTTCTCCAAAACCCCTCCTTTGCC
The DNA here is from genome assembly GCA_027924645.1 of Cunninghamia lanceolata. Lineage (NCBI taxonomy): Eukaryota > Viridiplantae > Streptophyta > Pinopsida > Cupressales > Cupressaceae > Cunninghamia > Cunninghamia lanceolata. Next base: position 8,246,545 of record BSBN01000460.1, read on the forward strand.
TATTGACACCACTATTCAAACCAACGACTACACTAGATTAGCTCCACCCTTTGAATCTTCAATCACCACCACTCAGAATCACCACCAAGTGACCACCATCAACAGGTCCCCGTCACAGTCAACATAACCACCCTCTCCATGTAACCACTACTCGGCCCTCCGTGATCAATGATAGTTTTGTTCGATGATCGGTTGTGGGGCTGTCAATGGTGGGGCTTTAAGCCCCTTTGACCGCATGCCCAAATGGTAATATCTTCCTATCGGTAGCCTTGTGGCCAATTTAGGGTCCTTGGCCCCTTTGTATTAGGGTTTGGTCACAAGCGATGGGCTTTTAAGCCCTTTATTCTATTTCATTTCCTTTTACTATTTTTTTTTCATTTGCCTAGCCTCTAGTCATATGGGTGACCAAGGGCAGGGCCAATGCAAACTAACAACATAAACTGCTAGTTGTAACCACTGGCACGTGACCAGCATCCTTTGACCACTAGTGGTTAGGATTTGGCAGTCAACCTGTACCCTCTTTTCCTCCACAGGCCTAAATAGGTAATTTTTTTTCAAAATTTCACAACTTTTGCATACCATATCGAAATCACAAGAAATGAGTTGCGTTGCAGAGCAGACTTAGCCAATTTTGTAATAGTATGGTCAATTTCAGGTAATGACATCATTTTATTAGTCATTTTTTGGTCAAATTCAAACTTAGTTTCAAACTTTGACTGCTCATAACTTGTGCAAATTTGCTCCGTTTTTGACAAAAAAAATTTGAAATTGCATAAAATTTCTTGAATAATCTAATTCTACAATTTATTTTGTTGTATCTGATTAGATTTTGTAGATTTTTATCAGATTTGTGGTTTTGACCTCTTTGACTTAGGGTTTACAAAGCAAAACATTCACTTCAAATTTCATGCTTTTTGCACATTCATGGAGTTTTTCTGTTACTAATGTTTGATTTACAGCATGTGACATTTGTTGGTCAAAGAAATCAAATTGAAACTACTAATACATTTGATGCAGGGATTTGATTTCTTTTATGTGCATGTGATTGATATCATAGGAACATTTGGTTTTAGGCTCATAAAATGAACATAATCTGGTTGTTTTCACACTTTCTTGGGGTTTAAAATGAATCAGTGTTTACCTTGTTTAGTGATTATGTTGGTGTTTTAAGATGTGTATGCTCTTCCCTCACACGTTATGTGATCTTCGGAATCAAAAGTGTCTCTCAACACTTGCATAAATCACACCACACATTTGATTTCTAAAGGTTAATGAACATTGCCTAGTGTGGTCAAACACATGTGTATGCTCTCTCCTTGCATCTTAGTATGATCTTGGAGATCAAAAACATGTGTTTGTACAGCTTTTATGTAACCCTTTAGAGTGGGCCTGCTCTTGAGACACATCCGCAAGGAGAACTCATTTGCGACCCCAAGCAATACTTTCATCTGGTCCGCTATACAAATTAGGATAAGGTGAAAGCCAAGTCCAAACTAGTATGAGTGCTCACCATACAATGCTAGCTTAAAAGGAGGTGTACCTTTGTATATACTAAAACTCCTAGTAGGGTTTGTTAGAGCCTTTAGTGGTTTGTTGGATGCTCGTTGCGTGCCAGTCCCCTGTATATTCACTATGAACCATTGTTTAGTGGCCAAAACCCCTCTACTTGTTTGACGCAAGGGGTCAGATGATAGATCCCTAGAGCCATCCCACACTTTCACAGTTTAAAACAAAGATAGAAAAGTACCTTAAGATTTGCACACCTTGAGGACTTGGAACTTGGTGTGCCTGAGAAGTGAGTGCACTGTAAGGGGGAGCCCATGCCACCAAGTTTCTGGAGCTATCCACTTTAAATAGGTGATGCTAGAGAAATCCAAGTGGGAACTCAACAAGTATTGTCCTTTCCTAGCCTAGGATTGTGCATGTCTACAAGTGTTTGCAAAACATAATGAGTCATCAAAAATAGCTAATTAATTGCCAAGTGTCTTCTATGATTGATGTGTGTGCTTGCCTAGTCATCATCCCAAACATTCTTGACCACACATTCATTCTATATCATCATCATATCCTCATCATGTCAACTCATCCTACCCTAATCACATTCCTACTCATATCTTCCATCATTCAACCTTCACATCCTAATCACCATCCTTAGCCACTTCATATCCTAGTCATATCCAAGTCATCATAATTCAAACCCTAATCATTCCAAATCATCTTCTTCTGAATCAAACCCTAACCATTTCCAACTCATCCTAATCACATCCAAGTCATCATAACCCTATCCTAAGCATATTCTTATCATATCCTCACCATTCAACCCTCATATCCTAATCATTCTTCCTAACCACATACTCTTCGTCATCTAATCACCCTTATCGTTCATTTGATCCATATCATCCTTGTTCTATCCTACTCACATCCTAACTTCATTAAAATCATTCCACATCATCCTCTTTCTAATCCAATCAACCCCACTTCAAGTCAAACCAACATCTAAACATTATCCTCATCATTCCACATATCCTAATCCACTTTCATCCTAATTGGTCCAAGTCATTCAATCTTGTCATTCATCATCATTCCTAATCATTCAATCACATCCTCATCACATCCTTATCATATCATAATTCCAAATCATCACACATAATCCTAATCCATCCTAGTCATCATTCCTAATCACTACACACTGTCATCCTTATCTGATCAACATCATCCTAATCATCCCTAATTGTTCCATATCATATCCAAATCATCATAATCACATCCTATTCATCATGCCTAATCACTATATTTTATCCTAATCATCATCCTTCTCAAACCCTAATCGCTTCTTTCATCTAATCACATCATCCTAATCATCCCTAATCATTCCATATCATACCATAATCATATCCAAGTCATCATAATTCAAACCTTAATCATCCCTTGTCACCTTCTTCCTAATCATATCCAAGTCATCCCAATCTAAACCTAATCATACCCTTGCCATTCATTCATAACTGAAACAAATCATCCACTAGTGCATTCAAGTCATCTAATCTCATCACTACACATAATCATCTTCATTCCTAACCCAACCAATCATATCCTGATCTAATCCAATCGACCTCATCCTATCCAATCCTATCACAACACACCACAACCGTAGGGAATCTTTGGAGCATCTACTCTCCCTTTCGAATCTGATTGCAACTGTGTCAAAACCTTATAAACCTATTGGTTCTATTCACCCACTACATATTCAATCTCATTCCACTACACATCTGATTTCATTCCTTTATGATCACATTTCATTACCATTCAACCCTTGACATCTATAGAGGACCCTAAACATTAGTCTTCCTAAGGTCGAAACATAGGGAGAAACTATCGAAGCTTGACTGTATCACAAGTACAAATTTAGACCAAGAGACCTTGACATCTTTTTCACATCAATCACAACTTGGGCTTAATACTCCACAGCTAGTTTAAGTCCATCCTTACAAGTGAATTCTGAAACTCATGAGTTCACTCTAATCAATCATCTTTTCCATACCTCAAGGTCTTGACAAAACCAATTTGTACTTTGAAAGGTCATTAGTAGACGAGAGTACCCTCTTGGAGCTAGACTTTTCGAAGACTAATATCATTAGCCTCTATCATAGTCTGGGCCTCATCACCTTGCACTAGCATCCCACATAGCATCCCATAATTCACAAGTCTCATTTAGTAAAGACATGGTTGCAAAACGAAGAGAAAGGAATAGATCCTCCTAGTCATCCCTCATTCCAAACATTCTAAACATTCCTTCCAACATCTCATCCAATCGACATCATCCTAATCATATCCTATTCATACCTTCATCATTCAACCTTCACATCCTGATCACCCTTTCTAATCACATCATTTAATCAAATTCAGCCTAATCACCTCACTCCTAATCATATCCTAACCACTTCCAAGTCATCCTAATCACTACCCTAACCATATCCTAATCATCCCTAATCACCCATATAATCATCCAACCAATCTCATACTCTATCACATTCTTAGTCATTCCATCTCATCATTCATCCTAGTCAAGCACAACATGGCCCTAATCCCACAAGATGACATACAATGATATGAAGACATGTATCATTCCATGGCAATCCTAAAGAACAAGGTTCTAGCACCCCAATATTATCCACAACATTATCCAAGTCCACCTTGGCAATAAGGAAAAGTGCCTTTGAATTCCAATGCTATCTTTGACAAGGGGAACATAAGTCTACCTCATCCATCCTATAAATACATTCTACCACCGTACTCTAATCCTACATCAACTCCATGTCCTAGAATCAAACATTACAAAGGCAAGCCTAAGGAGTTGTCCACATCCACCAATCCGTCCAATCCCTTTGACACTCCATCCAACCAAAGTCCAAACCCTAATCCTATAACACCATCCATCCCTCTTATCCCTCCACCATGATAACTTTCAAGTCCTAATGCTAATCACAAGTCCACATCATCTACCCTCATTGTCCATCCCCTATATTATCCTTCCACCCACACACTTGCAAAGGATGTGATTCATTGGCTACAAGAAAGGAATGACTTACCCCCATGTCAAACACCTATGTTTGCACCTATAAAAGAGCCTTTGAATGCAATGCTTATTCCTCCAACTCAATCATGTGATTCACAACCTATTGATCCTATATGTCCAAGTCAAGGTCCATCATGACCTCCTATTATTAATCACAAAGAACATATCAAACCTATTCAAGAGTCATCCACTTCCACTCAAAATCAAAAGCCATGTCAAGAGCATAATCCTAAGCATAAGGAAACATTAACCCCTTGTCCACATCTGGATCAAACCCCTTCCATTACACCCATCCATAACACACTTACTTTTCCATGATCAAGCTCCCATCTATGATCAAGAAGACCATGATGATCCACTTAGCCCACTTTACGCATTCCATGGTCAAGAGCTTGCCACTTCACCAATCCATGATCCTACCACTTCCACTTGTCATGATGAGACATGTGCCTCCCAAGAGCACATACACATAGAAGGTCAAATCAATAACTTGGATCTACATGAACATAATAAAGATCCTCATGATCCTCCCACATCCACCATCGATCCATTTCAAAACCACCATCATATACACTTAGCCTATTTGCTTTCATACATGAGTGCTCTTCCTTAGGAACACAACAACCATTGTCCATCACTTTGCCCTCTCCTTCAAATAATGAACTCAAGTCTAGTGTCCAAACTCAACCTAGTCCAATAGTCAATCGCATGCTCCAAAAAATAAACTATCAAGGCAAAGGCTTAGGCCTTCATGAACAAGGAATTTTGGAGCGAATCCATGTCAATGTCCCCCCTCGCTCATATGGCCTTGGATACACACCCCAAGGTCAACAATCTAATGATGTTGGTAATTCCTCCACACCTCCTACATCTACTTCTTTCCATCACAAACCTTACCACATACCCAAAACATATGTCACCATTCCACCTCTATCATCCTACAAATGTCAAAAGCATGTGACCATACACCTTCCTCCATCTAATTTACCTCCACTCCTTCCAACTCCGCATATCCCTCCATCCACTTTGCCACCATTGCTTCCAACACCTAACATACCTATCATCCATAAAACCCCTCAATATCCTAATCATGACCAACAAATGTACATATTGTCTAAACATAAAGTTTCCACTCATTCCATCCACCCCATGGGATTCAAAAATAAACATTTGGATGCCTCAACATATAAATCCAAAAATCCTAAGGGTCCTCATGCCTTAGGGTACAAATGCAAAAAGTACAATCAAAATCCATCTAAAAATCTACCCAAGCCTATACCTTCAAAACAAAAGTCAAAAACTAAGATGGTATGGGTACCTAAGCAAAAATCAATCAAGTCAAATGAGGCAATCCACCTCTCAAAAATCCCAACCATCTTTCATCCATTCCACTCAAAAATATCAAATTTCTCCAACCCACATGAGAAACAAAAACCATAAAAACACTAAGTCCGTGTGGGTACCCAAATGCTTACATCATCCATCTCCTAAGTAAACATCATCATTGCTTCCTACACCACCATCCAACCACAAGCATCCATGTTTACCATGGTGTGTGCAACCGTTGGGCATGATTCCTTTCCATACTACCATCTCCCCATCTTTCATCCATTATCCTACACATTTCACCAATCCGATCCCTATGGTCCATGCTTTTGCATAAACATTTCATCCATCTTCCCTACATAATCCACATCATAATCCACTATCTTCCCTACATAATCCACTCTCATTCCTTTCATAATCCACCATCTCACTTTCACGTAATCACCCTACCAACATCGATGAGCACATTGACATTTGACATGGTCCATTTGCGACGACTTCACTCTCAAACAGGACTATCACCTTTCATGGCACTAGACACTTGAGTCCCTCCTATACATATTCCACCCATCCCATTCAAAAAGTAAAAAAAGTCAAAAAAAATCAAAAGAAAAATCCCTTCATCCAATAGTGAAAACCACCTTTGGTGGCACCTTGGATAAGTACCATGATGAAAACCTAGCAAATAGGCATCATGTGTAGGATGATCTTCAATGGCACTTACACTTGGGGGCATGTTGTCTCATCCCACCCTATCATTTCCTTCTTATCATATCCTATCCATTACATACACATTCCTATCATATCAAACCCATCCATCCTCCCTTCCTCTTTTGATCTTGATAAAGATTGGGGGCACAAATGTTGACACATGTTTTGGATATCCCTTGATATACTGCATCCTTTCCATCCAATCCATCATATCATCCTATTTTCATAAGATTTGTCATGAAAAATCCTAAGAATACTACCTATAATGGGGCATGTTATTCTTATGCGACATAGTCCTTGGAGATCACATCCTTGCCCTCTTACGCATACATTCATCCCATTCCACTATTGCCCACCCCTTTCATCCATTCACCCAATCCCATTCATTCCCTTGCACCTAGACTTGGTCCTCCCTTGTCATTGGCATCTAACACAAAGGTTATACCAATCGTCATCCAATGCCACTTTCAAAAACATTCAAAAACACAAAAAAATCAAAATATTTTCAAAACACAAAAAAAATCAAAACATTTCAAAAATACGAAATAATCAAAACATTCCAAAATACCAAAAAAAAATTGAAACGTGTCAAAAATCCCAAAAAATCAAAATATTCCCAAAAACTCCAAAAAAATCAAAACATATCAAAATCCAAAAAAAATCAAAACATATCAAAATCCAAAAAAATCAAAACATATCAAAATCCAAAAAAATTGAAACATATCAAAATCCAAAAAAATCAAAACATATCAAAATCCAAAAAAATCGAAACATATCAAAATCCAAAAAATAAAAAAACATTTCAAAAATACAAAAAAATCAAAACATTTCAAAAATCCCAAAAAAATCAAAATATTCCCAAAAACTCCAAAAAAATCAAAACATGTCAAAAATCCAAAAAAATCAAAACATCCTCAAAATCCAAAAAAAAACAAAACATCTAGAAATCACAAAAAAATTAAACATTCCCAAAAATCCCAAAAACATCGAATATCACCAAAAATCACCAAAAAAAAACAAATAATCTACCAAAAATCCAAGCAATAAAAGCAACCCATCGTATCAATCCATTCATTCAAAATAATTCAGTTAATCACGTCATCATTCCAAATCAAATCTTCAATTCTTCAACTAAATCACTCAATCAAATATCTCAATTGATCAATTCATCATCTTAATCAACCACATCATCATACCATTCAAATCAGTTCTTCAGGTCATCCACAGTCCGCATAGTCAAACTACGTCACCTATGAGCTTTCACATAGGCAAGGCCATCTTTGATGCGCCCTCGAGGCATTAGGTCAGTCCCTTAGGGCCCATCCTATCAACTATCATAATAAGTCATCCCTTTAGGCAATGGACACTTTGATCAAACAAACTAGTCAATCTTTCAAACAAATGCACACTCAAACCAATCCCAAAATCAACAAGACAAGTTATTCCAATCACTCAAATCAATCAATTACCTTGTGATAATCATATGTCACTATCCTTGTCAACCATCACATTCCTACACAGAATGGGGCATTGTCGAAACCAGTATTATGTTCCTTATATGACATGCGTCATTTATCAAACATCATCAATCAAACCCTGGTGTTGCTCGCATGGCCAACAACACTAGTGTCATTCAATCATATCACTTGCCTTAGACAGGTAGGGGCATTGTCGAAACTAGACCAGGTGTGTTATATGGCATGCTTCTTTCTTGAAACCAGGCCTTCTTCATCTAATTATCATAATCAATCAAGCACATATCACTTGGCAAAAGGTCCAACTGGTTGTTGGTCTAGTCAATCTTATTTTACTGGATTGTTGTGCAATCTTGTTCTTATGCTTCTCAAGGCAGTCCCTAAGTGATGAAGAGAAGTGAGGATAGAGCGAGACCTTTTTCTTTAATTGTTGTTTGTAGTTTGTCTTGGAAAAATGATTGGGGTAACTTGGTGCCTTGTGTGTGATTGGGATTCCATTGGGTATGAATCAAAGACATCCTATGCATTGGAAAGAATAACTGCTTCCCTACATGAGGACTTGTACACCTCACAGTTATCTCATCACATGTTCCGACAAGGTATCACAGTTACCAGTCTAAGTCAAGCATTCCTTGTCTGTCATGTGCCTGTTTTGGAAGGGATCACATTTTTGCACTTTGGCCTCTGTCATGCCATTGTGATTATTGTCCCTTGACATAATAAGTTCTAGGATGATAAGCAGAAAAATTGCAAGTGAGAAGTTCAAAAATATACCAAAGGAAGATCTCATTTCCATTCTTCTAGCCAATCTTTCATTCCTCCACCATCTCTCTCTCACATCTTCATCCCTCCACCATCATTGCAGCTTCACATATCATCCATTTCTTCTATCCATTCTTCTATCTTTCTTCCTTAACCAATCCCTTTTCATTTTGAGAGCCTACCCGTGTTTGTCCAACCTGCCTATCCTCTTGAGGGGGCATCATCATCTTATCTTTCTGTCACCATCTTTTTTCTCTATCCATTTCCTTAACTTCTTTGAAATGATGTTACTCAACATAAATCACATCATCTAGCGAACATCATCTCAAAGAGGGGCAAAATGTAGACACCTAAAAGTGTCCTTGGGTTGCAAAACCCTAATTTCTTCCATATCCTCCTAATTTTCCCTAATTTGCCTCTGTGGTTAAATAATTGATTTGAATTAATTAATTATTTAATCATTCATACTCTAATATCCCCTTTACTTGATTTATTCAAATAAATAAATCAATCCCATCACTTAATCCCATTTCACATGATTAAATATATTGCACAAATTTACTTAATTTAAATCACATTTCCCACCTCACAATTTATCCCAATTTAAAATACATTTTGTCCTCTAGTGGAGGGAACCCCTAATCAACCTCCACCCTTGATTTGGCCTCAAGGTCAACTCTCAATCCTAGCCCTCCATTCCAAATCCCTCTTCTATAAAATACCTCATTCAGGCTCATTTTGACCCCTTAGGCTCTTAGAATTCTCTCTCAACTATAAACCCTCCAAAGTCTTGCTAATCATACTTAAGAGCTTCTCATGATGTTGCATGAACTTGCAAATCTGAGAAAACAATACAAAGATGAAGGAGGAAAATAGAAGTTAGTCAATGTTAGCTTAGATTTTTACTAGTTTTCGTGTTTATTTGACTACTTTCTAAGCTTGCTTACATTCCATTGTAGTTAGGGCTTGATAGTTTACTATTTTTAAAATTAGAATCCAATTTTTCCCTAACACAAATCATCATCCTATCTTTCTGTCATCATCCTTTTCCTCTATCCATTTGCTTAGCTTCTTTGCAATGATGTTACTCGACATAAATCACATCATCTCAAAGAGGGGAAAAATGTAGACATCTAAAAGTGTCCTTGGGTCGGAAAACCCTAACTTCTTCCATATTCTCCTGATTTTCCCTAATTTGCCTCTATGGTTAAATAATTGATTTTAATTAATTAATTATTTAATTATTCATACTCTAATGTCCCCTTCACTTGATTTATTCAAATAAATAAATCAATCCCATCACTTAATCCCATTTCACATGATTAAATAAATTTATTTATTTAATTTAAATCACATTTCCCACCTCATAATTTATCCCTATTTAAAATTTATTTTGTCTCTAGTGGAGGGAAACCCTAATCAACCTCCACCCTTGATTTGGCCTCAAGGTCAACTCTCAATCCTGGCCCTCCATTCCAAGTCCCTCTTCTATAAAACACATCATTCAGCCTCATTTTGACCCCTTTAGGCTCTTAGAATTCTCTCTCCACTGTAAACCCTCCAAAGTCTTTCTAATCATACTCAAGAGCTTCTCATGATGTTGCATGAACTTGCAAATCTGAGAACACAATGCAAAGATGGAGGAGAACAATAGAAGTTAGTCAATGTTAGCTTAGATTTTTACTGGTTTTTGTGTTTATTTGACTGCTTTCTAAGCTTGCTTGCATTCTATTGCAGTTAGGGTTTGATAGTTTACTATTTTTAACATTAGACCTAATTTTTCCCTAACACAAGAACTTGTCCATTCAGATGTGTTTGGTCTAGTAGATGTTGAATCAATTGAAAAATCTAGATATTTTGTTTCCTTCATTGATGATGTCTCAAGATTTACCTAGATTTATTTTATGCATCACAAATCTAAATTTCACTAAGCTTGAGGAATTTAAAGCTTTAGTTGAAAATCAATCAAATTATAAGATAAAGGTTTTGAGATCTAACAATGGAGAGGAATATTGTTCTAAGGAATTTGATGAATTCTATAAGCATGTAGGTATTATTAGACAGAAGACTACTCTGTATACTCCACAATAGAATAGAGTGGTAGAAGGATGAATCAGACAATAATAGAAAGACCCAGAAGTATGTTGAGTGAATCACAGTTGAATAAATTCTTTTGGGCTGAAGTTATGTGTACTACAAACTACATGGTTAACAGATCTCCATGTAAGGCATTTGTTTCAAATACTTATGAAATGTGGACAAATCTGTTTCATATTTAAGGGTATTTGGTTGTGAGGCTTATGTTCATGTGCCTAAAGAAAACTGAACTAAGTTGGATACAAAAGCTGAAAAGTGTACTTTCATTGGATATGGTGATAATGTAAAAGGTTGTAAGCTTTGGAATCCACTAACTCGAAAGCTTATCTATTCTAGAGATGTTATTTTCAGGGAACTTAGTATTATTTCAAAACCTGAACAACTAAAGGAAAAAGAAGAAAAGGTGAAGAGAGTGCATTTTGAATTAGAGCATAAAGATGCACCTCAGGAAGAATAAAATAATAGTTTGGAGGATGAAGAAGCAGAAGAAGACTCGAGTGAAAGTTCTAATTTGAGGAAGAATCTATTGTAACAGAAGAAGTTGGTACATATGAGCATGCAAAAGAACCTAAACAGTCTCTTACTCTAAGAAGATCCACAAGACAACAGAACCTAGTTGATAGGTATAACCCACCATATTTCCATTGTGTATTTTCTATATTAAGTATTGATGATGAGCCTAGGTCCTACAGGGAAGCTATTCATGCAGATGATAGTGATTCTTGGCATTTAGCCATGTAGGAGTAGATGATGGCTTTAGACTCTTGCAACATCTAGGATCTTGTTCATTTTCCCAAATGAAGAAAGGCCATAGGTTGCAAGTGGGTCCTCAAGAAGAAGTTTGGAGTAGACGGTTCATTGGATAAGAACAAGGCTAGACTGGAAGCCAAGGGATACTCCTAGAGAAAGGGAGTTGATTTTGGTAAAATATTCTCTCTTGTTGCTAAATTAACTTCTATTAGATTTCTCTTATCCATTGATGCAACTTTTGATTGGGAAATAGAGCAAATGGATGTTAAGACTGTATTCTTGCATGGAGATCTTGAGGAAGAAATTTACATGCAACAACCTACAAAATTTGAGGTAAAATGGAAAGAACATTGGGTTTGCAGATTAAAGAAGTCTCTTTATGGTTTGAAATAGGCCCCCAGAATGTGGTACTAGAAGTTTGATTCATTTGTTTTGAAATTGGGTTTTATTAGAAGAGAGGAGGATCACTATGTGTACATTCATTGTATTGATGATTCTATACTAATCATTGCATTGTATGTTGATGACATGTTATTTTTCAACAATACTAAGAGTATGAATAGTGAATTGAAAGCCCAACTTTTAGGTGCAATCAACATGAAGGATCTTGGAGTAGCTAGATATATTCTAGGTATGAAGATCAAGAGGAACAGAGGTAACATAAAGCTTTGGTTGTCACAGAGTAAGTATGTGAATACCTGTTGGGAATTAAGGTGTCTCAACGTTGTAAATTCCTTACATTATTAATGTTTGTATTTATTATTTAATTGCCTATGTTGTAAATATTTGTAAATTTCAATTGTCATATTGTGGGATGTGGCACGATGATGTGTCAATCCTACATGGATTATGACAACTTGTAATTTTGTCCTCACATGAGGAGATAGGCATCCCACTTTGTGGTAGGAGCATTTTTCCATGTGTCAACATCTTCCATGTTGTGCAAGGGAATGTTTGACTGAAATGGTTATGACGGATTCCTATGATGAATCTATGACATGTAAGAGTCGAAAATAGAAAGTTATAAGATAGGTGAATACATGTGTCATGAAGAATCTTTAAAAAGGCATATTTGGGCACCCCAAGGTGGACTATGACATGTTGTAAGAGAATATGCTATTTATAGCCTATGTATGACAAATTCTCTTACAGCTGTAAGTTGTAACCGCTATGACAAATTCTATGACGGTCGTAAGTGTTGTAAGAGCATCTGTCATAGCCCATTTTGGAAATAGGTGACCCCTTTGGGATGGGAGCTATGGACAAGTGTCAAGAACATTCTATAATGTTGAACAAGTGTCCTTGGGCATGGGTTTTGGTACATGAGGCCAAGTTGGATGCCCATTCCAAGAAAGGTCCAATATTGCCATGTATTTTCTATATAAACAGTGCTTGGAGAGGGAGTTGTATCACAAGTTTTATAGGTACTATTATGCTGTTGGATTGACTCCAGATACAAGTGTTGAAGACCACTGAAGATTGCATTGCAAGTGTATTGTAAACATATTTCAGATTTGTTAATACATTGTGCAGGTTTTTGAGTGTGGGGTTTTTCACCCGATAAGGGTTTTCCCCACCGTAAATGTTTGTCTCTCTTTTTCTATCTACTTTCTGGTTCTTGTGTTTTGCTGCAATATCTCATGTTAATGGTTTAACATTTCTATAATAGTTAGGATAAAATTGAATTTGCATAGCCCTCTCCTCATTAGATTAGTGTAGGAAGTGATTTCCGCACACCTAGCTTTCTTTCAGTTGGTATCAAAGCTTGATCACCTTTGGTCCTAGTTGTTGGGTAGGGGTTTTTGAGTTGATCTTAGGTTGAGTGGGAATCTGTATAGAGTATTTTGTATCTTGTTGCAACAAGGAGATGGCAAGCACATCCAGAAGATTTGAGGTGGAGAAATTCAATGGCACTAATTTTGAGCTGTGGAAGATCAAGATGGAAGACATGCTTGTAGACTGAGACCTTTGGGATAGTGTTAATGGAACTAAACCAGCTGCAATGTCACAAGATGAGTGGGATCTCAAGGATTGGAAGGCTAAGGGTCTCATAAGACTTAGTCTTGCTGATTCTATTTTGTTAAATGCCCATGAGGAGACTACTGCAAAACCACTTTGGAAGAAGTTGGAGGATGTGTATCAAGCCAAATCCCTGGTTAATAAACTGTTCCTAAGAAAGTAGTTGTATTCTCTTCGAATGGAGGATGGAGGATCTGTCGCTGAACATATGAATACCTTTAACATGTTGGTTGCACAATTGACATCCATTGGTGTGAAGATGGAGGAGGAGGATCAGTGTATGACCCTGCTTTGTTCTCTACCAGACTCATGGTAACATCTTGTCATGGCTATTGGAAGCACCACATCCACATTCAAAATAGAAGAAGTGGTTTCTTCGCTGTTGTCTGAAGAGATGCAGAGAAAGTCTTCTGAGGCAGCCTAAGAGGCCCTTACAGTTGGTGGAAGACCCAAGGAGAAAGGGAAGAAGAAGGACAAGAAAGCTGAGAAGGGTAGATCCAAATCCCGTGGGAGATCCAAATCTCCTAGAAAGTCCAAGGCTCTTTGTTGGAATTGTGGCAAAACTGGGCATTTCCGAAAGGAATGCAAAGAGGAGAAGAAGAAGAAGAAAGCTCCTGATTCAGATTCTAACAAGTCACAAGATGATGGTGATGCTTTCATCACAGCCCTGGCAACCCATGCATCTGACGATGTGTGGCTAATCAACTTTGGTGCATCATTCCACATGACCTGGCATCGAGATTGGTTCACTAAGTATGAGGAGTTTTGATGGTGGAAAGGTGTATCTGGGTGACGACTCTCATTTGAAGATTGTTGGTCGTGGAAGAGTCTCTATCCGATTCCCTGATGGTCGAGTGAAGGGGATCTCTGGGGTTATGCACATCCCAGGCTTAGTATGGAACTTACTTTCTGTAAGTATGTTGAATGATGCAGGTGTACAGGTTGTCTTTTTGAAAGAAGGATGCAAGATGACTAGAGGAGCTATGGTGCTTGCTAAGGGTACTAGGAGAGGTACTCTGTTTCAGCTGGAGGCATGCATTTCACAATGCAATAGTTCTTCTGACTCAAGGAAGAGGGCAGCAGTCACTTCATCCCCACCATCTGAATGAGCAGTGAAGAAATCTGTTGTTTCTAGTCTTGATGGTTGTAATCGTGCATTGGAAGTTAAACTTCCTACTGAAACGACAATGTTATGGCATAAGAGATTTGGCCACATTAGTGAGAAGGGTTTGTGTAACCTAAAAAATAAGAACCTCGTTGAGGGGTTAGATGATTGTAATCTTGAGTTTGACTTTTGCGAACATTACATTTATGGAAAACAAAACTATGTTTAGTTTTACTCGAGTTCTCATAAGTCTTCTGGTGTGTTGGACCTTATTCATTTTGATGTGTTTGGTCCTGTTAATGTTCCTTCATTATCAAAGTCTGTATATTTTGTATCTTTTATAGATGATTACAATAGAAGGACATGGATTTATTTTCTCAGAAGCAACTCTAAATTCTATAGCAAGTTTAAGGAGTTTAGGGCCTTTGCTGAAAATTAGACTGGTAAAAAGATTAAATGTTTGAGAACAGACAACGGTGGTGAGTTCTGTTCTATAGAATTCGATAAGTATTGCAAGGAACTTGGGATTGAAAGACATAAGACAACTCCATACACCCCGTAGCAAAATGGAGTTGCAGAGAGGATGAACAGGACACTGATGGAGAAGGCTAGGAGTATGCTTAGTGGAGCTAGCCTAGAACAAAAGTTTTGGGCTGAAGCTATTGCCACTGCTTGCTATCTAGTAAATAGATCTCCTACATTAGTTCTTGTTGGAAAGACACCCATAGAGGTGTAGTCTGGTAGAAAGCCTTCAGTAAGGCATCTTCGTGTTTTTGGTTGTGAGGTATATGCACATGTGCCTAGGGAGAAGTAGTCAAAGTTGGAGAACAAGGCTGTTAAGTGTATCTTCATTAACTATGGTGTCGGTGTGAAAGGATACAAGCTTTGGGACCCTGTGGCTGAAAAAGTGTTGTATAGGAGAAGTGTCATCTTCAGAGAGCTTACACCTTCTTCCACTATTTTACAGCCAGAAGAAATAGTAAAGAAAGAGGATGTTGTTCAGTTTCCTGCTACCCCTGAGAAGATTGAACAGAAAGACAATGTTAGACCTGATGATGAGGAGAGGCCTGGCAGCTCTGAAAGCTTAGATGAAGAAGTTGAACCTCAACCTCAGCTATTGAGGAGGTCTACATGGATAAGAAAGTAACCTGAAAGGTTTGGTTTTACATTGCTTGATTCTAGTTGTGCTTATGCTTTAATCACTAATAGTGATGAACCTAGAACTATGTCAGAGGCTTTGGATATGAAAGATGCAAGTTCCTAGAAGGAGGCCATGGAGGAAGAAATGGCTTCTTTGGAAAAGAATCAAACTTGGGAATTGGTGCCTTTGCCTCTTGGATGGAAACCTGTTGGATGCAAATGGGTGTTTAAGAAGAAAATTGGTGCAGATGGCAGTGTTGAAAAGTATAAGGCCAGATTGATTGCAAAGGGGTATTCACAAGTGGAGGGTATAGATTATGCTGAGATCTTCTCTCCTGTTGCAAGCTAACATCCATTCAATTCTTGTTGTCTCTCGCAGCAGCTTATGACTTGGAGGTAGAACATATGGATGTGAAGACAACTTTCCTCCCTGGTGATTTGGAGGAAGAAATCTACATGTCATAGCTAGAGCATTACATGGTGAAAGGTAAAGAAAATTTGGTTTGCAAATTAAATAAGTCTTTGTATGGTTTCAAGCAATCCCCTAGGAGATGGTACTTGAAATTTGATGCCTTTGTGTTGTCAATTGGATTTGTGAGATCGAAATCAAATCACTATGTGTACTTTAAGTTTGATGGTGATCGTATTCTCATTGTTGCATTGTATGTTGATGACATGTTGCTCATTGGGAAGGGTAAGAATATGATTTCTGATTTCAAATCTCAGTTGTTAGCACAGTTTGAAATGAAAGATTTAGGGGCAGCCAGGTACATTCTAGGAATGGAAATCAGAAGAGACAGAGCTAACAAAAAACTTTGGTTAAGCTAGAGTAAGTATGTGAAGACCGTGTTGGATAGGTTCAGCATGGCAGATTGTAGACCATTGTGTGTTCCTGTTTCTTTGGGGACAAAGTTATCTATTGAGGATTGTCCAAAATCTCCTAGTGAGGTGGAGGACATAAGAAGAGTACCTTATGCTAGTGTTTTTGGTAGTTTGATGTATGCTATGGTCTGCACAAGACTAGACATTGCCCAAGTAGTGGGAGTCCTTAGTCAATTTATGGCTAATCTTGGACGGGTTCATTGGGATACAGTTAAGTGAGTGTTCAGATATTTGAGGGGTACTTCTAAGTATTCCATTTGCTATTATGGTAATGTTACAGGACCTCTACATTCCATTGACATTCGTGGATTTATGGATTCAGATTGGGTAGGTGACATTAACAGCAGGAGATCCACCAGTGCTTATGTGTTTACACTATTTGGTGGTACTATTAGTTGGATGAGTAAGCGACAACCTGTTGTTGCTTTGTCCATGACAAAAGATGAGTATATGGCAGCAACTCATGCTTGTAAGGAATCCATTTGGCTTAAGAGATTGTGTTCTGATATTGGTGTTGATGCAGGTCAGATCATGATCAGTTGTGACAGTCAAAGTGCGATTTGCCTTGCAAAGAATCCAACTTTCCATGCTAGAACCAAGCACATTGATGTTCAGTTTCACTTCGTGCGAGACATGGTTGAGGATGGAAAGGTAAATTTGGAAAAGGTAGATACTTTGAAGAATGTTGCTGATGCATTGATGAAGCCAGTGAGCATAGAGAAGTTCAATGGTGTTCAGAGTCTATGGGCCTCTCAGCCTATAGCAGTTAAACCCTGTTATTCTATTGGCTCTTACAAGATGTTCGACAAGTGGGAGAATGTTGGGAATTAAGGTGTCTCAACCTTGTAAATTCCTTACATTATTAATGTTTGTATTTATTATTTAATTACCTATGTTGTAAATATTTGTAAATTCCAGTTGTCATATTGTGGGATGTGGCACGGTGATGTGTCAATCCTACATGGATTATGACAACTTGTAATTTTGTCCTCACATGAGGAGATAGGCATCCCACTTTGTGGTAGGAGCATTTTGCCATGTGTCAGTATCTTCCATGTTGTGTAAGGTAATGTTTGACTGAAACGGTTATGACAGATTCCTATGACGAATCTATGACATGTAAGAGTAAAAAATAGAAGGTTGTAAGACAGGTGAAGACAAGTGTCATGAAGCATATTTAAAAAAGGCATATTTGGGTGCCCCAAGGTGGACTATGACATGTTGTAAGAGAATATACTATTTATAGCTTGTGTATGACAGATTCTCTTACAGCTGTAAGTTGTAACCACTATGACAGATTCTATGATGGTCGTAAGTGTCGTAAGAGCATTTGTCATAGCCCATTTTGGAAATAGGTGACCCCTTTGGGATGGGAGCTGTGGACAAGTGTCAGGCACATTTTACAATGTTGACCAAGTGTCCTTAGGCGTGGATTTTGGACCATGAGGCCAAGTTGGATGCCCATTCCAAGAAAGGTCCAATATTGCCTTGTATTTTCTATATAAACAGGTGCTTGGAGAGGGAGTTGTATCACAAGTTTTATAGGTATAGTTATGCTACCAGATTGACTCCAGATATTAGTGTCAAAGACCACTGAAGCTTGCATTGCAAGTGTATTGTAACCATATTCTAGATTTGTTAATACATTGTGCAGGTTTCTGAGTGTGCAGTTTTTCACCTGATAAGGGTTTTCCCCACCGTAAATCTTTGTCTCTCTTTTTCTGTCTACTTTCTGGTTCTTATGTTTTGCTGCAATATCTCATGTTAATGGTTTAACATTACTTTAATAGTTAGGATAAAATTGAATTTGCATAGCCCTCTCCTCATTAGATTAGTGTAGGAAGTGATTTCCGCACACCTAGCTTCCTTTCAATACCATTTTGTAGAGATTTAGTATGCAGGATTGTAACCCAATTAGAATTCCTTTGCCCATTGGTACTAAGCTTTCATTAGACATGTGTCCAAAGAATGAGGATGATTTTGAGGATATGACTAATGTGCCATATGTTAGTTTTGCAGGGAGTTTGATGTATGCAATGGTTTGTACTAGACCAGATATTGCCCAAGCAGTGGGAATTTTTATCAGGTTTATGTCTATCCTTGGTAGACAACATTGGAATTATGTAGAGTAGGTATTTAGATATTTAGCTGGTAATTTTGAATATTGTTTAGGTTGTTCTAGTATTGACAGTGTGGAAAATACATTGGACATACATGGTTTTGTTGATGTAGATTGGGCGGGTGACTTGGATAGTCGAAGGTCCACTAGTGGCTATGTGTTTACTTTGTTTGGAGGAGAAACAAGTTGGATGAGCAAAAGGCACCCCACGATTTCTTTGTCCACCACCGAAGCAGAGTAAATGGTTGCTACCCATGTCTCTAAGGAGGTAGTTTGGTTGAGGAGATTGTGTACATCTATTGGTTTTGATTGTAGGGTCATTCAGATTGGTTGTAATAGCCAGAGTGCTATTTGTTTGGCCAAGAATCGTATGTATCATGCTCGGACTAAGCATGTTGATGTATAGTATCACTTTGTTTGAGAAATGGTTGCAAGTGGACAAATTGAGTTGAAGAAGGTAGACACTGAAGAGAATGTTGCAAATGCTTTGACCAAACCTATGAGCACAAAGAAGTTTACTTGGTGCAGGGAGGCCATGAGCCTTATTTCTTGTACTTAGTTGTTTTATGTTTTCCTATGGGTATTTACAATGTATCATGCCAAGTGGGAGAATGTTGAGATTTAGGTGCCATTAACTTTGTAAATCCTTGTAATTATTATTCCTAATATTATTTGTAATTCACCCATAAGGGATGTATAAGTTTCACCGGCAACTTGGTAAAAATTAATTACCTAAGACAGTAATTATGGAATTGCTACATCGGTAAGTTCTGAAGTTACTGACGGTAGTTGTGGAGTAACATTTATTAATGGTAATTGTAAATATCAAGAGTAACTGAGGGTAGGCGCCACCTTGGAGGAATCAACTATTTTTGGCATGTATGACACATGTCATAAAGTTGGTAAGTGGTTGTAACAAAATCTATGACAGTTATGATTTGTCATAAGATTCTATAACAATATGACAGCTTATGGCAGGTATTTATGAGTTGTAAGTTGCTATTCTTGGCTCTAGGCCCCCATATTGGGAAGATGCTATTTGGGGGGTGTCATGACGGAATCTATGATTGTTATGACAGATTTAATTATCTTGTAAGTGCCTATTCTTGTCCATGGGTGCCCAAGTTTGCATGGTTGACTATTGACAAGTGTCATGAGCTTGTAAGAGGTCATTTAATGTTACATGTTGGAGTATCCAAGGTGAGAGAAAGTGGACGCCTAGTTTTGGGAGTGAAATACTTCTATACTTCTATAAGTATAGTTCCTTGTATATGTTGCATATGACAGATTTTTGTACATAGGTTCTATCAGATTGAAGGTTGGAGAGATAGAGGAAGTGCATGTATTATGTATTTTAGAATATCAAGATAATACAACTTGAGCCTTTTTTCTTGATGGAGTTTTTTACCTGAAAGGGTTTTCTCCACGTTATATTTGGTGTTGATATGGTTTATTCTTCTATGGTGTTTGTTCCTATGTTGTAATTTTATTTCCGTATGTAATCTTGTTTAATATTACACTACTTTAAGACCATAAACATAGTGTAATTAGATTTCTATTTGGTTAGTTGTTGCCTTCATTTCTAACAAGATTGATGTTAGATTGATCAAGGTCAAGGATTTGTGACACTTGATGTTGGACTGAATTTGGGATAAATTGGATTTTTTTTTTTATTATTTAATGACTGGTTTTATTGATTTGGATTAGGATTGAGTTGATTGGGATTGGGATGGATTAGGGGTGATAGGCTTTATCTGATTATTAGTTTTGTTTGTATGAGATTTGAATTTAAGGTGCAAGACCTTGTTGGATAACTTGGTGTTTGAATGTTGATTGATTGGGATTTGATTTAAGTGTGGTGAAAACACAATAGTGTGTCCCACTTTTTGTCCAAAGTGGGACACTCAAAATCAACATTTTCAACATTTTTCAAATTGTGTCAATTATAGGGAACACATGCTCAAGAATTTAAGGATGATGTAAACTAATTAGTTGTGGAATTTTATATGTAGATTCAAGCTATATTTTTTTATATTTTTAAAAGAATTAATTCTATCATTTTTATTTTTATTTTTTAATCAATTTTTATTTTTCTATTATTTTTTCCTGAGCGACATTATTCCATATCACATAACTTTCACTAAAAATATTTTTTTTTCATGATTCATTGGAATTAGACCATTAACTCCACTATCTAGTGCAAGGATATCTTTTGATATTTTTTTTTTGAATCGTTAAGGATGCATATAGCATCATAATATTATATATTAAAATAGTAGAGTTTATACATATTACAAAAAAGACCCATCAGGCCAAGATCTGAACATGGAGATCAAATGCAGATGACAAAAAAAGCTCATGAAGCTAGATCTACAACATTGAAGAGCAAGAACTAAAAACCCTTATACTGAGAATTTTAAGGATTTCCCATATTAAGATCTGCAACTCAAAACCCTTGAAAAGAAGTAGGGTTATCATCTGCCATGGCTAGTTCATTCTCATCGATGAAAGGGGCCACCGGTGGTTGAAAATGTAAGTATATATTATTTGTTATTAATTTTTGAATTAGTACAAACAAAAATTTCAGCCTTATTTTATTCCATAATGCATTTCTCTTAGCATATATATCAAAATTAAAATTTTCTTTTTACATTGAAATAAGGACATCTATATGTAGTGCAATGCATTTTTTTGAGATTTTTCTAACAATGTTTGTTATTTTTCCTAGTGTCTTGAATACAGGTCATTATTTTTTCATAATAGACCTACATTTATTATAAAAAAAATTTTAAAATATAATATTAAATAAAACATACTAAATATTATAATATTTGGAAAGATAATACTAAGGGCTACATACTTACAAAATGAAATTTCCAAATGACTTCATTTGATCCTCCAAAAAATCAAGTAAAATTGGTTTTTGTCAGCATTTTGATAGGTGTGGAGGAGACTCCGTCAAGGGTTTGATTTAAGCCTAGGGAGTTATATCCAAGGGGATTTGATATAACCCCCTTCAATAAAACCCCCATAGATGAAACACATCTAGGCTTAAATCATTCATTTTTCTAAAAAATATGTGATTTCAGGCAAAAATCAGGATGTCCCACAAGATGATTGGTTGATCAAATTACATGATAGTTTGAATTATATGGAGATGGATTAGGATTGGTATGAAGGCACAAGACCTGGTCGGATTTTGATTGGGAAATTAGATTAAGGTGCAAGATCTTGGATTATGAAATTAATTGGATGATTAGTCTTGATTGGATGGAATTTGGATTAAGGTGCAAGACCTTGTTGAATGATGTACTATTTAATTGGATGATTGGTTAGATGGGATGTGATTTGAGTAATTTAAGATGATTGGTTGATTAAATTAGATTGGATTGATTACATGAAGATTTATGGAGATTGATATGAGGGTACAAGGGTAAGTGCATGGAAATGGGGGATAATTTAGTGGCCAAACTTGAGATTTTTGGAAAAACACGTATGAGCCATAACGTGTACACATTATAATGTGTATGCATTATACTTTACAAATTCAATGCAAACATAATGCAAGAAAATCAAGTCATTAAAAACATGTGCTCATACACACATGTAAGTAATATAATGTGTATGCATTATACTTTGCAAATTCAATGCAAACATAATGCATTCACATTATGTTTGCATTGAATTTTGTAAAACAAATGCAAACGTAACATACTTGTGTTATGTTTGCATTGTTTTTTTGTAAAAAAACAATGCAAACATAACACAAGTATGTTACGTTTGCATTTGTTTTACAAAATTCAATGCAAACATAATGTGAATGCATTATGTTTGCATTGAATTTGCAAAGTATAATGCATACACATTATATTACTTACATGTGTGTATGAGCACATGTTTTTAATGACTTGAATTTAAATTTTTATATGATCCCACCCAGTTAAGCTTGAATTTCTAATCCTAAGGGTTGGTGATCCCTTTGATCTCCTAAATTCATGTTTTCAACATTTAAAACAATGAATTTGAACATCAACCTCATCAACTTTACATATTTTACATCAATATTTTATGAAACTACCACCAAAATGACGAGATGCTTCTTATCTTTGTAACCATTTAAGTTTTTAATATTATGAATAAGTTAAGGCATTTAATTTAATTTTATTTGAAGAGTGTCTTCATATTCCTCCAATACATGTATGTATTGATTTTTCTTTATAACTTTTGACCCGCTTATCTAAATTTGAAAAAAATAATAGGATTTTTCTACACATTCTATATATATATATAGAATGTGTAGAAAAATCCTATTATTTTTTTCAAATTTAGATAAGCGGGTCAAAAGTTATAAAGAAAAATCAATACATACATGTATTGGAGGAATATGAAGACACTCTTCAAATAAAATTAAATTAAATGCCTTAACTTATTCATAATATTAAAAACTTAAATGGTTACAAAGATAAGAAGCATCTCGAACTTTTGACCCGCTTATCTAAATTTGAAAAAAATAATAGGATTTTTCTACACTTCATTTTCTACACATTACATATATATAGTTTTTTGCAATTTATGTGATGCACAAACATAGTGATGCAGTTTCCAGGACACATCTAGTTCGAGAAATCACAAAAAATAAAATATTCGATAGAAAATATGAAAAATACACAACTTGTATTACTCACTCTTGCATATATTTTTACCAACCAATTTTTAAAAATACCTAATGCAACAAAAAAAATAGGGGGTGCACATCATTTACACTATGTTATATTTTAGTGATAAAAACAAGAACACTTTTGTGTGCACTCAACATTTCACCCTCTTAACCTTAACCATTTTTTAAAATATTAGTATTTTAGAAACTAGACTTGGAGTACTACAATTCTTATTCTTATCATATCTTCAAATTTTGAGTGTAAACATCTCAAATTACTTGCCCAAGTTCAAGCTTAGTTTATTTTAAGAAAAAGGTGGCTAGTTTTGATCCCCTTTTTGTCCCCCATTTCCATGCACTTACCCACAACACCTTGCTAGATTTTGATTGGGAAGTTATATTAGGAAATTGATTTGGATGATTGAGCTTAAGGCCATAAAAAAGGTTGGATGTGGGATGGATGATTGGTGGATGCTAGGATGAGATGGATTTGGAAGATTAGGATTATAGGATGGATTTTGATAAAGAGCAATTGGGTTTTGATTGGGGGTGGATTATGATTAGGATGGGTTTTAATTAAATTATGATTATATTTTGGGGATGATTTGATGCTAAGGAGATTGGATTTTGGGGTTGGAATTTGATTTTGGTTTATGGATGTTGGGATTTAGGGATTAGATGCTCGTTGAATTGTATGATGGATGATATGGGATGACTTGAATTGACTTGATAAATCTAGGACCTTTGGATTGAGCTGATGAGGAGAGTTTTGATATTTGAATGGATGAATTTCATGTGGACTGAGGGGTATAGGATATGATTCAAGATTTGGATGGTTAGGGATTTTAGCCTGTGACTTGAGGGGATGCTTTGGATTTTGTAATATTTTTTATGTGTTGGATTTTAATGGATAATGCATGGGTTTCACACAAATGAAAACATGCCAAGCACATGAATGCCCTAAATTATTCAAGTAGGTGTGTATACACTTATAGGCCCACCAATATGCCTTGTCTATTCATGGAGCATGTAAGGCCCATGATGAGGCACTAACCACTTTTAATCACTCAAGATCACTCAATGGTGTGAGAGGAGAGAATACATGACATACAAACATATTTCTAGGGACACAGGGTGAGTAGCTTCTTGGTACTAACTGCTAACTAATGCACTACAAACATATACGGTCGATGGTCCTATCTAGGCTTTACACGTTTCTAGGGGATGTCCACAATATACCCAAGGGTATGAGAGGTTGATGTCCATGAACAACAATCCAATATATAAGCATGTGGTTGGGGTCAAGTCCCCTCCCACTTCACCTTGTCCCCTCAAGCTTTGTAGGGAGGACAACAAGGCTATGCCAAACACGATGGTCCTCCTATGAGGTGAATCATTTGATTTCCCCCATTCTATACCCTACTAGAATGCATAGTTTGGGTCATCCCACAAGGTGATGAAATCCAAGGGTAGGCCTGCTAGTAGGGAAAGAAGATCAAGTGCTTTAGATTCCCAAGATTAGCTTGCAATGCGAAGGAAGAAAATATACACTTGAATCCTTGGGATTGAAACAAAAAATAAACAAGGTGTTTTTGATCTCTAAGATCACCTTTCAATGCAAGGAGAGAGCATATACACATATATTCCCACACGAGAAAAGAAAACAAAGTTCATTCACCTTAACATGCAAGTGTGCAACTAGATTAGTGTAAAAAATAAAATCTTGGACAAGTATTTAAGCTACACCACAAACATGTTAGTAGTTTGATAAAAAGAGTATTAGACCAATTATATGCTACAATAAAGGTGTTATCAATAAAAAACCAACCCCTACAAAAATTAATAAGTGATGTGTTAATATAGAAAAATAGATATAATCAATAGATTGCTTGCAATGTTTTGATAAATTTCAAAAAAAATTGCTAAAAGTGGATTATGTATGCAAAATTTATGCTTATCACAAGATTGAATACAAAAAAGGGGTTTCAAATTGATATACCTAATATTTCCAAATGAAGATTTTGGAACCAACGAAAAGAAAAAACTCTTACAACATATAATAAATCTTATTGTAACATTAATCATTCATACTGCCATAACAGCGATTAGCAAAAAAAAAAAAACTATATAAATTTCTCTAGAAAAATTGCAGACAAAGAACAATTTATGTCTTGGTAAAATCTATAAAAATCACCTCATCTATAGTGAAGTACTTTGAACTAGCCTTTTGCACCTATAAAAACTCAAAAATCTAATATCGTGGCAAAAAGTTATGAGCATTTGAAAAAAACTTATTTATGGATTACAAATGGTCCCTATGGATTGGTGTAGGAGCGCCTCTAGGTGGGCATCACGTAGGTGGCAAGATGGCGATACAGTGGGTGGTGCAAGGGAGGCGTCACTTAGGTGGCGCAGAGGTAGCGCTTTGGTTGCAAGGGGTTGGCAAAAAAGGGAGTTTTTTTTTCTTTGGCCAAAATTGCTTACCAATTAGTGGGTGAAGGATGTCGGTGGGGCCAACAGTTATGTATTGTGCCTACACAAGGTACTATGGTCCCTACATAGCAAGGTACCAATTTGTTTTATTTTGATTTTGTTTTCAAATTTTGTTTTATGAATTTTTTTAATTTTAGTTTTTTATAAAACAAATTAAAATTTAAAGAAAAATTATAATATTTTATTTTTATTTTACCTCCTTGTGACTATTATGTAGGCATATTTGTATGGCCTTGGACTAAAAAAATTGTCTCAGTTTGACTTGCATTAAATTTAATGAATTGACACTTGATCCTTATGTTCTAATGCCTTCTGAAGGCAATGGTAGAATCTATTTTGTGCCAAAGTTTTTTCTAAATTTGAGTGACCTACAAAAACCAAATCAAAGCCTCTAAGGGAACTTATAAAATCAAGCTAAACAAACCTGCAAAATCAAGATTCTAGATCAGGACCATGGGGTCCCACTAGGCATGCGAAAATGTATATGCTAAAATATGAAACAAAATGAGAAATAATGCATAAAAACAAAGAACCTATTTCATATCTAACAACACCTCAGATTAAGCAAAGAGTTAGCAAAATCAATGAAAACTTAGAAAGCTCTCACCAACACCAACCCTTGTTGCACCAAATGGTGGTTGTGCTTAAAATATTTTTATTGTTGAGATTGAATGTTGATCTTGCTCAACCTATAGCATAACTTTACATTCCAAGAGTTTGTTGCAAATGGCTTAGGTGTGGTCATATTTATAGATTGAAAGAATTAAAGATCAATGGATGAGACTGATTTAAGAGATCAATGGCTAGGGATGCTTGAGAGAATTCCATGCATGCAAAATGAAAGATTGCATGGATGATCATGGCTTAGATTGTACAAGTGATTAGCTAGTTAACTAGTTGCTTGTTTTAGTCAACTAGATTAATTAGTTAATTTTGATTGAGAGTCAACTAATGATTGGAAGAGAAAGTAGAAACTCAATAAACAAATAAGCCCTAATTATTTAATTTTTAGAGTGGGAGTGGAATAGTTACTAACAATTAACACTTTTATTTCTTAAGGGAGGCTACCGAATATGCCAAAAATTATGAAAACTTCAAGAGCTAGGGTTTTTTCTGTGCAGCTATTTCGGATGGTCTAGTCTCCAACAAGGCATCCTCAGTGGATGTTTGTGGCATTCCACCATGAATTTAGAAGTCCAAATAAATGGCGGCTATGGATTTGGGGTCGTGTGAAGTCTCTATGGGTTTTCCTGGGCCTTTGGTCACCGCCACGATCTCTCTGAAAGTTACTAAGGTTATCCATGGTTGTGCAAATGGATCGGCTTTGCATACTCCTATCTCCAAATCTCCTCCTTTGTCCAAACATGATGGTGCTAATGCTGGTCACGATGGTTTCTTTGGGTCTACTACATTGGAACAAATGTGCTCTGCTCAGACTCACAGGGTCTCTCCTTTTGGGTAGTGTGCATCAGAGTTTAAATATTCATTTCTAGAGATGGCCAAGTCTGGTTTGTCTCCCCCTCTGATTTCACCATAGAATCAAAAGATTTCCAACGGCAACAGACATTTTATCTAGTGCTCAGGTAAACCCCTATGGCTAAACTTTGATGCCTTTTTGATGAAGGAGCTATGTGAAAATGAAGAATTTTTCTCAAAGCATGGTTTAATCAATAGGTTCACCCATCGTTGGCCTAGTTTTCCTTATCTCCATGATTGGATTTTTAAATCTTGGTTACCTCATATGGATGGAGATCTAGAAATTTATCCCTACACAAAAGGTCTTTTCATTGTAATATTTGATTGCAAGAAAGACAAAAATAGCATTCTGAATTATGTGGTTGTGGGAAGAAAATATGTTGTAGCTGAAACCCTAGCATCCAAATTTTGATCCGACTACTGAATCATTCTCAATTTTGTTGATATTGGTTCACCTCCCAAATCTTCCCCTCCACTTTTGGTTCGAATCTTGGTTTGCAGCAATTGGAAACTCTATGGGCAAATTTGTGTCTATAGATGACAACTCTAAACAATTTTTCCACATAACTTATGCAAGGATTTTGGTGGAATTGGACATGTCCAAGGATCTTCTAGCTGAAATTATCTTGAGAGATAATGGACAATGTTGGAAATAGTCATTGGAATACAAAGGTTTGATCTTTAGGTGTAGGAGATGCTATCAAACCGGGCACATTGTAGCTGAGTGCCCATTAGTCAAATCTCAACCAAATCGGGCGGCCTCTTGGTGGAAGGATTCCTCCCCCAGGCATTATTCTATAATGAACTCTCCCAAACATAATTTAGCCCCTTCAAAGATGGATAACAAGAAGCAACATGTGGGAAAGGATAAGGAGATTCCCTCAGAGTCTAAGGCAAATAAAAAATTGTCCCAACTGAGTGAATCTTGTTGTTTGGAAAAGGTAGATTTACAACAAAGATCCTCTCTTGAGGTCACTTCTGAGACATCAATAATTCAATCTTTGGATTCTCCTAATTTGGTGGGGTCCCAGAATTTGGGGGTGACGAGCTCTATTCCACCTCATGATGCATTGGAATCCTCAGTTGCGCAGGTTTGTGTGGCAAGTTCGGAAGTGAATTGTCAACCACATGCTCAAGGGTGGATAGAAGTAAAAAGAAAGAAATATATTCCACCACATCAGGCAACTTTGAGAGCTTCAAAGAAGGGGGATAATATGGCTTCATAATTTTTGCATGAATATTTGTGTTTAGTTTAGGCTTTGTTACTGTAAGTGGCTACAGTAACCCGTGTATGGATTGTTCCCAATTGGGAACCGTGACTGTACCCCTAGTAGAGGGTTAATGCAAAATTATTATTTTATATTTTTTATATGGTAGTGGACCCCATGTCCACAAACTCTTACGTATCCAAAAAAAATTGGAGTGGGAGTAAATAAATTACATAAATGTTTGTTTTGTTTAATTAAGGTTGGAGTATAGAGGATTGATTGATTAATTAATTAAATTGTCTTGATTTATTTAATTAATTTTGGAAGAATAGTTGATTTATTAATTATTTAATAATTAAATAATTACTTAATTAATGTTGGTAGACAAATTGGAATAATTAATTAAATAAATAAGATTTATTTAATTAATCTTAAAGGAATAGTTAGGTGATGAGACAAATAACGATGGAATGGTGTGAGACAATTTTAGGTGTCTACATTATCATTCAAGGAATAGACAACACTATCGACAAGGGCATGGTGTGGTGGTCAAGTCACAAGGTTGTTGTGGTGGTTCAAACCCCCATTGGGTCAAAGAGCTTGTAGGCCTTGTGTATTCACTGGGCTGATGTGCTCGTAGGACATGTGCCTTCGCTGAGCTATCATGCTCATAGGTTGTGGGCCTTCACTAGGCTAATGAGCTCATGGGTTTGAACTTGGTGATAATGCCTTGGGGACTAAGACCTCCCAATAGTGGTCTTGACAATACAACCTTGGGAAGAGATCCCCCATAAGGGTCTCTCTAGGCTTGGACCATGCTAAAAAACTGAGTATCCCTCATCAAAAAAGGAATAGATGGCACTAGAAAATCATAGCTAATCAACTACATTAGAAATTCACTTAATAATCCAAACTAAAACAAACAAATCTTGCTACTCGCACTTGTACCTACAAGAGTTGCTACTTTTAACATCCATGCCTTGAGAATCCATGCAAGCCTCTAAATTCCAATAAAAGAAATGCAATAATTACAAGGACAGTCTCTAACACTATTTCAAGAAGAGATGGAAAACAAAGAATACATCTTCATTGATGAGATGAGATTTGTAGGCCCAAATCTACTGCTAAAAATAGATAGCCACTTCTGTGAGGCATTCCCCCACTAATAACATGAATGCTTTAGTGGTATATCCATAATCCTTATTGGTGACCTTGCCCAACTACCACCCATTATGGAAAAACCTATATACACATCACACTCAACTACAAGAATCTTGTGGCATACATTTACCACAACTGTCACACTATAAATGATATTCTAACAAAAAGGTAAAAATCATAGTCAAATTGTCTAGACCACAATCATCAAGACTGAAGATGCTAGCTGAGAAAGGATATCTATTCTTTCTTTATGCTTTTGTTATCTGGGGGTTGTCCTTTTGTTGTTCTTTTTTATTTATATTATATATGTTCTACATCTCCTTTTTATCATCCCACACCTCATGGGACTCATTTCTTGTTCTTGAGGGCTATTATTTTGTAAAAGGATGGGGCCCATTTCAAAACCTCTTTAACTTAATAAAAAAAACCATGGTCAAATAGAATTTTGTAATATATTACATAACATATGCAATTCAAAACCATGCAACATGACATAGAAACACTAATGAACCATACAAATAAATCACTAACTATAGAATAGAATGAGAATAATTTGACCTCTTCATGCATTTATTTACCATAAACAATCTAGCCACACCACATAAATCAAAGATGTTGAAGCTACTAAACCTTTTAGTAACACTTAACGTTGCTTAGAATATACAAGAAAAACCAACCAATGATACCTATGATGACCAAATCTAACAAGAGGTGCTCCAATGCATAAGTCAATGGGTGATGCTAATAGCGAACTTATGGATTGAAGTTGGCCTTGTCAATGTGTCATTAGGAGAAGTTAGAGCTATTTTTTACAATCTTAATTCCAAACCCCTACACTTTCCAATGTATGTGGTAGTACAATTTGATAACTATGGAGGCCCAACATGGGATATGGAAAACCCATAAAATAGACCTTTAATACCTATAACACATGATAATCATAGACAACTCCCCCTATTCATGTCTTGGGTAATTACAAACCAGAAATATCAAGGCCTCACATTAAACAAGGCTGCAATAAACATCAGTGAGATTGAAACACAAGGTCTAACATTTATAGTCATATTTAGAGTCAAATCTATAGAAATCCTTCCCATAAAACATGGATTCTCCTCTGACTAATTCTCAAGAATGTAGAATAATCCTTATACCACCATCAAGAGGAAAGAAGAGGCTTGCTTACAACTATTATCCTTGTAACACATCAAGGTAGACACAATTGCTTCTACTCTCCTCAATAATTCAAATTAACTAGGTCACAACAATGTTACTAAACACAATAATGCCTCCCACTAAACACCACCTAGCTCACACCTTGGTTGTTATTCACCCTATACCCACAAACCACAACCTTTTCAAAAAAGGGAAAGCAATTTGGGTTGAAGGTCCCTTGCTACTAACCTTGTTTCCATCCCCAAATGCCCTACTATGCTCCCCGTGACTAAACATCATAGGTGCATGCCTAAAAAAGACTGCCAAAATCCTCAACAAAAGGTGGTGAGTTGTAGTATGAACCTAATGTCTCAACCAGCTAGCAGAATGAGAAACAAAATGATGAGTGCCACAATTGAAACAACTTGAGGGACTAAGTGGAAAAAATCTAGGAAAGCCTCCACCTGCGCAACAATGTGATGAAATGGTTCTTGGCCCAACACCACTCCACCTAGCAAAGAATGCAAGACATAGAAATGAAACTATTTAAACAAGTGAAAGAACATAGGAAACATGGGTGGATGAAGACATATGGCTAGAAGTGGAGAAGTTTTTTGCTACCTTCCAGAACTGGGAGAACCTGGAGAAGAAAGTTACCATCATGTAGAAGAATCAAAAGGAGTTGAAGGTGAACTTTCCTTAGGTGATTTCCTTCAACAAGGAAACAATCAAGAATTCCACTAGCATCCTATATGTCCTATAGAGCGAGCTCTAGAAAAGGTAGAGAGAGACTAAACAGGAAGGCTTGGCCAAAAGGACCAATGAAAAGACCATGTGATAAAAAGGAGAAATGATAGCTCCCAATGATGACCCCTTGGAGGTGACTTTTGTAAATCAGGTCAATTTCCTGACCGATGAGTGGCAGGCAATCAATGGTCTTTAGAAGTTGGTGGATAATGAATAAGTTCTATGTTTTCTTTGTTGTATTTCTATTGTTTGTGAGCTAGTACTCTCTTTTTAGGTTGTTTATGCTATTTGTTGTTTTTTTGACAGTCCCATACCTCTTTGAACTCTTCCCATCTACCTAATGGCTATTGTTATGTAAAATGGTCCCAGCCATTTCAAAATCTCATTTTTATCAATATCAAAAACAATGTTACTTATATTCTTGTGAAATGATGTGTAGGTCAATGCCAAAGACAATGAAGACATTATTGATAAGGAGGGCTCCCCATTTAGTATAAGTAACAAAGCATTATGAACAAAACAATAAAACATATGAAATATATATTCCTATTCCTACTCTTTACTTTCAATTTCCAATTATGGTAGCTATTTGTAATCAAAATAGCATGTGAAGGCCATGTATGCATAATACTTCTATTATTTATAGTCCTATAAACTATAGCTCTTGATAGAGCAACCTTCAAATACATGTACCTAAAACACAATAGCTTCTACTCAAATTTGATTACATTGAGCTTGCTCATAAAACTTTATTAAGTTTCTCCTAACCAAAGCATTTCATAATTACACATTAAATTCCAAACTTACTAAGGTGATACATTATGATCCATACAATGAGGACAAACCTTTCAATTTGACACCGAAATAGTCATAGTGAAATTTGAGACTATAAATGTCTAATTAGCAATGGAGCAATGCTTGTCTTCAAGCAATATGTCTATAGGTTGACATGTCAAATCATTTATAGACCATGTTTTCTTTAGGTGTCAAATTATCCATACTCCTAATACCTCTCTCACTTTTATTAATACTAAAGAAAATATGAAAGGTAATCAAGACACACATGCACAAACAACTTGGTTATTTGATACAAAAAAGTAAAAGTAAAGCTCAATTATATCAAGTTGACATTACATTTACCATGTGATTGAATTAATGTATTTGCACCTTGTTCTAACTATCTAGTGCAAACTGCAAGCATTACACTTGGAACAATACTCTATTATATTTGTTAACATCTATGCTATGTCACTACAATAGTATAGCATATGCATTTCAAATCCATGTATACTTACTTTCTAATTAATGTGTAGGTATAACATGACTAAAATAGAGGACCACCAACATTCTAACAAGGCCTAAATCAGATAGTTTACATATTCTTATTGTCGAGCATCGAAAGAATTCAAAAGTAAAGAAGCCAACTTTTGTACAAGTACTTATCACCTCTCTGATGCATATACTTAAATTCTCACAAACAAATGAAAAATATATACATATTAAAGCACCTTCCAAGACACACAATAAAATGTCATGCATTAAGTTTAATGCTTCAATACCTTGTATAATTTTATGACCTACATGTTAAGCCTATGCTCCTTTTTGAATTGAATAGATTTTGTTCATTCAATTCTAACATATATATTTGGTATCTTATTTGAAAAAAAAAACACATTTCGTTTTTATTATTTCATGAACCATTTTAACTTACAATTTGCCTACCAACATAATCATTCCACCTCCAAATATTACAAGTGTAGTTGTAACTGGATTGGACTTTAGTATGCCATTTAAGACATAAAACATGTAGCTATAGACAGTTTGCTTTGAATTCCATACCTTTTGATGAACCAGCTGAACCATTCATAAGCATGGAGGAACCCAAGGAGAGAATAAAAATGTTTTGAAACTTTAAAGAAATCATATGCAAGGTGGCAAGGGATGAAGGGAAAATGTTTAGTTTATCAGTTCCTATGTGGAGTATCTTCTTCTTAATTAGTAAAGAAATGCTGAATGTAAAAGAGAACGTGTTGTCGTGGTCGATGGAACCAAAGCTGAGGACAAAGAAAGTTGCCGACAACCTAGGAAAATCCCTCAACCGAAGGGCAATAAGGAGAAACGCCATTTTGTCTTCGTTGGCCTTAAGGTATCTAGTAGCCCACGCCGTGCCAGCTATTTCTCAATTTTAAGAATGAAAGAAGACGATAAATTTTCACCAACAAAAGGGCGGTTCAACGTGACTGAATTGGAATATTAGTTTAATGTAGCACATATTCGAAATCACGTTAATACTTAATTTTCCTATTAATGTTGGATTACATTTTTTAATTTTGATAGGGAATTCTTTTATGATACCACAAATTATATGCATACATCAAAATTGTTAAAAAACAAGCCACCCGATTTGTGAGAAAAACAACCAATAAGAAGATTTCTTAAAAACACAAACATGTCTAGCTCTCAATGGGCCAACTTAGGTAGAGGACCCACTCCATCATTATCCTTAGAGACTACTTGGCCTCCCAACAACTTTAGAAACCTTGTGCTTTGAAACAGTGAGAAGGTGAGTGGTATTATATATTTCCAAACTTTCCTTTCTCATTATCCAAATACAAAGACAAATTATAGTGATTTATTTAAATGGGATTGTGTTAAAATTTGTAATTGTTTTATATTCCGTTGAAGGCGAATGGCCAATATAGATTAAGTGGACTCATTAAGATTATTTCTTAAAAGAATGAGATTATTATAAGGATTCCATTAAGATTCCATACCTTTGCCATCAAATTAAATATTTAGGCTTATAGTTTTTAGATTAATTTTGTTTGAAAAACTTTATAATGGGCAAGAACCTCTTCACCTAATACCTTGTCTAAGATATTAAATTTTTTCCTCGAGTAGCACTTAAAGATTGTGTCGCTATACAAAAAATATTTGGCTAAGTAACCCCAGAACCTCTTCACTTAATACCTTGCCTAAGATATTAATTTTTTTCCTTGAGTAGCACTTAAAGATTGTGTTGCTATACAAAAAATATTTGGCTAAGTAACCCCTTTTCATGGCAGCTTGATCAACCAAGATGATTTTGAAACAACGGAACCTAAACAAAGAAAACCACACAAAATAAGACAACTAACAATGCTAATATAGAAGGGAACAATACAAGAGATATACACATAGAGGCACAGAAGAGAAGGGTGTTGTGTATACTTTAGTGCGTAAAATAACACAAAGAAAGCCTTTTCCATATCAAGACTTTGAAACAAAGTCGATTCTCAACTAATACTATGATTACATCCTCTCATACCAAAAAGATATGGGACAAGATCAAAAGATAAGATTAATGATTTCTCTTCCATGGATAGAGTCCTTTTCAAAAAAATGTATTAAGTTCCATTCATCCAAATCATTGTACTTCTTGCTCGAGAAGGAAAAATTATTTACCTTGTATTAATAAATGTATCGCTGATGATATTATATTCTTGATAGCAATGACAAAGCACAACCTTATTTAATTGATTGCACAAGAGTAAAGCTTCATCCAAGATAATGTTCAATCTCCAATCCTATAATTAGATTTTTCTCAAACTATTGATCATAACAAGGGAGACCCCTTCTACTTTCAAACTTTTAGACCCAAACAAAACAATTAATTTGGTCATACTTTCAAAATAATCAAAACTTTTTTTTTTTTCAATTTAATACCTTAAAAAAATCACTATAACAAAAAGAAAAAAATAAAACACCACATCTACACCTACCAGTGCTAAATTTCAACTAACTAATCCTTAAAAATTTATTTTACAACAATCACTTAAAAAAATAGATTTCACTTGTAAAAAAATTATCAATTACCTCATTAAGAGTGTAGTTCTCTACAATTGAAAGTAATACAAAAGATTGAAGGGCGCATGGGTGAAACTTTCAGCCATTTAAGTAAAATAAAATGTTAGAAAAAAACCACTCTACTTAAACATCATCCACTTCAGTCGTCAAACAGTCAATAGTAATTTTACACCTCATCTGCACCAAAAAGTGGTAAATATTTGTTCTATTTTTATTGGTCAAAATTAACATTTAACTATTGAGGTGGATGATATTTAAGAATAACCTAAAAAAGCAAACTAAATAAGTTAAGAGTCCCTCTTAATTACTAGATTCCTGATTTTGTTTGAATGTACAGCTGTATTTTAAAATATACATTGTTAGCATCACTCTCTGGTCTGAGTTCCTTGTCAACTTTACACTAAGTAAATACTCGAAGCTAAAAAACTATTGTTTGAAGCCAAATTAACTAAGTTGAAGCTATTTATATTAGAAAACTTTGCAGCCTTTTTCCAAAGCTTGAAGAAGCTGTATAACCAAGGGCTTCTTTTCAGTCAGTCATGGCGAGCTGCTCAGATTTTAAGAAGGGCTACTGGACAAAAGAGGAAGACCATCTTCTGAAACAACATATCCAACTTTACGGGGAAGGTCGCTGGAGTAGTATTCCTACAACAGCAGGTCTGCATACAAATCTTCTTACTTGTAGTGTTAGATAATTCACAGAATATTGGATCTGGAAATATCATTGCCCACAAATTTAGTTGCAGTATCAGTTCTTATTCTTACATTTCAAGTGAGAAATTTGGCTGAATTCAAAGTCAGGTGCTTCTATTGATTTGTCTTTATTAGTTTCACAGTTCCACTACACTCATCCTTCAATGGCCTAGTACATTAAGGCTCATTTATATATTAGGACTATTTTTAAACATCATTCTAAGGTGAAGTTTTGTACAGGTTTGTTGAGATGTGGGAGGAGTTGCAGGTTACGGTGGATGAATCATCTTCGCCCCAATGTAAAGCGTGGAAACATTTCACAAGACGAAGAAGAGCTCATTATAAGGCTGCACAAGCTGCTTGGAAACAGGCATGTCCACAAACCCATTCGTATAGTTTCATTTACATATCAAACCGCTTAACAATTCAACAGTTAATAATACTTTCAGACTTATCTACACTTAAAAGTGCTAATTTTTTTTAGCTTTGACTAAGAAATCTCGTTATACAGTAATTAACTGCAAACTAGGTTTGGTTTTTGCAGATGGTCATTGATTGCCGGTCGGATGCCTGGAAGAACAGACAATGAGGTGAAGAACTACTGGTATAGCCGGTTGAAACATAGGGTCGGCATTAAAGTAACAAGACCTAAGGTTACCAGATTAACTTATAAACCTAACAATCTGCTCACAGCAATTGAATCTGGAAAAACTGCAGCAATATGGAAGGGCAAAGGTAGAGAATCACAAGGCCTGGATATTGGAGAAGAAGAGAAGGAGCCATCTAAATGTCATGCAATTGAAAGAGATGGTATCCTAAGCTATCCCTCTGCCTCTGCTGCTGATGAGCTATCATCTAGCAATATATATTTGTTTGAAGAGTCAATCTCCCTCCTTGACTTCTGTTATGAACAGCAGAATGAGATAGAACAATGGTTGTGAGAGAAATTTGGCTTTTGTTTTCCATATATGGACTAAGTTCATGTGTCGAGTAGTTTCAGATTTGTTCTTCTGAAACGTTCTGTAAGCCTTATCTACCTTCTGTTCGACCGAAATGAATAGAATTATAGTAAAATAGGTTCGATTAGATCTAGATTCACTTCATTGCTGTTGATCTTCCGTCTGGTTGTCCTGTTGGCCTTGCAGTAAAGCCAGGACTGGCCAGAGTCAGGTCTCATCAACCCAAACAAAATAAATTATTTTGCAATAATATCTCAAATCCTCAAATCCGTAGACACGTCAGAGCATCAAATGAATCACATTGACGTCAGATAATAATCCAAAAAAAGCTCTTTTTGGCAAGCCACTATGTTATCCAGTCCACCCAGCCACAATCATGTGAAGACAGCATTGATGATTTGTTACGTAAAATTCTTTATAAATGGGAGGAGTGTGGCGGGACCTTTCTTTATGACAATTCCTCCCCCCACGCCCAAAATACAATTCTAAAACACTAAATTATGGGTATTATATATTAAATAATAATAATAGAAGATTAAGAATAAAAAGTGGTCGGTAGTATGTATAATTTATCAGAATAAAAGTAAGAAACATTTAAAACTAGCGCCGATAGAAAAATTGAGTTTAGAAAATTTGCCGGTGTTTTTTCACAGCGTGAGACAATTCCAAGCACTATAATGTTCACATATAAAAGCTTATCGGCTAATTAACGATAATAAGTTAAATCATTAAACACACATTGTCTTTACTAAGTATAAGTTGTATCAAAAGGAGGGGGAGGTGAATTGTCTTAAAAGATTGAGGCATCAGTTAGGGGATAGCTGTCCAGAAAGAGGATCAAGGGTCTTCCGATTGTTCTAAGAGTAAGGTAAACATCAAGAAACACATGAACTTTCTCATTAAGAGGGAAATAGTAGCCAATAGCTTCAACATTGAAATTAGCACTATTTCTAATCTTTCAGCTCGCTAAAACAAAATCAAAGCTCAAAAGAAATTTTAAATTCTAGCAATGTTACCTGGCCACAAAGCTATATCCCCCAAAAAAAGTAGTTCTCTAGGAGAAAAATCATAGATGAAAAGAAGACAAAAGAAGTGGATCAATTTCCCAACATCATAGGCTCAAGGGCAAGTTTATAAAAGGTGTTCGAAAAACTCCAATTTGTGACAAGCTAGACATTAAGGATGAGCAAGTCTAATATGCTATGTATAAGTCTTTCTCTAATAGGAAGTGTAATGCCCATGTTCACACATGGACAAAACACACTAAAGGTCACAATTTTTTTAAACTAAAGGACACTACCCAAGACAACACAACAAGTGTGCATAAGTAGCATTGCCATGTGCAACGATGCACATGTAAGAGTTGGCTATGAAGATAGCCACCTAAAATCTAGGATTTTCATGAAAGCACAAGAGAGACCAAATGAGAGAATAATTCTATTCTATCACAAAATATAAAATTGTTACATAATGTACATGATATGCCTTGCTTATAAAGACAAGGTTGAGATGTAGGACTCATTAGGATAATGACAAGTTTCTTAGTCCTACAACATGTGACAACTAAAAGATAAGATGCTAATGAGAGGATAAGATCACATGACAACCTAGAAACATCTAGACTTATCCTAAGTAAACTTAACTTGTGAACATGTGTGAATAGGACTAACTACTAACTAGTTGGATAATGTGCCTAGTTCACACTACAAAGGGGAAATTGTTTAGGTAATATCCCTATTCACACCAACAACCCCCCCTTAAGTGCAACTTAGGGAGAAGTAGACAAATGCAAAGATACAAAAATGGATGAAGATGG
Source organism: Cunninghamia lanceolata (assembly GCA_027924645.1). Classification (NCBI taxonomy): domain Eukaryota; kingdom Viridiplantae; phylum Streptophyta; class Pinopsida; order Cupressales; family Cupressaceae; genus Cunninghamia; species Cunninghamia lanceolata. The sequence continues at coordinate 8,285,712 of BSBN01000460.1, forward strand.
GTTCTGACTACTAGGCCATGTTAGGGACCCATGCACAAATAATGTCTCACATACGGAGTAAAGGAGAAAAACCCATAGGAAAAAACCCCTCTCCAAAAGAGAAAAAAGAACAAACAAATATGTACAAGTGATAATTTAGTAATGGAAGGAGGACTCAACATCAATACCCCCAAGTACTACATCCATCATGAATACACAATCAAAAGTCCCCTTTTACGAGGGAAAGAGTGAGACTAGATATCCCCCCATAATGAAGTAGCTCCTTGGCCAATGGTGAATGCTAGAAGACAGAAGAGTATCCAATGCTTACAAACAACATTTCTCCCCTTAGGAAGAAACCAAGTCACTGGTGTATGTAGAAGAAACTCCAACTCCAAAACAAGAGAAGAGGGAAGAAGTCTCATGAAGTAGGATGCCTCTAAAAACTGCTCAAATGTCCACATGTCAAAGAGTGCCACAACTAAATCAAGAGTCCTAGGCCTACTTGAAGAATGTGACAATCCAAGACAATAGGAAAACTAAAGATTATCAATCTCCAAAGATAAAGATGTTGTGACAATGGTTATGATATGACTATCATCAAAGAGGCGAGTTAACCCCTCAAGTGTGTCCTCCAAATCTACAAGATGGGACTCACAATTTAACAAGAATGATATGTCTACCAGATAAGAGTCCCAATGAGGTGGATCTGGAAAATAATAAACATCCTGTTGATCAGGATTAGGGTCAAGGGAAGTAGCAATCAATAAATGTGAAGGCTCAACAAGGGTCTTTGTAGGAGGAGTAGAAACCTCATCATCCTCATCATCATAATGTGCAAGGTGTTCCAAAGAAACAAACTCCTTTTTTGTATCATAGTCATATGGTATATTATCTGAATCATCAAGAGGTACAAGACAATCTGAAACTGTTGATAAACAGATTTGTCACTTCAAAAATAGGTACTAAAGCAATGACTTGCCCAATGAATGGTGACAAAAACTATCTAAACAGTTGGAGAGATCACCAACTTAATGACGATCTTCCTCTGCGTTGAAAGGGGCAGTCCCTCATATGATTTAATTTGGGTTTTTAGGGTATTCTTTTAACCAGAAAGTGGGAAAGGAAAGAGAATTGAAATTGAAAGGAAAGAAAACCCTATATGAAAGACATAAGAAAAACACCCAGGTTTCCCAAGAACAAAATAGGATAAAAGAGTGTGAAGAAACAAAAGATACAAATCTTCATTAGTTTCCTACCCACGAATGGTAAAAAATATAATAAACAACTATCTTTTCCAACATGCAAAATAGGTCACATATTAGACACAAGAATAACATGCAACCATCTCATAACACAATGTTCTGTATAAAATTTAGATACAACCACATATAGTAGGAAAAGCATTAAAGAACGAGTATAAGCTAACATAAGAAAACCTATAATCCAGAAGGAAACAAACAAACACAATATATTGAAAATATCCCTTCGATTCTTCAAGTAAAAGAGAACACAATATTCCCCAGAAATCCTTGTACAATGGTTGTGCTGGAAAAGTGAAAAACGCTGCTAGAAGTTACAGAAAAAAACCAAAAACCTCTTCCCAAGCTCTCGCAATGAGAAGTTCAGAAAAAGATCTCGTACAATAGGAAATTATGAAATTTATATCCTTTTCCCCCTTTCCCAACTGATTTGTAACTACCTCCTTTAAGACTTTACAAGACATTTTAAAATATTACAAAGATCTTTTTAATGAGCGAGTACTTTTCAACTCATTAGAAAAAATGTTTTAACAACATTAATAGAACTGACTTTATGATTAAATATTGAGTTATCATGTGTTACATCCCCAACTTACAATTAGACTTAATTATTAACTTTGCATGATATTCAGGAGGGTTAGTCATAGTTAACTGGTTTGGTATTGCGGAAATATCTGAATTGATCATTGTTAATGATGTTAAGGATTGATGTTATTTAGTTTTGAACATTAATTACTTTATATTATGAGATATGATTATGATGCACTGATCATGATTTTGTGGTCATGAGTGTGAGCAGGAAAAGTTAACGACCTTCAAAGAAGGAAGGAGGGTATCATCCTAGAGGAATGGTTAGATGTCGAGAAAACAAGGTTGATTAGTCATCTGAGTATCACTTTCTATGTCTTTCTAAATCCCTTGTAAGTTACCAGGAGTCATGTCTTCCTTCTTTGTAATTCCATCCTTGTGAGTCATTTTGTTGACGATGTTTTAACGACTAGACGATGTTATTGGAACGTCTCAAGTCGTATGATAGTTGAGTTAAGAGTCGATGAGATCTCTCTTTACCCTACTCTTAAATAGGGATATTATTTCTTTATTTTATAGTCAATCGACTAAAGTTACCATTGTTGATGGGGGAGAATTACTCGACCCCGATTGCTTAAGATTTTAGTGTGATATCTTTTGCTTTCATCTCTATGATGATTTTGAATATGTTAATAGTTCATCGACCCATGTCTTTAGTCGAGGCTATTTATATATTTTTGGTATTTGCGGACCTCTTTAGAGGTCAATGTTATTAACTCTTGTCATTGGCGAATAACAATCTTATCTTATCTTATCTTTTCCTACCTCATCGATATCCTTAAACCCACAAGGAGTGGGAAAGGAGAGAGAATTGGCTGAGTGAGTAGCGTGGATCAAAGATCCTGCTAGGTGGCAAGCCCAAATGGCATGCAAAGAAAATGCTTTAGTTGGTTATGAATGCCATCTTGGGTGTTTTTGGTAGGTTCAGTTGAGTTGAGGGGGTACAAGTTTTGTTATCTTTTTTTGGGAAGATAGTCTAGGAAAAGGAATTAGGTGCGCGGGTGGCAAACACCAGGAGCTTCTTTTTCTAGTTGCAAAGTGATGCCATGGAAGGTGTTATTTTCTCTCACTAGACTCAATCCAATCACTCTTGAAAGTTTGACTCACTGAATTATAGGCCTTCCTTCACAATTGCACCTAATTCCTTGTAACCTTATTTTAGAGGTTTTTTCAACGTAACTCATAGAATATTCCTTCAACCCACAAGAGGGTTAGATACCCATTATTGAGTTATTCAACATTTCAGGATTTGAGGTAGGGTTGTTTTGAAACACTTCAGCTTAAAATTGACTGTCCTTGTTTTTCCTAGGCCAATTAGCCCACTTTTCCAAAGCAAGTACTCAAAATCCTTCACCCAAACTTCCCCAACCTATTCTATCACCCTTTTCAGGTTGCCAATAGACAAAATCAATAGGTTTTAGACCAAGATAGTCCTTCTACATCATCAAACTACCATACCCTTGCTCGAGGCCTGTTTTAGGCTAGTTTCCATGAGGGTTTATTGGATATGCACCTTCCACACCTTGCCAAACTTTGTCAATGGTTCAAACACCTTAGGTTGGACCTGTACAAGCTTCCCAAACTGTCCTTTGTCCTTTATCAACACTATTTCTTCAAATTTACACTCGAAACCACCATTTTCAAACCAAATTCAGTCAAAAACTCTTGGGACAGCCTCCAAAACCCCATCAATTCACCTTCCCTACTCTTGGAACTCCCATTAACAACTAAATCTACTCTACCCCACCCATTCCACCAATTCACAGAGACACCTACTAGTTGAATGTGTGTAGATTCATTTTGAAGAGCTTACAAACCCTCAAAACAGGGTATACATAGGCAGTTACAGGAAAATGCTTCAAACTTCCACCTTATTCAATATGAAACGTTCAACCCAAGTTCAAATTGTTGTTACCTCAGCCCTTTATCAAGTTCATAAGTGTTTAGAACATTCTACCCTTGTATGGAACCGTACCAGGGCTGGAAATGGCAGAATTACATAGAAAATATAGTAAAACAAGGATATTTGTTATTAGTTTTCACTTCAAACCACTTCAAATCCTTTACAACAAACTTTCCCACATATATACATGTTTTCCCTCCAAAAACCAACCACCTAGACTGATTCAAATGACCATTTGCACTACTTGACTCTTGGTATTCCGCTATGATGTATTTTTGCCCTTTTACATAGTATTTTTTGATGACATTACAAAAATATTATACTCTTACACAAAATGAATCCCTATTACATGCTAAGTGGTCTAATAAGACCTTATTCACTTGAAAAAAAGACTCAAACACACCTAGAACCTAACAAAGACCAACATCAAGACCTTATTTACAAACTTTGCACAAGATAACATGGTGCTCTTGCACCACAGAGAATCATAGTCGGTGAGAACGACTAGGATAGCTAAAACTGTTCGAGCTCTGCGAGCTGCAGCTTTAACAATCTGTGATTGATATATATATTTAGGTATCTTTTATTTAGAGCCCTCTGCTCATATAATGTGTTACCTACAATACGGTATAATCTCCTTTCGTATGATAGTAATGTCAACACTGCCGACTATAAAGATTAAGAAATGCATTGTTTTTAATGCACAGTGTTGAGATTGTATATCTATTTATGCATAACGTTGAATGTTAAGAGTAATTGAAGACTCTTGGAGCCCAAAATTAAATATAATTCATGATACTTTGAAATTATTGCTCTTTGAGGCACTCAACCAGCTTGAGGCCAAAAACCCTACGTGGGTTTGCATGCTTGAGTGTCGTAGGTTTAAGTTGTTCCTATGCGCCATGCACTATGTGCCATACATCTTAATGATGTCTTACATCTTTATGATTTCCAGTTGTTAACTCTTGCAAATCTGTAGATGTTTATGAGCCCAATAGGGCAGCATTTTGTATGAATGAATAATTAGTGGTATCTACATGTTGAACAATCCACACCATTATTTCTGATGGTCGTAGGTTAAAATATGTTAAACACAGAAAACCCAAGATAAATTGGGTCGTGCTATTGCACTCGACACCTTATTCTACCAACTCGATAGAAAATATAATAAGAATCAAATGGCAATCAATAAATATACATGTAATGTGAACATGATAACTCTTTGAGGAGAGTAACATAATAGTAATCATACACTGTCATAGTTATGTTGTTATGACAGACGAGACTTCAATCTTGTTTTCATTATGATGTAAGTCTTGACATATCCTTTGACATAAGAATCTACTCTAGCTCTGTTATAAGCTAGTGGTTTTATACGAGATGAATGCCAACTATATAAGAGGCAGTTATGTTTTATATTTGGCTTTATTAAAGAATTCCAAAGGAGAATTTAGAGGTGTTCGACTCTATGAGTCTTTATGAATCTTTAAAAGGTATTATGATAAGAGTCTTTTCTTTTATTATGAAATGGTTTTTAACCTTGCCAATAGGTAAACAAAGTAAACATTGACCGAGTAGGGCGAATGTTGGAAACAAGAATGTATTCATTATTCAAGAAAATGGGATAATATGATGTGGAGTCATGAGTAACCGTGTCATTATGAAACGAAGAACCTAAGTATGGTTTTCGAAATAACATTCTAGTGTCCAAGGATTGGACCTAAATGCATTAAAACCTACTTATACTAGACCAAGAATGGTCAATGTTGATATGACTTGCATAGTGGAACAAGGTGGCGAGGAGTCACAAGTTCCACGTTATGAAGTAACCTTTTTTATCATAACCAAACCATGATGGGAGTCGAGTGTCCTGATATGGGCAATTAATCGAATTGATCCCGTTTGTTCTAGACCTAGATAGAAAGGTCAATTTGAACTTACTATAGGACATGACAGCTTATAAGTCTAGTCAAGGTGGTGGACATACAACAACGTTCAATGCTTAACATTCATGTATGTAAAATCTTTGGCCATAGTAATGCATCTGTCTCTGCATGTATTGTCAGTCCATAGTGCTCCAAATGGCCTAGTGTCTCCAGTAGTGTCATACATAGTTAGAGTGGATCTATAGTTGTGTGACCGTGAGACATTAAGAAGGATGCAATACCATGGTTAACCTAAGGGTTCCTAATATCTAACGTTTTCATGAAGGGTAGGGCCACTTCCAGTTTGGAAGTTGAGCGGAGGACTGCAGGTCTATGGTTAGTGGAAAAGCACCAGGATGATGCTCTTTGAAGCCCAAGCATGAGACAAGCCAAGGCTTATGGAGATAGATGTCATTAGTTCCAGATATAATGTTTGCATTTATTACCAGATGGTCTATTGTAAGATATGAATTGATTTATGATGCCTTGTGCATAACTTGTACTTGATTAGTGATGGTTACTCACTAAAGATTTGTAAATGATTATTGTATTGTAAACCTTGTTATATTTTGATTAGAATGCCAGCTTAATTGATGAAAAGATAATGATTCTTTTGGTTAAGAATTGATTTACATAATCATGTTGTTAACTAATCTCTTGATTAAGATGAATGTTTAAGTTAAATCTTGAGCATTATGGATTGTGATGTTACATCATGCAACTTTGATGGGCGTATGGTTGTTAAGGCATTCTGTCAAATAGTTTGAATATACTAGTTGTAGGTGTTCATTTATGCTCTTTGCATTCCTCAACTTCTGCGAGTATTGTAATTTTCTATATAACACTCATGTATTATAAACATTTGATCTATATGTGAATAATATCTCTAGTTAAAATAATGCCACCTGAATGTAATTACAAACTTTCCATATTCTTCCCCTTCAAAGTAAATGTCTTAAACCCTGAACATACCCTCTCTTGATTTCTTAAGTCAGCTTCTCCAAGTTTGCATAGATTTCCTATGTCTATGGATGTGATATACATCTGTATAAAAATAATATATCATTTTATGACCTTCAATCCAACTACATTCAGGGATCCTACCATGTGAACCTTGCCTCACTTGTTCACTTTTTCATAAATATTTGAGTGAAAAATAAATAGAGGCAATTTAGGGTTCAGTCTACAAAGAAAATTTGGTTCTGAGCACTCTAGCATCCAAATGCACAAGTTGACTCTGGAGAGTATTTGCAAACATATATTTGATAGAAATGTCTCCATATGTCGGGCTTTCAAAATGGTCTCCACCCTTCCTACTCAAGGAATACACAGTGAATATAAATAGACCCCTGCAATTGCTTTGGCCTTTCCCTGTGGCACCCTTATTTAGGTCAATTTCACCTTGTCTATGCTTCCGCATTTACCATACAGGTCAGATTAGAATTCTAGCGAAAAACTCCTCTATCCTTCGCGTTTAGATGGATGTTTATACCCTGTCCTAAAACACCCATATTGGCACGCAAACAGGAAAATGTTGGCCGAGGATATGGAATTTGGCCTTACATCTGCCGCCAGCATTTGCTTGAAAGTTTCTAAATTCTTTTCAACAATCCATTTTGTGTATATACTGCTCTCATTGTAGTCCAGGAGACAACATTTCTTTGAGTTTCTCTATCAATCATTTCACGTGCCTTGTTCATCCTTGGTGAAGCTTCCACATTTTGCAGTCATGGCATTGCAGGGGAGGAGTCAGGAGTTGAGAAGGGAGAACAAACAGATTAGTGTAAACATGAAGAAAACCCAGAGGTTTGGGAGTTTTCAAAACCATGAGAACCTTCGAATAGTTTTAGTTCAGGCTTTGGTTCTCGAGAGGAGTGAAAGCTCTAAAAATGTGATTTTAAAATATCCCTTTAAGAGCAATGTCGATGGTTAGACAAGTTGTGGGAATCTTCACAACCTCTGAACATGTGACTTAAAACATCAACCAAAGTAATTGTCAGAGCTTCCAGTGCTATTAGGAACCATTTGGAGGTTTAGTTAGATCTCAATACTGCATTAGTTCTCGATAACCAGATATCTTCAAAAAATGCTTGTGATATCTGAAAACTTTGACATCTAATCTCAGTTTCCTTTACATGTCGTCTTTTCTACTAGACAATTAGTGCCTTGTCTATGCTTATACATTTCGTTCGCATGTCTATCAGAGCATTTACAACTATAAAATTTCGTAATTATTCCTCCTTTGATTGTGTTTTGATGAACATTCGTACTTTGTTTCAAAGCCCCCACTTGAGCAGGTAAGGAGGACGTTGATAAAGGTTGAACTTCAAATGCCTTTTCTGTTAAAACAATGGAACAACGAAAAGTGAAAAGAACAGTAAACAATCACACAGTGCAAAGATATTTAACGTGGTTCACCATATGTATGGCTACATCCACAAAGCAGGGGAAAACTCTTATATTTATGTGATCTCAGATATGTTCACAATAGCATATACTTATGCTTATATAGATTACAATATCCGCCAAGAGAAAGAGCTAAACAATGAAGAGTCACCACAAAAGGACGAGGTGACCGTTGGGTTTCATATCCAACAATCTCCCACTTGAAACCCAATGACTGCTGCAAACATTCAGAGCTATTCCCCTACTTTAAGCCTATTGTCAGAGTTTGACAATGCTGAGAGAAGCACGGTAAAATTCAAACTTCTCTCGAGGTACAACTTTGGTCAATGCATCAGCCGGATTGATCTTGGTGTCAATCTTTTGAACTTGCAACTTGCCTTCTTCAATCATGCTACGGATGAAATGATACCTTAGCTCAATGTGTTTGGTTTTGTTGTGAAATGTCGTATTCTTGGCCAAATGAATAGCACTGCTACTGTCACAAAAAAGTGTGAAAGCTTGCTGTTTGGAACCCAATTCAATAAACAAATGCTGCAACCAAACCATTTCTTTTGCTCCTTCAGTGAGGGCAATGTACTCAGCCTCAGTAGTAGAAAGAGAAACTACTTGTTGCAATCTTGAGACCCAGCTGATAGCTGCCCCAGCAAAGGTGAAAACATAGCCGGATGTAGACCTTCTTTTATCCAAGTCACCTGCCATATCAGAATCAACAAAGCCTTGTAGCTGTGCCACTTTCCCACCAAAGCATAAGGCATAATCTGAAGTGCCTTTTAGATACCTCAATATCCACTTCACAGCTTCCCAATGAGTTTTTCCAAGATTACTCATGAACCGGCTCACAACTCCCACTGCTTGGGAAATATCAGGACGGGTGCATATCATTGCATACATAAGACTTCCCACGGCTGAAGAATATGGAATGTTCTTCATGTAATCTTGTTCTTCTTGTGTCTTGGGGCACAATGCTGAAGACAAGTGAAAATGATCGGCAAGTGGAGTGCTAATTGGCTTAGCACTTTTCATATTGAATCTGTCCAAAACTTTTTCAATATATTTTTGCTAAGACAATCTGATTTCTTTCTTCTTTCTATCCCAAATGATGGTCATGCCAAGAATCTTCTTTGCAGCCCTGAGGTCCTTCATTGCAAATTTGTTTCCCAAGAGTTGCTTCAAATTAGCAATGACTCTCATGTTAGTGCCGGTAATGAGCATGTCGTCAACATAGAGTAGCAATAAAATAAATTCACCACTTGGCAAGACCTTGTAGTATAGACATGGATCAGATTCAGAACGTATGAACTTATTTTTCATCATGAAGTTATCAAACTTGATGTACCACTGCCTAGGGGCTTGTTTCAGCCCATACAAGCTCCTCCTTAATCTGCAAAATAGATTTTCATGCCCTTGCTTGACAAAACCTTCTGGCTGATGCATGTACAATTCCTCTTCTATGTCATCGTGGAGAAATACAGTTTTGACATCAAGTTGCTCAAGCTCAAGGTCATAAACTGCAGTCAAACCCAGAATGACTTGAATTGTGTTCATCCTCACGACTGGTGAGAAAATCTCATTGAAGTCCACTCCCTTTTGTTGATCATATCCTTTCACAACAAGTCTGGCCCTGTAGTGTTTTGTACTGCCTTCTTCCTCTTTGATTCTATAGACCCACCGATTCTTCAAAGTTTTGTGATCAGGTAGAAGCTGGACCAGATCCTATGTATGGTTTGCCATTAGAGACTCCATTTCATCCTTCATTGTAGCCATCCACTTCTCACTGTCTCTATCATCGCAAGCCTCTCGAAATGTATTTGGTTCTGATAGATCAACAACGAGCAATTGATAATCATCAAATTTTGGAGGAGGTTTCCTCTCCTTGGTAGATCTCCTCAATGGAGGAATTTGTCCCTATAGACTGCCCTGTTCATGTGCAGTGCTCTGTTCAACGCATTTTCTAGTATCACTTCTCTATATGCCCATTGATTTGGTAATGCTCCTCTGTATTTCTTGTGACTGGCTAAAGATAGGGGGCATGGAAGTGAATGGATTTTCAATGTTAGTGTTTGAATTCTCCCTTAATTCTGGTGACTCCCTGATTGCCTGCGTGGGAGAATTAAACTGCTGATTTGAACTTTGCGAAGCATTTTTTACATGCTGCGTTGGACTTTGAATAGGCAGCGATTTCATATGAAGTGGTTGCGTGGCATTTACTAATGGTGATGGGGTCACTTTTTGGAAGAACTGCGTTGAAACTTCTTCCACATTCTTTTGAAGACTTTCACCTTCTTCCATAGGTCGCTGACCGTATGGCAATAAATTATATTGTGAAGGCATATTAGACGGTGAAGTTTGAGGTGCATTTGACCCCCCCACACCAAGATCATAATGAAAAATTTGACTATGAGGGCGTTGTCCCAAAGTCTCTACCTGTTGAGCCCACGTGGGGACATTTCCCACTGTGTATTGTGTGCACCTTTCACCACTAGCATGATCTAAATCACCGTTTCTAGGTAGCGTTCCAGACAGGGGCGACAAATGCAAAACATTTTGTAGTGCGTTTCCTGCACCAAGGTCATAACAAGAGGTTGCTATCTCTTTAGCCTACGTGGAAATTAGTCCCATTGAAACTGGTGAATGATCATTAAGACCAATGTCTTTAGAACCAGTGTTGAGAGGCGGCAGATTAAGTTGGTTACCTTGTGCCAATGTAGGATTTGAATTTCCATTTGATGCCACATTTGGATGTGAAAACTGCGTATCACACCCAATATCATCAACTGATATATATTCCTTTTCTTGTGTTTTTTGTGCATGCAGGGCTGGAAACACTTTTTCATTGAATACCGCATCACGGCTGCGAATGATTTGCTTTGCAACAGGATCCCACAATCTGAAACCGTATTGCTCTTCCCCATAACCAACGAAGATGCATCATTTGGATTTGAAATCCAATTTTGTTCGCTTTTCTTTTGGAATGTGAGCGAACACCTCGCAGCCAAAGACTCGGAGGTGATTGTAGGAGATCTTCCTTTCAAACCACTCTTCTTCCGGAATATCAAAATCTAGCTTAGTAGAAGGACTTCGGTTGATCAAATAAACCGTTGTGTTAACTACCTCAGCCCAGAATTCTTTACTCAAACCAGCATTTGAGAGCATGCTACGTGCCCTCTCTAGAATGGTGTGATTCATCCTTTCGGCTGCACCATTTTCCTGAGGTGTAAATGGTACAACCTTGATGTGTTGAATGCCATTGTCTGCACAATAAGCATCAAAATCTAAAGAGAAAAACTCCCCCCCATTGTCAGTTTTAAGACATTTAATTTTGTTCCCAATTTGATTTTCAGCAGCTGCCTTAAAAATTTTGAATTTTGCAAACACTTCTAATTTTCTATTGAGCATATAGACCCAAAGTTTACAAGTGCAATCATCTAAAAAAGTTACAAAATAGTTTGCTCCTCCAATGGAGGTTACCTCTATGGAACCAAAGACATCCGAATGCATGAGTTCCAAGGGTTTTGCCTTCTTGTCATGTCTGGTTTTGGAGAAGCTGGCCTGCCTTTGTTTTCTGTAAATGCAATGCTCACATAGTTCTAAATCTACTGATTGTAAACCAGAAAGTTGGCCTCTTTTGAGCAATACTTCCATTCCTTTTTTTCTCATGTGGCCAAGTCTTCTATGCCACAGTTCTGTCCCACTGTCAACTACGGCCATCACCGCTCCCACTTCAGTGGTACATTCGAGCACATAAAGAGATCCTGATTTGCTACCTTTTGCAACAACTAAAGCATCTTTAGTTACTTTCTAAATGTTGGAAGAGAAAGTGATGCTGTAGCCTTGCGCATCAAGTTGTCCAGCTGAAATCAAGTTCCTCTTAAGTTTAGGAACATGTCTTACATCATTTAGTAGCCACTTGCTTCCATTCTTTAGTTGCAGCATTATGTTACCTTTGCCGACTATTTCGCACAGCTCATTGTCTCTGAGATAAACTTTGCCAAAATTTCCTTCTTAATATGCTTGGAAGGCATCCCGGTTTGAAGTTGCGTGAAAGGAGGCACCAGAGTCTAAAATCCATGAGTCGGTTTCAGCTTCACTTGCTACCAAGACAAGAGCTCCTCTATCATCTTCAAGAGTCGTGTTAAGCTGTTTTTGGGCTTTCTTGTAACACTAACAATCCTTCTTGACATGTCCATCTTTTCCACAAAACCAACAACCTTCTTTCCATCCTCTTGACTTTGATCTCTTCGCTGATTTAGATCTTCTCCTATTTTGTTTTCCTCGATCATGGGTTCTTCCCGTATTGCCTAGAACCAAGGCTTCACCGGATATTTTATTTTGTCCTCTCCTCATGTCTTCATTGAGGAGGGTGGTAGCGACATCGTCAAATGTTAACAATGCTTTCTTTTCCTTGTCTTCGGATCCTCTTCTCCCAAGTGCTGAATTGCTGATCGTCATCACGACATTATCCCAACTGTCGGGAAGTGAGCACAGGAGTAGCATAGCCCTCATTTCATCATCAAAATTGATTTCTACAAAAACTAGTTGGCTGATTGCAATGTTGAATTCGTTCAAGTGATTTGAAAATATTTTTCCCTCTTTCATTTTCAAGTTGAACAACTTCTTTAGCAAGAAGACCCTATTGGTTGCGGATGCCATTTCATACATGTCGCAAAGCTTGTCCCAAATTTGCTTTGCTAAAGTTTCTATTGCAACATTAAATAAGACGTTGCTGGACAGTGAGAGGATAATTGTAGAGGCTACTTTTTGATCCAACACGTCCCATTCGTCATCTGTCATCTTCTCTGGTTTTGCTATTTTTCCTTTCAGTGTGATAGCTAAGTCTTTTTGAATTAGCATGGCACGAATTTGTAGCTTCCAAAGTCTAAAATTCTGCCCCGAAAACTTCTCTATTCTCCACTTGTCCGCTTCTTCTATTTCTTCAAAATTCATCATGAATTTCTCAACCAGCTCCTTAACTGAGATCTGATACCAATTGTTAAAACAATGGAATAGTGAAAAAAAGAATAGTAAACAATCACACAGTGTAAAGATATTTAATGTGGATCACCATATGTATGGCTACATCCACAAAGTAGGGGAAAACTCTTATATTTATGTGATCTCAGATATGTTTACAACAACATATACTTATGCTTATATAGATTACAATATCCGCAAAGAGAAAGAGCTGAACAATGAAGAGTCACCACAAAAGGACGAAGTGACCGTTGGGTTTCATATCCAACATTTTCTACAAATGCCTCACATTCATGGCGATTCTTCGACTGAGAAGAGCAAAAGAATGGTGTGGAACACGAGTTGTCGGAAGCTGTGCGAGGAGCAAAAACTATTTGGGAGAATACAAAGAACATCAGAGGTTTTGTTGGTATTGAAAACCAGTTTGGTTCCCGGTAGCTTAAAAAGCTCTGACATTATGACTTGAAACGCCTTTAATAGTGACATCATGATTTAGCTATTTGCTTTTTTCTCTCTCTATTTTGCTACTTCTCTACTTTGTAGCCATTTTGGTGTGCATTTCATGATGTTGGTACTCCTAACTTGCCTTTATTTCTTTTGAATTTCAATCTTTATCTATTAATTAAAAGAATATTTAACTATAAATCTTCTTATGTAGAGTAACTATGAACTCTCATTATAATTATATTACAATATTGGTAAACTTCAAATCTCAATTAAAGAAAAGGACAATTATTAAAAAGTTATTCTAAAATGATACTAAAACTCCCCTTTCTAATAAGATACATTCAACTCATAATATACTTATCTTATATGTAAAAATTCTATATTATAATCTAAATTTTATGTTGGTGTGAAATCATATTTACACATTAGCATAAGTTAATTAGGGAGTTTTAGATAGGATTTATTTTCCTATGTGTCAATCTTATCACATGGGATAAGATTGTCTTATCTACTTATCTCCTTTGTCTATTCTTTACAAATACAAATATACATATATCTATATTATTCTTGACAAATGCATTCAATGAAAAGGTGTTCCCAAGTTTGCAAAAACAGGGAACACAAGAAAAAGAACATGTCCCTGTTGATGTGTTTGGAATTGGCAGTGATCTATATTCACATACTCTGCCTCAGAATTCATCTTTCACTCAGTCAAAAGGTTTAAATCTACCCTCAGTCTCAGGTACACAGACAAATTTGAATTCAAGTATGCTTAGTTTTATTTAATCTAATAATAGAATTATGGATACTTCAAAAGGCTTTATGCATCAAAGATCTCCTTGTGATACTACGCAACAACTTTCAAACTCCATGCAACCTATTTTTGATAATTCTATGCTACCCTTGAAATTCTCAGTGCCCCCTTTGAATCCAACACATCCCTTGGTTAAACCCACACAGCCACTCTATACTTCTTCACTGCCTTTGGAAAATGCACTTAAGAGTCTTGAAATTTCAATGCAATCTTCTTCAACACTTTGGTTAAACCAACGCAGCCTCTTGATGTTGCATCGGTACCTTTGGAAAAGGCAATGGAGCCTTTTAGAACTTCAACACAGCACTTGGAAAGCTTTATGCTGCCTATTAGAAGTTCTACGCAGCATCTGCATATTCCAATGTTGTCACCTTTAACTAATTCACAACATTTCAAAGTTCCAATCCAACAATTCCTCTCATAAATCCATCGTTGCCTCTAGTAATTCCTATGTAGCCTATGATGGATGATAATAGTGTGTCAAATTTGGCACTAGCAAGTTTAAGAAGTATGGCATCAGGAAATTTGAGGAATTCAGTAATAGAAAATCCACCACAGGGAAATTTGCCTGAATAGAGTATTCTACAAGAATAGGGTAATTTGAAGGAACAAGCACCTCCACTGCGGAGGTCTACTTAGGAGCGTTGACTTTTGGCAAAGTTTGAAGGCTATCAGTTATTTATTTTTGATTTAGCAGAGCCATCCACTTTCAAGGAAGCCTGCAATGATGTCAATCGTGAGAAATGGCTGGATGCAATACAAGATGAAATGCATTCACTCATATCTAATCATACATGGGATTTGGTCAAGCTTCCACCCAATTGAAGAGCCTTGAAGAATCGATGGGTGTATAGATTGAAAGAGAAAGGGGGTAGAAAATGTTATCGGTGGTGAAGGGATACGATTAGTAAAAAGGAATTGATTTCAATGAAATCTTCTCACCGGTTGTGAAGATGACCACTATTACAGCAGTTTTGGGATTGGCAGCAGTATATGATCTTGAGTTGGAACAATTATATGCCAAGACTACATTTATTCATGGCGACATTGATGAGGAGTTGTATATGCATCATCCTGAAGGCTTTGAGCAACAAGGTCATGAAGATTTGTATTGTCATTTAAGGAGAAGTTTGTATGGGCTCAAACAAGCCCCATGACAGTGGTATCTCAAGTTTGACTCTTTCATGGTTGAGCAACATTTCACACACTGCGAATCTGATCTGTGTGTCTATTACAAGGTATTGGATAATGGTGAGTTTGTTATATTGCTGCTTCATGTTGATGATATGCTAGTTATTGACACTAGCATGAGAGTTGTTCATGATTTGTAACAACAGTTAGCTCAAAAGATTGCTATGAAGGATTTAAGGACAGCAAAGAGAATACTTTATATGACCATAATCCAAGACAGACGTAAGAGAGAAATTAAATTATCACAAGAAAATCATGTTGACAAAGTCTCCAGACAAATTCCACATGAAGGATGCTAAGCTGGTGAGTACTCCTCTTACTGATCATTTTTGTTTGTCATCTGAAATGTGTCCAAAAACACCTCAAGAGCAAGAAAATATGAAGGATATTCCTTATTCATCAGGTGTTAGCAATCTCATGTATGCCATGGTTTGTACTTGACCAGATATTTCCCATGCAGTGGGAGTAGTAAGCATATTTATGAGTAATCCAAGTAAATCTCATTGGGAAGCGGTGAAATGGATATTAAGGTATTTAAAAACCACTTTAGATTATGTTTTTTGTTTTGGAGGGAGAGATGGCTATGTTGATTCTACTATGGCTGGAGATTTAGACAAACGAAGGTCCACAATAGGTTATGTTTTCACATTTGTCAGGGTAGTGATCAGTTGGGTTTCAAGGTTGCAATAGGTGGTTGCACTCTCCACTACTGAGGCTGAATATATTGCTCTCACTAAAGGTGAAAAGGAGATGATTTGGTTACAACAACTGTTGATTGAGTTGGGTTTCAAACAACATGTTTTCACTATTTTTTGTGATAGCAACAGTGCTATTCATTTGGCAAAGAACTTAGCCTTTCATAATTAGACCAAGCATATTGAGTTGCGATATCACTTCGTCCAGACTATACTTGAAGAGGACAAACTAAAAACTTGGAGAAAATTGATACAAAGGTAAATCTGGCAGATGCATTGATGAAGATAGTACCAAGGGAGAAGTTTGAGTTTTATAGGACTTCTCTTGGCATTGTCAAGATGTGACAATAAGCCTAAAGTGGGGGATATCTCTGAGTAGTCTTCTTCTAGCAGTGATTGGACTTCAAGTGGGAGATTGTTGGAATTTGAAGCCCAATCATCAACAGTTACATTCTTTTTGTCTCTTGTTTTCTTCAGTCTTTTGACATTCCTTTCGTATGATTATTCAACATATGCTATGGACTATGTAATGTATTGAATATCTTAAGATTGTTGATGTATTGTATCTAAAAACAAAGATTAATTAAAAGAGTTTCCCCTGCTTCCTGTGGATGTAGCCATTTGGTGAACCATGTTAAAAATTATGTTCTTGTTCATGTTTATGTTGTCTTATTTTTTTATTTTCAATTTTTGCTTTCTTAATTCATTTATCTACTACAAATTTATCCAATAACAATTTGCTCACAGCAATTGAATATGTAAAAACTGCACCAATATGGAAGGGCAAAGATAGAGAATCACAAGGCTTGGATATTATACTAAACGTTGGAGAAGAAGACAATGAGCCATCTAAATGTCATGCACTTGAAAGAGATGGCATCCTAAGCTATCCCTCTGCCTCTGTTGTCAATGACCTATCATCTAGAAATTTATATTTGTTTGAAGAGTCAATCTCCCTCCTTGACTTTTGTTATGAATAGAAGAATGAGATAGAACAATGGTTGTGAGAGAAATTTGGCTTTTGGAAATGGACTAAGTTCATGTGTCGAGTAGTTTCAATTTTTTTCTTTTGAAACGTTCTGTAAGCCTTATCTACCTTCTACTTGACCAAAATGAATAGAATTATAGTAATATATGTTTAATTAGATCCAAATTCACTTCTTCATTGTTGATCTTCCATCTCATTGTCTTGTTGGCCTTGCATTCAAGCTAGGACTGGCCAGAGTCAGGTCTCATGAACCTAAACAAAATAAATTACTTTGCAATAATATATAAATTTGAATTTAAATGTGTACAAATTGTCCCAATTCAAGCTTCCCAAATCCCCAAATCCATAGACATGTCAAAGCATCAAATGAATCACATTGACGTCAGAAAATAATCCAAAAAAATCTCTTTTTGCCAAGCCACTAGGGGAGAGGGACCCATAGTGGGTCACCCTAACTTCACTCCTCCACCTGGCACACCACGTCATCCAAAAAAAATTACCTTTGCCACATTGATAATGATGTGGACTCCCTAAATATTTCATTTTGCACCATGGAAATTTGATTTGCCACGTGGATGACACATGTGTTTGGCGGGGTTGTTTTACCACTAACTGACGACTGGACATAACTTACCCCGGTGGTGGGAAGTGGCATCGTGAGTTGTGCTCAACATGTTGTGTGGCATGCAAGCAACTCACCACCTTTTCATCACACACTCTCACATTTACACACCAAAACTCTCACAACCCTGTCAATGCATTTACTCCACTTCCCTTTGCATTTCATTGGGTATTGTGCCTTGCATTTTCACAGCTATGGAGCATTCAATGCTCCTGTCCTTCACACTCAACAAACCCTTTCACTCCATTACCAACTTTCCTCTCCACATTTGTTCGTTGTAGATGGCACCGAAAGTGGGTCACCTTGGCTACATTTTAGCTGGTCTTCATGCTCCAAAGAACTTGGCTTTGGTGATGGCTCTGCTGGTTTCTCCTTCTGCTCATGGCTTCGCTCGTTTTTCACTCGACCCTGGTAAGGATATTTTATCTTGCTAAGGCAGTGATCTTTCTAGCTCGAAAAAAAGAGGATTTATTTAATTTTTTTCCTGTTTTCATTGCTTTCTGTGGTCGTAAAAGGAATTTTTTTTCATTTTTCATCTGCTTCTAATGATTAGGCTTCAGTATTCAAATTGGTTTATTGTTTATGCATGGGTACTAAGTCTTGATTTAGTATTTTGAAATGGGTTCTTTTCCATTCATTGTTGTCTATGGTCGTAAGGTTATTTTCCTTTTCTGTCTAGTTGTAGTCATGACAGTTCGGTGTTGAAAAGGGATTATTGTTTGTTCATGGGTATTTCATTTAGGGATTCAAAATGCTTTGGCTTTGGCGATGACTCCACTGATTTCTCCTTCCACTCGTGGCTTCTCTCGTTTATCCTTCGATCCTAATAAGGATATCTTATCCTGCTAAGGCAATGATCTTTCTAACTCAAAAAACAAAGAGAATTTATTTGTTTTTTTCTATTTTTTTGTCGTATGGTTTATGCATAGGTAAGTGCAAGAAGATGGGGGGCCAAAAAGGGGTCTTAAGTGGCCACCTTTTTTCTAAAATCAGGAAATGTTGGCCTTGGATGAGAAATTGAGCATAGTTACACTCAAAATTTGGAGATGCAACCAAAACAATGTTCGTAGTGCTCCGAGTCTACTTTCTAAACTACTAATTTTTTTTAAAATAGTATAGATTAAGGGGTTCAAAAGAGGGAGCCACATAAATTGGTGTTGTTTCTTTTAAAAAAATATAACATAGCATGTTTTGTGGCTCCCTCAAAAGGTTAACTTTTTTTTAGCATTTTTAAAATTGCTTTGGTGAGAAATTAGTTAACAGGATGTAGTTTATGCCTGATTTTTCTAATAATTTTTTGATGAATATTTGATTTTTTACTAATTTTCAAAGTGGACACATCCTAAAAAATAGAAATTTGGCCGTGCTACCCCTATAAAATTTGAAACTAATTGAAAATCATTTTTTATTTTTTTTAATATGTCTAGAATGGAGTCTAGTTTCTAAATATGTAATTTTTTTGAAATTTCAATGAATGGTTAATTTACAATGAAAAAAGACCAAACAATGGTTTTTGCCCAAAACTGGACACACAAACAAAAGAAATTAAAGATGAAAGGCTTAACATTGTCAAAATGTGAAAAAAATTACACCGTTAAATAGCTAAGAGAAAGCCTAACATTACCCAGGTGTTCAATTTGTTTGACTTTGAAGCACATGCAAATCTGAGGGTTAGCATGAACAAAATTATGTGAAATCTTGTAGAATCTACAAAAACATGTCTGTGGATGTTGTAAAGGCACTCCAAGCCTTTGGGTTGGAAATCCAAAGCAAATCCCAAGCCTAAGGCTTGGGATTCCCAAAGTACAATATAATGCAAGCGCGTTATGTTGTGCTTTTTTTTGCTTTTTTGCATGTTTACCGGTGTTTTCCTAGTTTGACATAACACGAGCGCATTATAACACGCTCGCGTTATGTCTTCCTTTGAATGAGCTATGTTCAAATTTCATAAGTATGTTTCATGGATGTTTATATCTATTCTTGTAGGTATGTATGCATGCTTGTATGTATATACATGTATGCATGCTTGTATGTATGCATCTTTGTATGTATGTATGTTTGTATGTATGCATGTCTGTATGTAAGTGTTTTGGGTTTAGTGTATATAAGGACCTGAGCCTCTATAGTTTTGAGGGTTGAGGGTTGAGGGATTAGGGCTTAAGTAATAGGTAGAGGGTTGAGGGTTGAGAGTTATAGTTGAGGGTTAATATTCAGGTTGTTGAATGTATAAGATTAAGTGTGTAAGGCACGGGGATTAGGGTTTAGGGTTTACGATATGGATTGAAGGTATATAAGGCATAGGGTGACTTGAGTTGAGAACATGTATGGTTTAGGTTTAATTTAAGTATAGGGTTGAGGCACAATATTCAAGGTTTAGGATATAAGGGTGAGGTTATATGGTCTAGGGATAAGGGTTTGAGGGTGTAGGCTTCAGGTTTAAGGTATAGGGTTGATGATTGAGGTATTAGGGCTTAAGTATATTGTTGAGGGTATAGGGTTGAGGGTTTAGGGATAGGTTTTAGGGTTTAAGGTTTAAGGGTTAAGGGTTGAGGGATAGGGTTTAAGGTTTAAGGGTAAGGGATTAGGGTTTAAGGTATAGTGTCTTGGGTTGAGGGTTTAGGAATAGGGATAGCATTTATGGTTTAGGGATGAGGGATTAGGGTTGAGGGATTAAGGTTTAAGGTATAACTTGCTGAGGGTTGAGTGTTTAAGGATAGGGTTTAGGGTTTAGGGTTGAGGGATTAGGGTTTAGAGTTGAGGGATTAGGGTTTAAGGAATAGTGTTGAGGGTTGAGGGTTTAGGGTTGAGGGATTATGGTTTAGGGTTGATGGATTAGGGTTTAAGGAATATTGTTGAGGGTTGAGGGTTTAGGAATAGTGTTGAGGGTTGAGGGATTAGGGTTTAGGGTTGATAGATTAGGGTTTAATGTTGAGAGTTGAGGGTTGAGGGTTTAGGGATAGGGTTGATGGTTAATGGATTATGGTTAAAGTAGAGTGTTGAGGGTAGATGGATTAGGGATAGGGTTTAGGGTTGAAGGTTTAACTATTGAGGGTTAAGGCTTTAGGGCTGAGGGTTAAGGGATTGGGGTTTAAGATATAGTGTTGAGCGTTGAGGGTTTATGGATAGGTTTTAGGGTTTAAGTTTTAAGGGTTAAGGGTTGAGGGATTGGATTTAGGGTTTAGGGTTTAGGGATAAGGGATTAGGGTTTAAGGTATAGTGTTGAGGGTTGAGGGTTTAGGAATAGGGATAGCATTTAGGGTTGAGGGTTGAGGGATTAGGGTTGAGGGATTAAGGTTTAAGGTATAGTGTCGAGGGTTGAGGGTTTATTGATAGGGTTTAGGGATGAGGGTTGAGGGATTAGGTTTTAGGGTTGATGGATTAGGGTTTAAGGTATAGTGTTGAGGGTTGAGGTTTTAGGGATAGGGTTTAGGGTTGATGGATTAGCGTTTGATGTCGAGGTTAGGGTTAGAGTGTCGAGGGTAGAGGGATTACGGATATGGTTTAGGGTTAAAGGTGTAAGGATTGAGGGTTGAGGCTTTAGGGATGAGGGTTTAAGGCTTAAGATATAGTGTCAAGTTTTGAGGGTGTAGGGATAGGGTTTAAGTTTTAAGGGTTAAGGGTTGAGGGATAGGGATTAGGGTTTAAGGTATAGTGTTGAGGGTTGATGATTTAGGGATAGGGTTTAGGTTTGAGGGATTAGGGTTTAGGGTTGATGAATTAGGGTTTAATGTTGAGGGTTAAGGGTTAAGGGTTGAGGGTTTAGGGATAGGGTTGATGGTCAAGGGATTAGGGTTAAAGTAGAGTGTCGAGGGTAGAGGGATTAGGGATAGGGCTTATGGTTGAAGGTTTAAGGATTTAGGATTGAAGCTTTAGGGATGAGGGTTAAGGGATTAGGTTTTAAGATATAGTGTTGAGTGTCGAGGGTGTAGGGATAGGTTTTAGGGTTCAAGTTTTAAGGGTTAAGGGTTGAGGGATAGTATCGAGCCTGTTGAGGGTTTAGGAATAGGGATAGTGTTTAGGGTTTAGGGTGAGGGATTAGGATTGAGGGTTGATGGATTAGGGTTGAGGGTTGAAGGATTAGGGCTTAGGGATAGGGTTTAAGGTTTAGGGTTGAGGGATTAGGGTTTAAGGTATAGTGTTGAGGGTTTAGGGATAGGGTTTAGGGTTGAGGGATTAGGGTTTGACGTTGAGTGTTGAGGGTTGAGGTTTTAGGGTTGAGGGTTTAGGGATAGGGTTGAGGGTCGAGGGATTAGAGTTAAGGGTTGAGGGATTAGGGTTTGACATTGAGGGTTGAGGGTTGAGGGTTGAGGTTCGAGGGTCGAGGGTTTAGGGATAGGGTTGAGGGTCGAGGGATTAGGGTTAAAGTAGAGTGTCAAGTGTATAAGGATTAGGGATAGGGTTAGAGGGTTTAGGGATAAGGGATTAGGTTGTAAGGTATAGTATCGAGCCTGTTGAGGGTTTAGGAATAGGGATAGTGTTTAGGGTTTAGGGATGAGGGATTAGGGTTGAGGGTTGATAGATTAGGGTTCAGAGTTGATGGATTAGGGCTTATGGATGGGGTTTAGGGTTTAGGGTTGAGGGATTAGGGTTTAAGGTATAGTGTTGAGGGTTTAGGGATAGGGTTTAGGGTTGAGGGATTAGAGTTAAGGGTTGAGGGATTAGGGTTTGACATTGAGGGTTGAGGGTTGAGGTTTTAGGATTGAGGGTTTAGGGATAGGGTTGAGGGTTGAGGGATCAGAGTTAAGGGTTGAGGGATCAGGGTTTGACGTTGAGGGTTGAGTGTTGAGGTTTAAGGGTTGATGGTTTAGGGATAGGGTTGAGGGTCGATGGATTAGGGTTAAAGTAGAGTATCGAGGGTATAAGGATTAGGGATAGGGTTGGAGGGTTTAGGGATAAGGGATTAGGGTTTAAGGTATAGTATCGAGCTCGTTGAGGGTTTAGGAATAGGGATAGCATTTAGGGTTTAGGGATGAGGGATTAGAGTTGAGGGTTGAGGGATTAGGGTTGAGGGTTGGGGGATTATGGTTTAGGGATAAGGTTTAGGGTTTAGGGTTTAAGCTATAGTGTTGAGGGTTTAGGGATAGGGTTTAGGGTTGAGGGATTAGAGTGAAGGGTTGAGGGATTAGGATTTGACATTGAGGGTTGAGGTTTTAGGGTTTAGGGTTTAGGGATAGGATTGAGGGTCGAGGGATTAGAGTTAAGGGCTGAGGGATTAGGGTTTGACGTTGAGGGTTGAGGTTCAAGGGTTGAGGGTTTAGGGATAGGGTTGAGGGTTGAGGGATTAGGGTTAACGTAGAGTGTCGAGGGTATAAGGATTAGGGATAGGGTTGGAGGGTTTAAGGTTAAGGGATTAGTGTTTAAGGTATAGTATCAAGCAAGTTGAGGGTTTAGGAATAGGGATAGCTAGCTTTAGGGTTTAGGATTAAGTGAGACCTAGATGGCTAAGGATGGATGGAGAGGTAGACAAGGAGTGACTGAGAGACATAGAGAGGGGAGAGGCAGAGAGGTGAGGGGGAGAGATAAGTGAGATATAGTACATGAGCTAATGGAACTAGAGGTGAGATCTTGTAAAGGTGCTATCGAAGGTAAAAAAGTGTTGACCCCCGTGATCCAGGCCCACATGCTCTGTTTTCATGCTGATTATGCGCGTGTTTTGACAAAAAAGAAGTGCTTTCATGTTGTTGGAAGTTCACATGCACATTTTACACATTCTACCACCTTTTCTACTTTGGCAACTTGAGGAGGAAATAACATAGTTTTCACACCAACTTTGATATATATCTATTTAAGTTTTAATTTTTGTAGTGTTGCAATGTTAATTGTGATTCAATTTTAGGAATTTAACATTATAGATTGGTTAATAGTATTATTGTTACTAATTTATTTGAGTGTTATTCAATTTAACATTGAAAAGGAAGCAAGTGGTTAAAAACTCAAATTGTTGAGGAGTTTGATGCAAGAAGAAAAAAACACTACATAATTGGGTACTCTCTCGGTTCGAATCTCTATTTTTTTAGGTATGTTAAGTCTTTACATGCATGTTCTTTACATTTTCCTTAATTCTATTTGAATTACTTTATCATGCTTTATCATACATGTTTAAAACAGACACATTCTTAATCAAGAAAGCAGCCTAACATCTCACATGATGCCATGTATATTTTCTACACTTGGGCTCTTTAATAATTATGTGTAATAAACAAACCTTAACATACCATGATGTCAAACTATACAAGAATAAATCCTTACAACTTAATAAAAATACAATCCCACTATTATCTTGTCATATTAACAAGTTAAAATACAAATGAATAGGTGCCAAGGTCATACAAGTATGCACATGACATGATGATTTGTACGCACATATCTTGGGCTAGGACATTCCTTATGCACCTATTCATGATGATTTGTACATGCACATGACACAACAATATTTCAAAATTTCGTAACTATCCTTTGTTATCACATGATGGTGGTTACCTTGATCGACTATATACCATTCAATACCCTAAATTACAGAGATTAGTCTAATGATTTTTTTGACAATCCTAGGTATGTGATGCAGAGGTAGGGTTCAACTCAATCCAAAGGGATCATACCAATAGTTTCTTCAAATTTCATAAGCTTTCCTCTCAAGCAATCTCCCTATACAAAGGCACAAAGAGGGTCTTCAATACTTCAAAACCTAACAAGGCTACTAGAGGTCTTCTTACCCCTCAAGAACTTAGACACAACCATTCTAAACCCTTACTGAAGTCTACACTCTTCAATTGTTGTCTATTCCTTCACAAGCCACCCAAATCCTAGTATCCCTAGTACCAACAAAACACCTTCTCAATTCCAAATCCTAGTAGCCCTAGTAACAACAAACATGTCAAATTGGGTCTGCCTCAACCTTTTCAAACATGAAGTCCCAAGTACTCTTCACTTGTAGCCTCAATAGGTGACTCTCCTTTGACCTTATCCTCATCTAGGACTAAAGTGAACTTTGTACCATAATGCTTTGTATGGCTGCAATAATTTGCTTTGTATGCTTTGTACCTATTTTGGTTGAGTGACATTTACTCTTTTACATGATGATTGTATGTACATTTACTATGAAGGGTTGAATGACATATATTTTAGTTATTTGTATGGATTCATTTCTTGGGAACTAATATTGGTCTCTTTATCATGCTATAGACAAATTCTCTGTCATGCCGAGGAAACAATTAAGAATTAAACCAACATAGGAAGAGATAGAAGCTAAGAATGCAAAGAAAGCAATGGCTATGAGGAAACTTTGTGAGAAGAGGAAATTAGACATGATAAATGAAGACATGCCAATTGAAGAGGAACCACAACCATCACAAAGAGATAAGGTATTGGCGGCACAAAGAGAACGAATGCAAAAACTTCGTGCTATGAGAGATTTGAATACCATAGTTAGAGACACATCCTCTTACACAAGTCAACATGTTGGGACACCATCTACCACATCTCAATTTGAGAGTACATCATCACTCACATGTGATGAAGGAGGTACACCATCATTCCCACCTCAACCTCAAGGTATGTCATCTATTCCATCTTTGATCGAAGGTATGCCATCTAGCCCATCCCATTTAAATATTGATGAAATTCCTAATGTTGAGATGAATTTACTTAACTTAACACCACCTAAAATTTTGCATAGAAAGCCAAAGTATTTAATTGATATTGATGAGAATATTTTGCAGCCAATGGAAGGTAATATTCCAAAACGCACTTGTAGAAGATATGCTCATAAGATTTGGAGATTGTTCTTTGAAAAGTTAAATGAGACTACAAGATGTCAACTATTCGTTGAAATGATGCGAAGTATAAAGTATAGGTCCATCATGAAGATTCTTGGGTTGAGAACATCAGAGGATTCAAGTGAAAAATCTATTGTCAAGAATCTAATGAGTGTGTATGAGAGTGTGGGTAACACCTCACACACAAAATATAGTAATGTAACATGGCATGTGATTACATCGACTATAGTAAGTAGTCAAATGAGGAAATCTCATCTCATTAGAAAGATGAGTCAAGAATTGAGAATTAATAGGAAAACTTTATCAAAAGCCAGTGGAAGACTCCAAAGAATTGAGGACATTAATGCCAATGAATTATGGGCATTCTCGGGGAGACTACCACGAAAAGATAAACCAATTGTTGAAGCTTTGAGATCACTAATTGAAGGCTTTTGGAAGAATTACACAAGGGTATCTCTGAATCAAAGGGATGTGGTAAGAAGGAGAATCAGTAGTCAGAACCATGAGCCACATCCAAAGCATTTTTTGGATGAGACTCAAATATAGTTTTATGGTAAATTTCTAGAGAAGTATCCCCAACTTAAAATTTGTCAAAGATATTTTTAAATGCTAAAACCTTTCTATGTCAAGATAAATCACACATGCACTACTTGTTGTTGTAGATTACATATTTAATTTTCTAACCACTTTGATGTTTATAGGTCTATATGTTTAGATTTGCATACTAACAATGTTTTGCAGGGTTGTACCTGTTGGCAAGAGACACTATATGGATTCATGGTTGTTGTCATTGATGGCAA
This sequence comes from Cunninghamia lanceolata, assembly GCA_027924645.1. Taxonomy (NCBI): domain Eukaryota; kingdom Viridiplantae; phylum Streptophyta; class Pinopsida; order Cupressales; family Cupressaceae; genus Cunninghamia; species Cunninghamia lanceolata. The sequence goes on from BSBN01000460.1 coordinate 8,312,078, forward strand.
CAAAGGTCATCCCACATATCCGCAAGTCATGATGTGTCTCTACCGGAAGTCAGAATAAAGAATGTTGTGGTCCGGTGAAGAAGAACAGAGCATGTGGCAATGTCCGACAGATTGGTCCGGATCTCTCAGAGGAAGTGTCTTGGTGCAGTGCGGATTTGGGGAAGTCAAGAGGACTACCTTGAGTGGTATATTCCAAGGATTTAGCCTCCGGTGATGGACAAGGAAAAAGATATGAATGGTTGAGTACCGGATTCTTGAAAGACAGTGAAAACAGAGGAAGAACTGACTGGCAGAGTATCAGACTGCTTTCCGGATGTGTTACTGTTGATGACAGAGGTTGTGAAGGCATGTATCATGTTTGGCCGACATGATTAATGATATCTACAAGTATATGCTTGATCCGCATTGCTTGGTGAGGAAGGATTCAGCCGACAGAACAAGAGTTTGTAAGAAACTAGACTGTTCCGGATGCCGACTAGAAAGGTGATGAAATTACTTGTGCGGATATATATAGAGGATGGATTTAGTTGTGAAGTGTGTGTTGATGTGGAGATACATGCGAATAAGTCCAGATAAGAGCAGAGGTAGCAAAAAGGATCCGGTATGTGAAAGATAGCAGAATAAAGAACAGAGGAAAGATGAAGTGCAGCAGATCAGTGTACTGAGCCTAACCGGAACTGAACTCCAGCATATGCAGATGCTTTCAATCAGTTCAAGACTGTGATTCTCATCACTTTGTAGACAGTGTGTCTTCTTGTAGGCAGTGGGCCTCTTGTGAGCAGTGTGCTCGGGCAGTGAGCCCTAATTGGCAAGTGCCATTTTTTGTAATTTCCTATTCTTCTAACAGAGAATAATTTTGGGTTAATCACCCCGTGGTTTTCTCCCTTAACAGGGTTTCCACGTCAAAAATACTGTGTCATGTGTTTCTTATTTCATGGTTAATATTTTTGTGTTTAATTTTATGCTGCATCAATTAAAAGGAAAGTTCAATAAGGGAAATAATTAGGATAACTGATTCACCCCCCCCTCTCAGTTATCAACAATTGGTATCAGAGCCAAGTTCCTCCTAATAGAGCCTAACAGCTTGAGGAAGATCTGGGATTTCAAATGGATGCATATGGTTTAAGGGAGCAACTCAAGACTGCTCTTGAGGATCTTGAACAGTCAAATTCTGAAGTCAGTGAATTAAAGGAAAGACTCAAACAGGCTGATGAATTCATGAGAGAATTAAAAGACAAATTAAGTCTCTCTATGAAAAAGAGAAAGGAGCTGCTTCAACAGTTGGCAAGACAAAGTGAAGAAAGCAATACAAATGAAGAATTGACTGAGCAAACCAAGTTATGTGAAAAGTTATCAAAAGAAGTCATTATGTTAAGACATGAAATGGAATCAGGAACTATAAAGTTTACTCAAGAGATTGAAGAAAAAAGAAAGGCTGAAGACAATCTAAGACAATCTCTTAAAGAAAAATCAGAAGAATGCCACCAGATGGACAGGATTATCAGACATCTTGAATCTGATCTTGAAGATGCCAAAGATAATGAAGGAAAACTTGAGGATCAAATTGCCTCTCTCAAAAGAGACCTTCAAACAACAAATGAATATAAAGAGAAATTCAAGATAAGTTCTGCTCAACTTGAAGTTCTTCTTGGAAGTCAAAAGAGGACAGATGACAAGTATGGTTTGGGATATGAGAAAGGAGAAAGCTTCGGATCCGGTCAGAAGAATCTTGGATCAGAAAATCCAAGGAACAGGCCTAGAAGACCTCCGGTAAGACAGCCAAATGCACAAAGATATCCATCCTTCAATGGATACTGCCACAGCTGCAACCACTTTGGTCACAAAGCTGATCAGTGCAGAATGAGAATGAATCAGATTAATTCATCCTTCTCCGGACAGTGCTTCAACTGCAAAAGGTATGGACACAAATCCCATGAATGCAGAATTATGCAAGTAAACAAATCATTCAAAGGTAGATGCTTCACATGCAATAGAATAGGTCATAGGGCTAATCAATGCAGATCAAGAGGATATCAGTCAAATATGGAAAGAAATGTTATTTGCCAAATCTGCAATAGGTCCGGTCATAATGCTAAAGTCTGCAGAAACAAGAATCAGGACAAAAGAGGTTCGGTGTATAATCAGAATCAAGACAAGGGTAAACAAAAGATGAATGCGGATGAGGTTAGGAATCAGATGAGCAAGATTTGGGTGAAGAAAAGTTCAGAGAATGTAGAGGTTGGATCCGCACCAGACTCTGGTGCTGATATTTCTTCTGGAAATTAAAAGGTGAGCTCAGGCTCAGGGGGAGACTCAAAGAAAATCTTGTTCCCCCAGCCAAACAAGTGGTGCCGGATGTGGCACAAGATGCGGATCAAAGGGTTTGTAGATATGAGTCTTGAGATACTTCAGTCAAGTTTTCAGAGGTTCGCATGGAGTTATGAAGAAGCTGTGATCGATCAAATAAGACCTGTTTAGGGAGATGCTCCGGTATGATAAAGGATTACAAAAAGGTCCGGAAAGATCCGGAAATGCACTATCTTGTTCTGCGGATTGGACAGAGTGTTTGGGATGATCTTGTAATATGTTACCTCGATTTATTCATGATTGAAAGATCCGGATGATATCCACAGATCAGGACTAATCCGGGATACTCCAAGCTATCCAGACAAGGCAAACCGGAATGATGTAGGTGAAGCATTTATTGCAGACAGATATTAGGGTTCGCGGAGCAATTTAAGGGATTTCTCAAAGGTCATTTGCTCATTCTGCACTCGAGAAGAAGCGAAAAGTGGAGCTCTGCAACAAGGTTCATCAAGCACACCAAGGATCTCCTGCCGAAGTTATTGCATAAAGAAATCAATCCAACCACTCCGTGCAAACCGAAGGCGCATAAGGTATTCTCCGTTTTTCATTACCTCACTGCAAATCTTTGAAGAATGGCTACTCCAAACATAGTTAAGATCTCTGATAGACCTCGCCCCTCATTCAAGAAACATCCCTACAAATCATTGGAGGTAGATCCACTAGGAGCCTTCTCTAGTGTTCCTCACGGAGTTTTACATACCGAAGACATTAGGGTTTACATACATGCAAGCATTGAGGAATTTGGGGAATTCAAATTAAGAGACCTCTATCACAAGCAACTGATAGACAATGCTTTTGAGCTTAAACCAGAGTATAAGGATATCCAGAAGAAACAATTTGAGCAATTTATTCATTTCCCCTGCTTTGAAGAAGATGAATGGGTCCGGTATGTACTGAGCAGGATGCATGACAACTTTCTATGGCTAGATAGACCCTGCAAGATCACAAAAGAGGCAATTAGAGCAGTAACTGGTCTATACTCTTCCGGAGGGGTACCTATCCTCAAATCTGTCAAGAACAACATTGTAACTGAGGCCACCGGATCAAAATTTGATAAGAGGGCAATGACCATTGAAGACATTTCGGATCCGGATATCAAATATGCATCAATGATAATAGGATACAAGATCTATCACTCCAGCAGGGAGAATTCTGTATCCGGAACTGCAGTATACACTGCCTATGAAATGCTAAGAAAGAATGCAGAGTATGATCTCTGCGAACTACTGCTAAGCCAATTAATGGAAAATATACAGAAAATCAAGAAGGATAAGAAGAATTCCTTTAAGTATGGTACTCTTATTGTATGTCTATTCTTCTACTTCATGAATGAGCTACCCGGAACAAGTGGATGGGTATGGCAGAATGACAAACCTGTTGCAGTCCAGATAAGAGACTATTTGCATGGACTTGGGGATGCAAAAGCGAGAAATACAGCTCTATGGGGATACTTCAAAAATTTTCAGAGCATGATGCAAGCAAGAGAGAGAATTCCCCAGTCTCTTGTTGAAAAATACAAAGACTCAGTGTGCTTTATGGTTGACACTGATCAGTGCCTAATGGAGGCAGTAGAGCCAAGGACTGTCTGGATCATGCCCATGGGGTATGAAGTAGATGAACAGATAGTGGAGCTGCATGTTCAACACATGCTAAGTCAGCCCAAAGATCCTAAGGCAGAAAGGTTTGGAACCTTTGAGGAGCTGAGTGTAAAAATACATGTAGAACTCAGGGAACCTGAGATTAAAAGAAAGGTGAGAAAAGAAGTAGAGCACATTGCTCAAGGCCTAGGCATCTCAAAGGAGGCACTTGATGCTAGCCGGGAAAAGAGGAGGAAGGCCGAGGAAGAAGAGAAAAGTAAAGAAAGTGCTCCGGTTGGAGCTCCCACCCGGACCAGATCATCAAAGAGATCTGCACCTCCCTCAACCAAAAGTTCAAAACCGGAAGTCCAGGCATCCGGTAAGAGATCCAAGACAAAAGCCACAAGGGCTTATGGAAGCCAAAAGGATGAAGAGGAAACAGAGTCAGATGAGGGAATAAAAGAAATAAAGAAACAGAAAAAGAAAGGATCCGGTAAGCCCTCCACAGGCCAAGACAAGGATGAAATGGCAGAAGGATCTGTTGAAAAGCCCACTCTGTCTCTAGAGAGCATAATCAAGTCGGTCACGGTGGATGGAAACCTTCAACCAATGACTGAATCATATGATGACTTCAGTGAGGCCAACCAAAAGATTCTGCAGGAGGCCACAGTAAAATATCTTAACATATATAATAAGGCTTTCATTGAAATAATATCTCTTATTCCTAAAAGCCTAGAAAAGGAATTGGAAGTAAGAAAGAATAATGCTCATGCTAAAGATCTTGAGATCCGGGAGCAGATAGCTATTCAGCTATATCCTCAAATTGATCCCAAGACAATGAACATTATCTTCAAGGACTGCAAAGATGAGTTCAGAAGCAAAGCTAGGATGAATCAACTCATGCTTGGCGAGACTGACAAAGTGGCCCAAGAAACAGAAGAGATCCTCCGGAAGGCCTTCAAAAGGTTCAATCTTCCGGTTGTAGAGGATTTAGGTACAGAAACAGCTGAGGACTTGGGACCCTCTGCTCCAGAAGAAGTGGCCCATGAACAAGCTAGCATCTCTCCTCCGGTTTCCCCTACAGTCTCCGGATCCAAAGAAGAAGAGCAATTACAGGAGAAGGAAGCAGTGGTGAAAGACAAAGAGGTTGACAGTTCTAAGACTGCAGAAGAAAAGAAACATCTGTCTCCGGTAAGAGACACTGCACAAACTGTTCAACAATTTTTGAGCAAAGAAACTTTAGAGATTGATGAACCGGAGCTTCTAAAAGGCCCATTTGATTTTGACTCTCTCTCTCCGGTACAAACAATGAAGATAGCTTCATTTGCAAATGCCAAGGCAAATGAAAAGCTCCTGAAGTCTCATATGGAAGACTGTGAGTTGATAGAGGCTGCTTCCGGAGTACTTGTAAAGATCATGCCATCAATCCAGATAGATCCGACAGCCTCCACTTTCGGTAATCTAAAAACCTTAGTCAGTAGTATTGATACACATTTTGATTCTCTAGAAAAATCAGCTGAAGAAAAGGTCCGGAAGGAATTTTTGGGTAAGAGATTTTCAGAAATATTAGAATTAATCTCTAAAGATAGGAAGATTGTAAGCATTGGAATAAAGAGCTTAGAAAATGCTCTTAAGGATGGCGGTGACATCTATAAATTTTGTATATCCTGGTCAAAGGCAACAGCTGCATTTGACAAGAAAATAAAAGAGGAACAGGATAAGCTACAAAGCTTATCTCAAAGCTTTGATCCTCTCTCTTCCTCTATAATAAATCAAGAATGTCAGACTATTGCAGTCTTGAATGAAATAAAGAATCTTGAGAAGGAAAGAAAGAACATCACTAACCGGATGGGAGAACTTAGAAGGATTATAATCCCTAAGTTGGAAACTATGCATGAGGCCATCAGTGATGCTCAGACCACCGCCCAAACAAAAGATCCGACAGATCTCAAGCGGGCAGAAGCTTTTGCATTTTTGTTAAGTGGTCACATTTCAATTTTGGATAGAATGAAGCAAAGTTGGGCTACAGAAATGATCCAATTGCAGACATCCTTTGCAGACATTCTTCAGTATATGTGAGTATGTAAATATGCGGCTAAGTATAAGAAATTTTTGAAAATTTTGATATGCGGACCCTACCCTTTGCCATTGATGTCAAAGGGGGAGTGAGGAGCAGTGAAAAATGAGGAATCCAACTAAGGGGGAGTTCCGGAAATTGTATATAAAGACAGAGCATCAGCAAAGGGGGAGCAGAGTGAAAACACTTAGTCATTTTTCACTAAGTGTTGCCATCAATGCCAAAGGGGGAGATTGTTGGCAAGAGACACTATATGGATTCATGGTTGTTGTCATTGATGGCAACAAAGGTCATCCCACATATCCGCAAGTCATGATGTGTCTCTACCGGAAGTCAGAATAAAGAATGTTGTGGTCTGGTGAAGAAGAACAGAGCATGTGGCAATGTCCGACAGATTGGTCCGGATCTCTCAGAGGAAGTGTCTTGGTGCAGTGCGGATTTGGGGAAGTCAAGAGGACTACCTTGAGTGGTATATTCCAAGGATTTAGCCTCCGGTGATGGACAAGGAAAAAGATATGAATGGTTGAGTACCGGATTCTTGAGAGACAGTGAAAACAGAGGAAGAACTGACTGGCAGAGTATCAGACTGCTTTCCGGATGTGTTACTGTTGATGACAGAGGTTGTGAAGGCATGTATCATGTTTGGCCGACATGATTAATGATATCTACAAGTATATGCTTGATCCGCATTGCTTGGTGAGGAAGGATTCAGCCGACAGAACAAGAGTTTGTAAGAAACTAGACTGTTCCGGATGCCGACTAGAAAGGTGATGAAATTACTTATGCGGATATATATAGAGGATGGATTTAGTTGTGAAGTGTGTGTTGATGTGGAGATACATGCGAATAAGTCTAGATAAGAGCAGAGGTAGCAAAAAGGATCCGGTATGTGAAAGATAGCAGAATAAAGAACAGAGGAAAGATGAAGTGCAGCAGATCAGTGTACTGAGCCTAACCGGAACTGAACTCCAGCATATGCAGATGCTTTCAATCAGTTCAAGACTGTGATTCTCATCACTTTGTAGACAGTGTGTCTTCTTGTAGGCAGTGGGCCTCTTGTGAGCAGTGTGCTCGGGCAGTGAGCCCTAATTGGCAAGTGCCATTTTTTGTAATTTCCTATTCTTCTAACAGAGAATAATTTTGGGTTAATCACCCCGTGGTTTTCTCCCTTAACAGGGTTTCCACGTCAAAAATACTGTGTCATGTGTTTCTTATTTCATGGTTAATATTTTTGTGTTTAATTTTATGCTGCATCAATTAAAAGGAAAGTTCAATAAGGGAAATAATTAGGATAACTGATTCACCCCCCCCTCTCAGTTATCAACAGTACCATACGTGCCCCACCAACATTTTCAAGAGACTTCATATCAAGAATTTTATGTCAAAGAGAGGAAGGTCAAATATTCTACAAGAAATTATGCTTGGATGGCACATGTCATCGTTGTAGTGGCTTGCAACATTTTCCAATATGTGAACATATGGAAAGAACACATGTGGTTGGAAATGAACTAGTAGAGTTTGGCAAGTATAAAACAGTGGCATACAATACAAAAGATGGTAAAGAAGCAAAGAGGTGTGAATTGGTTATTGAAAAGATTCTAGTGTATCATTTTATGCCTATATTTCGTGACAACATAGTGTATGAGTATGCAAGACATGCCCATAGAGCTCGATGGTTGGACTTGCAATTCAAGTTATGTAAGGACACATTTCTAGTTGGTAGCATTGTTTTAGTTGTCGACTTTGTAGAGAACTACAGTCTATAGCCATAGTGTGAGGTGTAATCACAATATTACAACTCCACACAGGTTTCTATATTTGTGCACATCATATTCATTCATGTGAATGATAGTACAGAGGATGACAGAAATATCATAAGGGAGTATAATTTCTATATCAGTAGTGATCGTACGCATTCTACGGAGTTCATGCAAGGTTGCTTTTAGGTGTTCTATAATGATTTGGCTAGAAGGGGCATATCATTCAGTCAACATATCATATGGTTGGATAACTGTGCGTCACAATTCAAGAACTCGTAGAATTTCTATTGGCTAAGTAGGAGGTATAATTTCATAGGTATTCAGCATATGTGGAACTTTTGTGAGGCCGGGAATGGAAAGGGGGAGCATGATGGTGTAGGAGCATGTATCAAAAGAGCCATAGCACGAGAAGAGTTAAAGTATAAAGACAATGCAAAGTTGATAGATGCAAAATTGATTGTCGAGTGGTGTAATGCTTCCATGGGTCCAGGTAATGAAGGTAAGTCTTCAATTCATAGATTTTTTTGCTTGATAGATTATACTAACATTGCACCATATGAGGACTGTTCTACACTGATAGGATCAAGTGAGATGCACTCTTTCAGAAGCTCAATTGCAGGTTCATGGAGTATCCATACGTGAAAGATGTCATGCTTTTGTTCTTCTTGTACAATTCAAGCCTGGGATGAGTGCGAGTCAAAGGAGTGGGTTGACGAATAGCAGTTAAGTTATCTTAGCCCACTTGACACGTATCAACCCCCGACGGAATTGGAACTAACACATATGGAATCATTAGTTGACTTTGACCACATATCAGATCTAGCTCAACCAAGTAATATATCTATTTGCATAGTTTTTGAAATTCCTAATGTCATCTTACTTTGTAGTGTTTTGTAATGTTGACTAATTTCATCTAATTTGCTACATATATTAATGTAGGGCACGTATATGTAGTTATTGTAGATGAAGATAATGAAGAGGGAACATATTATTACTTATGTCATTGTGTTGAGGCCAAAAAGAAATTAGAGGCCCCAATTACAGATGGAGAAAACATCGAATACCCTATAGGCTTAGTGGTTATTATAGGAACATGGCTTAGAAGGTACCCATATAAGAGTGTTAATGTTTGGTTGTTTTAGGACTTTGACACACATCAGCTGATTCTTCATTGCTTGAACCTTGTTGTGGCATCCAATGTTCATTTGATACAGTATCGGGGTACACCTTTCAACAAGACCTTGTCGAAGGTGTGTGAGTCTGACCATGAAACAATACTTAACACAATAAAGAGTATAGCAGACCTGGATGGTTCATTAGATTAATTTGTAAGTATTCACATTGATTTTGTAAAGTCATGTTACATTGAGTTGTAAGTATGCATAGTAATTTGTAAGGTTTGTCTTTTTTTATTTACTGTTGCATTTTTACACATATACACATTTTTACATCATCATGTTATGTTTCATGGGGTTAGACCTAAGTGATGGATGAAGTTAATCCTGAGAATAATGTATAAAATCTAGGTAATGAATAAAATATAGGTGTCTCTAGGTGTCTTGGTTTCTAACTAGATAATAGGTGTCTCTAATTGTGTCTTAGGTATATACGATATGTCAACTAGGTAGATAGAGACTAGAAAATAGGTGTCTTAGGTGTCCTACGTCTACTAGACTACATGTGTCTTAGGTCTTAGGTGAGGCCACATGATCTTCCACCTCCACATGGTTGGCCTTGTCAGTATAGAATATTTATATTTCTTGAAGCTAAGGGAAGCTCTTTTTCTTAATAGGAAAACTTTATTGACTTCAGTTGCACTAATGGTGCAGGGGCACCTAGGTTGTCATGCCTCCAAGAGGGGTCAAAAAAATGAAATTTTATTTTGATTGAGTCAATTGTATGTAATAAGGTCTTCTAAGACCATTTAATTTATTTTTAAGTCACTTTGAGTCATTTGGGGTTAGTTTGAGTCTTTGAGTCCTATTGCAAAAAAGTGTCAATGTTGTCAAGTTGCACAAAGCAACTTTTGCATTTTTGGTGTCCTACTCCCGATGCAACCAAACTAACAGTTTCAACATGTCTAGATGGGTACGTTTAGACTAGGCATGGTTCTATTTTTCACCCAAACATGTTGAAACAGTCCGGGCTACATTGTACCGACGATATCCCTGAAGAGTCTAAAGTGCAAAAAGGCAGCAATCTTTGATGAGATGTTACTCAAAAACCGTGTCACTTAGAAACATTTCGTCTAAGGAAACATGATCATGTAGAGTACCTCTACAATAACCTCTCTCTATTTTTTATATCTCTAAGGTATTTGCCCGTGGTGAAAGGTTTTCTGCTGCCCCAAAAATCGTTAGGAGGTAGTGTAAAGTTGCAAAAGGGTGTAACTTTCATCCTGCTCCTAATCCGACCAAACTGACTATTCCAACACATTTGGATGGGTACATTTACACTAGGTATGGTCTTGTTTTTCACCCAAACATGTCGAAACAGTCTGACCTACATTGTACCGATGATATCCCTAAAGAGTCCAAAGTGCAAAAAGGTAGCAATCTTTGATGAGATGTTACTCAAAAATCATGTCACTTACAAACATTTTGTCTAAGGAAACGCGATCATGTAGGGTTCCTCTACAATAACCTCTCTCAGTTTTTTATATCTTTTAGGCATTTGCCCATGGTGAAAGGTTTTCTGCTGCCCCAAAAATCGTCAGAAAGAGGTAGTGTAAAGTTGCAAAGGGGTGTAACTTTCGTCCTACTCCTGATGAGACCAAACTGACTATTCCAACATGTCTGTATGGGTGCATTTACACTGGGTATGGTCTTGTTTTTCACCCAAACATGCCGAAACAGTCCTAGCTACATTGTATCTGTTGGTGCCTACATGAATATTCAGGTTTCAAGCATTTAAATCTGCAGGCCCCGTCATAAAAAATTCATAAAAATTCTAAGTCCTTTGGCCTTTATAGTTGAAAAGTACAAAAATTAGTTATATGGATGTGTCTTTGTATATACAAGGTTGTTTGTATATACGTGCAAGGTCAAATGTGCATTGGCGGGTGAGAAATCTCAATCAGCCTTCAAAAAATAAAAAATTTGGTTGTATGCATTTCGCAATGCATATCAAGCTTAAAAAGGGTGCATATACATTGAAGAATCTATCGCAGATTTTAGGAATATTCCCTGCTTGTATATCGGGTTGCATGTATATTTTGTGTTGTATGTTCAGACATACAACGACTAGATACAAAGGAGAACATGCGAAGAAAATATACATTGGCGACATACAAGCGAAACATACAAGGGTCAATGTACATCGAGACAGATGCAAAAGTGAATGTATGTCTGACATACATTAGGAATGTACATTGCAAATATACATGGAGCCGACATGCATTCGCTATAGTGAAAGAGAGGTTTGTATGTGCAAAATGCAAGTGCAATATACATTTGCCACATACAATGGAAATATGCATCGGTAGATGCATATACAATGAAAAGATACAAGGGGTCTTGTATATTGAGACCACATACAAGGCAGAATGTACATTGCAATGTACAAGGGTGAATGTATCTCCGATATACAAGTCAATGTGCAAGCAAAGGATACAAAGAAAAAATGTACAAGGCCCAGACGCGGAGGGATAGTATGTTGCAGTAGATGGCTTTTGAAGTCCACAAGTTGTATATCGCATTTGTATATGCGATATACAAAGGAAATATACATTGGATAAGATGCAAGCTGGATTCCAAAGGTTTTCCAATCTAGTTGATAAATGAGTTGGAATCCGCGACTTGTATATTTGCTTTTGTATGTGCGACATACAAGATGGAAATACAACGCAAAGATACATTGCAGATCTCAAAAAGGGTTCAGATCGGGCTAAAGTGGTGGTCGGGTCCGTAAGTATGTGCAAGTAGGACTGAATGTATATTCGACATGCAAAGTAAAGATACAAAGTCTGATATACATTTAGTGGGGCCTGCAAGTATACAAAAGAGATTGTATGTGTTCAACATACAATGGCGACATACAAAGTGGAATGTATATCGGGTAGATGCACAAGTAGCAAGTAAAGAAAAGATACAAGTCCTGGGGCCCACAAATTGTATGTATATGCAAATGTATGTTTGCATATACAAGGCGAACATACAATGGAACAATATACAAGCCGGACCCGATTCAAAAGTCAGATTTGGCTAATTCAGCGCTGGCATCTGTGGCTTGCATGTATATGGAATTGTATATGCCAATATACAAGAAAATAGAGATACAAGTTGGATTTCAAAGCGATTACAAAATGCTTCATAAAAATTTGAAATCTGCAGAAAGTATATTGCGTTTGTATCTGCAATATACAAAGGAGATATGCAAAGAGAGATGTACAAGGTGGGACCCAATTGCAATTTCAATTTGTTCTATAACAATTTGGGGTCTGTGCTTTGTATGTAAGCAGTTGTTTGTATATGCATGTTCTTTTGTATATATAAAGGGGCGAAAAGAGGCAAAATGCATGTTGTGATGGGGGAAAAGTCAGCGATGGAAGCATAGGGTGCCTACGTGGCACGTTCTCATTGGTGGGTGACTTTTTAGAGTGATTGAAGGCCGTTGATTTTGGCGATAAGGGGATAGGATCGACAGCCCAGTTTCAAGGTAGCAGTGAAGGATTTCTTTGTATCTTTGGCTGCATTTCAAGCAGGAAAACTTCAAAGACACACTGCTACAAATTTTGAGGGGAGATTGTAGGTTGTTGAGCCATTGATGGTGATTTGCAGAGGTATGGGTCGATGGAGTTGACTGGCCAGCTACCAGATTTGTAAGAAAAATCTTCAGACAACTGCACACACCCCGAGTTCGCCTTCTCTTTCCTCTTTGTCCCTCATCTGCATTGAATGATTTGGGTGCCATTCTTGGTGCAATGTATTTGGCAAAATTTTGAAAATGCCCTGAAATTATTGCTGAGTACACAATCTTGCTATAAGAAGCAAACTGTGTTACTCATTTAGGTTGTTGAAGACTTGGGCATTTTTGGGGGAAAAATAATGAAAGACAGAGCATTTTCTTGGTTGCTCTATCTCTTTTGGAGTTTATGAGTTGCATCTGAATGCACCTTGCACATATGTTTAGTTTCATGTCATGTTTATATGAAAAATGCTTCATTGCATGTGTTTATCTATCTGTCTCCATTTGTTGTATGCATTTTCTTCTTTTGAATCTAGTTGTTAAGGGTTTCTCAGATTCTAAGGTATAGATTTCTATATCACATGCTTAATCTCTAACTTCCATTCAAGGAGTGGATTAAACTGTTTTAGGTTGAGTATGGAGAAGGTTGTATGTCAGCTGAGATATTTGTAAGTAGAGACATTTAAATACTTATCCTTGGGTGGTGTTTGTAAGGCAAATACCAGTCCTAACCCCTTGAAACTCGAATGCTAGTTGCAAGCTATTCTCTTATATACGTCTAGTTGACTCCTTGCATTGAGATAGGCACTGATCTGCCCTTTTGTAGTAGTTATGATCCAAAAACCCTTGTCTTGCATCCAAAACATCAATACCAATCATTCCATATTTCCAACCTGTTAGTCTGTAGGAGTAGGATTAGGACTCCTGCATACTCTCATCCATAACTAGTTAGATATGTCCAAGAGTGTTGCCAAACTTGTGATCTATCATTCAAATCTTAGTCCACACATGAGAGTATTCTGCCTGTTATTGTAAAGCTAAATCTTCATGTCATTAGGTGAGTCAAATGTTAAATCTTTAGCTATAGGGATACCCCCTTGGTGCGGTAGAACTAGAAGTGAAGGGGAGGCAACTCACGTAACCTCCTATATTAGTTGGCTGAATCTATCTGTGCATTGAAACTAGAAAACCCTCTGCTGATTTGGAAAGAAAACCAATAGTACCAATGATATCCCTAAAGAGTCCAAAGTGTAAAAAGGCAGCAATCTTTGACGAGATGTTACTCAAAAATTATGTCACTTAGAAACATTCTATCTAAGGCAATGCAATCACGTAGAGTCCTTCTACAATAACCTCTCTTAGTTTTTTATATCTCTAAGGTGTTTGCCCGTGGTGAAAGGTTTTTTGCTGCCCCAAAAATTATCAAAAGGAGGTAGTGTAAAGTTGCAAAGGGGTGTAACTTTCGTCCTGCTCTTGATGCGACCAAACTGACTATTCCAACGTGTCTGGATGGGTACATTTACGCTAGGCATGGTCCTATTTTTCACTCAAACATGTCGAAACAGTCTAAGCTACATTGTACCGATGATATCCCTGAAAAGTCTAAAGTGCAAAAAGGTAGCAATCTTTGATGAGATGTTACTCGAAAACCATGTCACTTAGAAACATTTTGTCTAATGCAACGCAATCATGTAGAGTCCCTCTACAATAACCTCTCTCAATTTTTTATATCTCTGAGGTGTTTTCCCATGGTGAAAGGTTTCCTGCTGCCCCAAAAATCGTCAGAAGGAGGCAGTGTAAAGTTGTAAAGGGGTGTAACTTTCATCCTACTTTTGCTACGACCAAACTAACAATTCCAACGCATTGGGATGGGTACATTTAGGCTAGGCATGGTCCTTTTTTGCACCCAAACATGCCGAAATAGTCCAAGCTACATTGTACCGATGATATCCCTGAAGAGTCCAAAGTCCAAAAAGGCAGCAATCTTTGACGAGTTGTTATTTAGAAACTGTGTCACTTAGATACATTCCATCAGAGGTAACGCGATCCTGTAGGGTCACTCTACGATAACCTCTCTCAATTTTTTATATCTCTGAGGTGTTTGCCTGTGGTGAAAGGTTTTCTGCTGCCCCAAAAATCATCAAAAGGAGGCAGTGTAAAGTTGCAAAGGGGTGTAACTTTTATTCTTCTCCTTGTGTGGCCAAACTGACAATTCCAATGCATCTGGATGGGTACTTTTAGGCTAGGCATGGTCCTGTTTTGCACCCAAACATGCCGAAACAATCTGAGCTACATTGTACCGGCGATATCTCTAAAGAGTCCAAAGTGCAAAAAGGTAGCAATCTTTGATGAGCTGTTATTCAGAAACTATGTCACTTAGTTACATTCTGTCTAAGGCAAAGCAATCATGTAGGGTCCCTCTACAATAACCTCTCTTAGTTTTTTATATCTCTAAGGCGTTTGCCCATGGTGAAAGGTTTTTTGATGCCCCAAAAACTGTTAGAAGGAGGCAGTGTAAAGTTGCAAAGGGGTGTAACTTTTGTTCTTCCCCTCGTGTGGCCAAACTGACAGTTCCAATGCATCTAGATGGGTATGTTTAGGCTAGGCATGGTCCTATTTTGCACCCAAACATACCAAAACAGTCCGAGCTACATTGTACCGGCGATATCCCTGAAGAGTCCGAAGTGCAAAAAGGTAGCAATCTTTGACGAGTTGTTACTTGGAAACCATGTCACTTAGATACATTCCGTCTAAGACAACACAATCATGTAGGGTCCCTCTACAATAACCTTTCTCATTTTTTTATATCTCTGAGGCGTTTCCCTGTGGTGAAAATTTTTCTGCTGCCCCAAAAATTGTCAAAAGGAGGCAGTGTAAAGTTGCAAAGGGGTGTAACTTTTGTTCTTCTCCTCGTGCAGCCAAACTGACAATTCCATAATGTCTAGATGGATATGTTTAGGCAAGGCATGGTCCTGTTTCACACCCAAACATGCCGAAATAGTCCGAGCTACAAACACTAACTAGTCTTCAATCTTCAAACACTACAAATACCATGATATCCTGCATAAAGCTGTCTTTTAGCCTTTTATAAAGGCATGTCCATCAAATTCAACCACATAGAGATGATTGTTTGTATTCCAAATTCCTTTTAAATACTAATCTTCCAATCCTTTTTCTCGCCCTCATATCAATTAAATATGACCTTCGATTATGATATGGCACTCGAGCTTATGAGAGTTTACCAGAGCTATCAGTTGAGTTAGGTTGAAAGGCCAGTGAACTAATGACTTAAAGACCCTTTAGTAGGTTGATTTAAGTGATAGTAACTTCTAATTATAAGTCAATATTAAATTAAAACAAAAGTGCACTTTACACACAACAGGCAATTGAGGGCTTTAAAGTCTTAAGAAAAGTAGATTCTTTTTAGGGTTTAATTGCCAATATGCAAACATTAACTATCAATAAGATTATGATTATGAAAGCTTGTGTCTTCTCTAACTTCTTATTGCATGAACAAAATCACATCCACCATGAATATGAACCTTGCATCATATCAACCTTTCAAGATAGACCTTATCATGAAAACCACATTCACAACAAAACCTTGCATGAACAAAAACACATCCACCATGAACATGAACCTTGCATCATATGAACCATGTTTGTCTTGTGCAATATCAACATGAATTGAGAGACCTTATCATGAAAACCGTATTCACAACATCATGCACCTCATGACTATCACCTACCTTGAATCATTGTATCACCTTATCAGCATCATGGCATCAACCTTGACCTCAATGACAAACAACCTTGACCCTTTGACTTCAATGACAACCTTGAACCTTGATTGTTGATTACTTATGGAAGCCTATAGCCCCAATGTTATGTTGCATACTAAAATTAGGTAAGACTCAATGTAATCTCATAACCTCACCTTATATGCAAGAGGAATTACATTTAATAACCATAATGGTCATCAGGAGCTCATAAGAATATGATTTTGACTATCTTATTCAAAACAACAAACATACTCTTTGCATCCCATATGGTATAATAACAAGAAATTAAGAAATATTTTCAATTGACTAACTCATAAAGAATATGGATCAGCATACTCATTTGAATATTTTCAATTGAGCAACTCATAAAAAATATGAATATTTTCTGTTCAACATGATGATTCATTTTTATTTTAAATACAACTTTTATCTTTTAGTTCCAAAATGAGGTTTAGGTGATACTTGAATAACAATAGCTGGCTTATTGGATCAACAAACATCCTATGTAATACAATTGGACTTTAAATATTTGAAGTAGCCATCTACAAATATCCATTCAAATGTGGATTTATAATGCAAGTATGGATGCCATCAATAAAAAAGATTTGTATTAATCAAATATTCATATAGGCATACATCAATATCTGTCGATATAAGTATAACATATATACAAAATAGCCATATAGGCTTACAAGAATGCCATATAGGCATACAACAAAGGAACACAATAAAAAGTCATTCCCCTCTGGCTGGTGAAGAGAATAGATCACGGGTAGGCTTTGATCTTCTAGGGGATGGAGACACGTATGTGGGTGGTCTACTATGAACTCGAGGGCTGCTCCTCCTATTTAGTTCTTCCTGCATCTCTAGTTGTTACAATAAAAAGTATAGACATTAATATATAGAAATTACATGTTATAAAAAAATAAAATATTTAACAAAATAATCACTTACCGCTACCATATAATCTATCTTCTCACTTGCCTTAGTAGTAGGATTAGGCTGTGGTGATGTCATGTCCTATAGAAACCATCCAGATAGAAATTAAACTTCAAATCAATAATCTTTTGATTTTTCAAAATAAACAACTATAACAATGAATGTAAATTGAAATTTACTAATCTGCCTCATACCCCTGTCAATGGCATGGAGCTATGAACCGCAGAGGTCACACCATGTTCCATTGCCCTATGAATATCGGGAGGTGTCTCCACAGCCTACATCATCTGGAAATAAAACAACATTATTCAATTACAAAAACTATAATAGTTATGCAAATCATGGCTCCTAACATACACACACGTTCACCTAAACATGG
The DNA here is from genome assembly GCA_027924645.1 of Cunninghamia lanceolata. Lineage (NCBI taxonomy): Eukaryota > Viridiplantae > Streptophyta > Pinopsida > Cupressales > Cupressaceae > Cunninghamia > Cunninghamia lanceolata. The sequence continues at coordinate 8,329,645 of BSBN01000460.1, forward strand.
AAGTACACATAATAAAGCACACAAGTCACATACAAAAATCTAGTAAGTACAATTCATTCATTAAACTATTTATTTTATTACCTCCGTGAAGCTTTGAAGTCCACCATCGCTGGCAGGTGTTGCCGTGAAATCTCCAATATTAACCTATTCAACATCCAAAATTAGATATTAGAATACCATTCATATAATGATGCTATTCACATGTAATATTTATAATTGTTTACTAGTTACATACCCCGACAGTAGATGATGTAGTGTAATATTGATGGGGAGCCTCCTCCCAAATGCACAATTGTTCGATCGGTAAGAGTCCAACTCATGTCTCAGTGATCTACGTCTTTTGCCTATCGGCAGGATAATTACTATCGATGAACTTCAGTTTTACTATGCTGATGCACTGATGGATCTCTGTCGGTATTCTTTACCCCGTATCACCCGATATGCCCCGATTGGTAAGACCAATGCTATCGGTCCAACGCCAAGCTATCTACCCGATGACCTTATCATCCCGACATGAACCTTTAGACTGCGGCTTCATTCAACGGCTTAAACCCCTCTTCGGCTGGACTGTCCTCGTCGCTCTGAGCGAGGAATGTTTTGTCAATGGCCATGGTCTCACCGACAACGATTTCAACTCCTCCAGTCAAACCCTAGCACATGGAGATGCTAGGCCACCTACTATGCATCTCGTGTTGTCCAAATCCTCTACACCGCAAAACAAGAGAACAAAACATGAAAAAAACAAATATGGTATATTGAAGCCATTCCACTAATTTCAACAGAAATCTCACGAGTGGAATGCTTCACATCAAAATTCTGCAACAACAGAAATACAAAAAGGAAAGGAAATCTACAGCTATGCAAATGGTAATTACAGAGAATGAAAAACAAATTGACAACACAGAAAATAGTTTGATTTCTCCTTAACAAAATGCGCGATTACATTCAATCCTTCTCTTGCTTCAATCTGATTACAATGATAATGATATCCACATTTGGTTCCATCCCCTGGGTTTATAAACTCGCCCAGAGTAGTACCAAACTGACTCCAAGTGGCTGGGAGACCAATCCAAGCGGCTGGGAGACAATCATTTTAAATAGCCTCCAACTGTCCAACTGCCTATTTTTGGAATTATGCGGTTACAATTTGACAAATGTCCCCTAAGTCACTTGGGACTTACAAAATAAACCTAGACACAAACTAAAATGAAAATGCATTGGTCAAATAAACCTTATTACAACCCAAAACATGATTTTCTAAAGAAAACATGATTCAAATGCCTCATGGAGGCCACCTTGTGTTAGGTGCTCCTGCACCATACACCCCACCTAGAAAAGAACTCATTTCCCATGAGTTGATTCTTTGTCGTGCTCCATCTGTATCCTTTGCTGCATCATGCCTTTCCCACGATCTCTGGACTGCAACTTGCTTCCATGGAATCACAAAATCTTGCCTAAAATTGTAGGCTCTACTCACACCTTGCCATGAGTGAGTGCTTGCAACCAAACCCAGACTTTGTTTGCCATTCTTGCTTATTGTCATCTCTGCCTGAACACCTGCATTCAAAACCTTGTTTGATGCTTCATGTACTGCTTCTATAGTAGAATTTGGTTTCCTTTCAACTCTTTTTGGCTCCAGAGGACAAACAATAGTCCCTACGAGGATAGCATCCTCTTCTTTCCAATTACCTTGTGGTTGCTTGCAGACCTACTTTTTGACCTTCAGCTAATCCATCTCAGACATTACTATCTGATCTCCATCATTCAAAACTGAAATCACCTTCAAACTATGATCTTTGACAACCCCACTCCTTGAGGTATCCTCAACTTTCCTTGTCTTTTCTTCATGCATCTGCACAAACTCTTTCCTACCCACCAAAATAATCTTAGCTACCTTCTTTGCTTCAGCATCCTCTTACAATGGTATCATCACAAAAGTCTTTCCATCCTTCTTGATGGTGAATGTGTTAGTATATCCATCATACAATGCTTGCCTGTCAAATTGCCATGGCCTACCTAAAAGTAGATGACAACACTCCATGGGCAAAATGCCACATAAAATTCTCTCCTTATAGTCTCCAATCTGAAAATCAACATATGCTTGTTCACTTACCAAAAGTGATTGACTATCACTTACCTAAGATGCTCTGTAAGGAGTTTGATGAGGAATCCTTTCTATGTTCAATTTATCCACCATTTCCCTAGACACCATATTATCTGTTGAACCAAAATCTATGACTACCTTGCATATTTTACCTTTGCTTTTGGAATTGATCCTGAAAAGAGCTCTCCTCTGTGATGGTTCAGTTTGCACTGGTTCTTTGAGCAACGTCCTCTTGATCATCAAACTCTCTCCCACTTCTGATTCCAAATTCACTTTAGGAGTTGTCACACTCCCTGCATCCTCTTGAGTCAATGTGGTTCTCCTCTCATTACCATGAGAAGTTGAGGCCTTCTCTGGACACTTATATGTTGGGTGCCCTATCTGATTACAATTATATCATCTCATATTGGAGAACTTAGATCCTCTATCTAATCCATTTGTCCCACCTCTTTCATTTGGCCTTCTTTCTCGGTAGCCTCCTCTGCTACTTGAGTCTCCAGCTTGCTCTTCTTGGCTAGACTCACCACTAGGCCTTTGGTTAGGACTTCTACCTCCAAAACTGCCTCTAAAATTTATGTCACCTCTTCCTTTACTCTGCTGCTCACCTTTCCTCTTCAGCTTCTCTTCAGCTCTTAATGCTACTTGAAAGCATTTTTCCATGGTTTCAGGGGTAAACAAACTTATCTCATCTTGAATATTGATCCTCAGACCATTTAAATACCTTGCTACCTTGGCTTTTTCATCCTCCATGTACCCACAATGAAGAGTGTATTTTTGAAACTCCTCGATGTAAGTAGCTACATCCATATCTTTTTGCTTAAGGTTCTGCATCTGCCTGTAAATCTGTACCTCGTAGTCAGATGGAAGGAACTAAGACTTGATCTTCTCTAGCATTCTGCTCCACGAAGATATCATATTCTTCCCATTCTTTACCCTTTCTCCTTGGGTGTAATTCCACCATGTAAGGGCAACACCTTTGAGTTTAGTTTTTGTAAACTTAACTTTCTTACTGTCAGGAACTTCTTTGTATTCGAAGTAGTTGTTTAGAGCCTCAATCCACTCCATAACTTCATTAGCATTCATCTTTCCACTGAACATGGGAATATCTATCCGAGCCTCCGAAGAGTCCTTGCCAATAGTCTTCATAGCTTCCAAGAATTGCTTTTGTTTAGCCAGTATCTTTGCCTCTTCTTGTTCTTCTGCTTCTTCCTCTTTCTCTTCTTCTTCATCTGAATCTTCATCTACCCTTTTTCCTATCTTCATTGCCTTCAATTCTGCTTGGAGTGCTTCCTTGACTCCAGCTTTGATCATCTCTTCCATCTCTTGAAATTTCTTGACCACTTAGGTGGTCATCCTCTTTGGAGGCATATCGCTAGCCTCTCCTTCATTGTCTTTGTCTGACATAAACATTCACAGACAACACCGAAACGCCCACACTTCTGTAAATCCTTAATTTGACTACAACACAATGCCCAATCAGATGTTCATCCTACACGCTACTTCACAGAGCCATTCCTCTCATCCAACAGTAGATCCTGGAGATGCACTACCACTCTCTCTTGTAGTGGCCTCACTCTGCACCCTCTTCCAGCCAAATCTCTATTAGTGAATGGTCACAACAGACCTCATCATCGTCTGCCACACAGTATAGGAATCCTGTTCCTCCTTGCAACTAGATGGCATGAGCAACTCTTCATCTACCTTCTCAGTGACAAAAATCAAATACACAACACCTCCACCTAGAGCTTTCGCTAGCTCTGATACCAATATGTTGGGGAGCCTCCTAAATGTACAACTATTCGATCGGTGAGAGCCCAACTCATGTCTCAGCGATCTACGTCTTTTGCCTATCGGCAGGATAATTACTATCGGTGAACTCTGGTTTTACTATGCCGATGCACCGATGGATCTCCATCGGTATTCTTTACCCCGTATCACCCGATATGCCTCGATCGGTAAGACCAATGCTGTCGGTCCAACACCAAGCTATCTACCTGATGACCTTGTCATCCCAACATGACCTTTAGACTGCGGCTTCATTCGACGGCTTAAACCCCTCTTCGGTCGGACTGTCCTTGTCACTTTGAGCGAGGAATGTTTCATCGATGGCCACGGTCTCACCGACAACGATTTCAACTCCTCCAGTCAAACCCTAGCACATGGAGATGCTAGGACGCCTACTATGCATCTCGCACTGTCTAGATCCTCTGCGCCGTAAAACAAGAGAACAAAATAGGAAACAAACGAATATGGTACATTGAAGCCATTCCACTGTTTTCGACAGAAATCTCACCAATGGAATGCTTCACATCGACATTTGGCACAGAGTTTTTTGGTGTTGAACAGTTGTAGTCAATGAATTCAACAACATTGTCCACCAAGGAGGGGGCAATTGTAGTGGCAACCCAATTGTGGCTTGTAACAAAGTATCAATGGCCAAGCATGTCTAGTTGATCCTTGGCATAGAATCAACCTCTAAAAATGTCCAAGTCTACATTGAATTTGAGAACAAGCATTACAAGATCCTAGTTTTTGACGAATTGATTCATCAAGGTATTGACATTCATATCCTCTCCTCGATCAAAAGCTAAGTACACTCTTTAAAATCAATTTCCTAAAATAACATGTTATTTTACATGCTTTATCATTCCCAGTTGTCATTGATTTAATCTAGTTTAATTTGTGTCTAATCGTATGCATTTATTTAATTAGCCTAGATTAACCCTAAGGAAACAATATTTTCCTTTAAACACATTTAATTAGTAGTAATAATAATCAACACCAAGAACTTTGAAGTGACAAGTAATAGTGCTATAGTATTAAAATACATAGTCTTTGAATGCCCCAATGCACTCACAACTATTGAATCTATATCGGAGGAATCAAAATTACTTTAGGACTATTCATTGTCGTAGATAATTTCATGTGAGTCAAACTTGACACAAAGCCAACAAATTAAAGGGTAATGATAGTATAAACCAAGAGATTAAAAATCACATTAGAGCTATGAACAATCCTTCGAGGACATTATTTAAACTCTAGAAAGATTGGGATGATTAATAATGTTTTACTTCGATACTTTAATATCAAATCATCATGAATTCACCCAACAACATATCTATGAAATGAAATCTTAAATACAAGAATTATGACAATTACGTAAAAAAATTATATTCATTAAAATGATTTTATATCATTTATTATGCATTTCTTCTAAATATAATTATATTGAATAAGTTTGAAAATTATCATATCATTCCATAAAGTACAAACACTAATATGTGTCGACGTCATCTTCTAACTCAAAATTAACAATTACATTGGGGGCTTTGGAATATAAATAGAAATTTTGTTAGATGTTGTAATTACAATTGCATGGACAAGGCACGTGAAGTATTTGACAGAATGCCTCTAAGACGTGATTTCATGGACTAAAATGATTGCAAAATGTGCACAAAATAGAATCGTTGAAAAGTCTTTAGGAACTTTTAAATACAACTGGTAGGTGTAAAGCCAGACTCAACAACCTTTGACCACATTCTCCCCCACTATGGTAAAACAAGAACCTTGGAACAGGGTATGGACATCCACGACGGCATAACTGAAGGGGAATCTTTGTCACATGTTATAGACGCAGCTGCCCCAATGGACATGCACCCAAAATGTGGAACCATAGATAGGGAACGGTAATGGTTTAACATAATGTCTCTAAGAGATAATCAAAATGTATCTGCAATCTATTACTGCAAAAACCATTCAATGGGTTGGAAGTTCCTGTCGCTGAAGAAGCAACATCACTGCGGTTTACTCATGTGGTTGTCCAGCACGATCATCATACCATGGACTGCCAGCTCCTCCACCATGTGTCTATAGGCTTCAATATGACTCAGCCCAAGTAGACCTGGTTTGTGAAGCTATATTGCCGCTACTTATCTTGTGAGGTTGAGGGACTCAAAGGTGCAACCTACGGCAGAAGTTGTATCCTACGGCTTGGTGAGCATGTGGATGGAGTAGGTGAGGTGGACGCAGTTTGGGCTTGAATAGTTGCCCCTGGAGCACCCAATACAACAAAAGAGGCAAGCTCGCCCTTTTTGCTTTCAACTTCAATTGCCCTCTTAATAAAAAAACGGAATGACGTTCAAATGAGACAATTATTTCATTCCCTCTTAGGTTATTCTTAAATATCATCGACCTTAACAGTCAAAAGTCCATTTTGATCATTAAAATTAGGACAAAGATTAACATTTTTTGTTGTGGATGAGGTGTGAAATTCCTATTGACTATTTGACCATTGAAATAGATGATGTTTAAGTAAAATGAAAAAATCCTATGGGATATGGCAGTTTAGTGTTGGTCCAACTAATCCTTCTTTATTCAAACTTGACCATAGTTTTCACTTCTGTCTGTCCAAAGAGATACCATACATATCATCCAACACTCAAGGTATTCACATCAATGTACGTGTCTCAGAATTCCCAACAATTAATGTTTGTGTATCCGTCTACTTGCCTTTCTCATTGCATATGAAGCATTGCTTTACACCCCAACATATAATACAAACCATTTCCATACTCATCGAAGTTTCCTGCACCCATTAATGCTGGTGTATCCAGCTCTGCCTGTATGTCCCAGTGTGTCTTATATCTATCAACGCACTTCCTTGTTTTCCACATAATTTCTTGAGCATGAACAATACAAAACATTTCCATGATCAAGTTTTTTTGCACCCATTACTGTTTTTGTTTCAAGCTGCTTAGTTATCCTAGTACATTAATTATGAAGCATTGCAAACTAGGTGAAATCTCATATATTCCACACATAATCTCTTGTGTTCCGAAACAGAACAACCACACAAGAAGTCTCCTTCATCCACTTTGACGTTTGCTCTACTTATTACAATCAGAACCCATCTCCAAAAGCAAAAAGTCCACATTCGCTTCACAATCTCTGTGTCAAGTTGAGAATCGATTAGCCTTCACTTTTGCTTTGCAAAGAATATGCACTACCCTTGAGAAAAGCCATTGTTCTTATCAGCATCCTTTCTCTATTTATATTTCAATGGGTATGTAGTAGATTCATTAACATCGCAGTTTGAATGTAAGTTAAGACCCTTAGTGGGTTGTCGAGTGCTAGTAAACTCTTCCAATCAAATGGAAAGTTCTTCGAAAGTACGTTCAATTCTTCTAATCAGAGGAAGCTACTCAACAACAATTTCACAGTAAAAATCTACGAAAGCAAGACGTTTATATTAATGCTTTCCATCAAATAAAAATCCTTCATAAAACAAGGGAGACCCCTTCTACTTTCAAACTTTTAGACCCAAACAAAACAATTAATTTGATCATACTTCCAAAACAATCAAACTTTTTTTTATTGTTCAATTTAATACTTTTAAAAAAATCACTAAACAAAAAGAAAAAATGAAACACCACACCTACACCTACCAATGTTAAATTTCAACTAAATATTTCATAAAAATTTATTTTAGAACAATCACTTAAAAAGAAGATTTCACTTCTAAAAAATTATATGTTACCCCATTAAGAGTGTAGTTCTCTACAATTGAAGGTAATACAAAAGATTGAAGGGCGCGTGGGTGAAACTTTCAGCCATTTACAGTAAAATAAAATATTAGAAAAAAATCACTCTACTTAAACATCATCCCCCTGAATGGTCAAACAGTCAATAGCAATTTTACACCTCATCTACACCAAAAAGTGGTAAATATTTGTTCTATTCTTATTAGCTAAAATTGACATTTGACTATTGAAGTGGATGATGTTTAAGAATAGCCCAAAAAACCAAACTAAAAAATTGGAGTCACTCTTGATTACTAGATTCTTAGTAGGCATGAGTTTTCCACAGTCCATGAATTACGAGAGAGTGCTTCTGGTAATATTCAAAATATTAAAAAATTCATGTAATACCTAGTTGATTTGAATGTAAACTAAACCGAAAACCACCGCAATCTAACTTGCTATGGGCAGCTACATCGAATGGTGCCTGAAGAGTATTGCGCAGCGAGTACCTGGTGCTATGGACTTCTATTACATGACACTGCCTCCCTAAATTCCTGCATGGCACCTCATATGGAAACAAAATGGTAAAGTATTACACCCACCAATGAAAGGAAAGCATAACAACATAATGATATGGCATATGAACCCAAGGACTGGCACCATAACTTCAAGACTGCATATAATTTACTGAAATCAACAAAATGTTAAAACATTTCAAAGACAAGCTCACCAAATTTAATTAGATCGAACACAGGGTTCTGTATAGTGCCTAATCGTAAGAGCAAGAAAACATATACAAAATCATTTCTAAATATTTCCCATAGCAAGCATTAAACACAGATTCTCACCCGAAGAAACTGAAATCACTCATTCAGTACGAAAATCTTTCTTAATCCTTCTAATGTTCTCCAAATTTAGTCATCCAACAGAAAAAATTTCTCCTCTCAATTTCGCAGAGCTCTACACATGCCAACAACTATAATGATAGGTAGTTCACATGCATGCATTCAAGCCACGACAACATTAAAAAACCAAACGCACCTCTTCCCGCAATTGCCCAGTTGGATTCAATCCGAGGAAACTTTACAGAGACAACTTTAAACCCCCGTCGTTTCACTGTTGAGGAGGAATGATCAATGGTGCCACGAAAATATCTGCTGTGGATGTTCGAAGTACGAAACAAATCCTACCGTCAAATCCTATTGTCATTACGTCTCAAATACGTGTTCGGCTTAGATCATTCCTCAGTTATCCATCGCCTAAGAAGCTGCACAAACCGTCGATTTAAAAATCTCATTGTATGCGATGCCTCTTAAGGGGAATGCCTATTAGCGTAATTAATTGATGGTGACTTTCCCAGCCATGTTGAGGCAAGGAGTTAAGTGGTAGGTGCCTTTCTTGTCAAGCGTAGCTTTTAATTCAGGCCAGGGACGTTTAGCAAGTCTTGAGATGGTGATGGCACTGGGGTAGCTGATAATTGAAATCAAAAGATAGCTGCATAGCATTAGAAAACATAGAGCCATTTAGAGAAAGACTGCTAATCAGGGCATCCATTGTTAAAAGTAAGGGAAGTAAACACAAAATTACTTACTTTTTTGAGGCCAAGTATGCCATAAGGCGCTGCCTGTCGTCTAGTCCTACTTCCGTACCAGGTATTACAAATTGGAATGCAACATCCTTTGCAAATGAGATCGACGACTATGATGCCCACTCTTCGCCATTGCCGCCCATTAACACCTACATTGTCCACACATAGCCCACCGCCACACTGCACATTCTGTCTTTGTGCTGGAGATCACTACTATAATAATTGCCGACTCAATATGGGAACTATCTATTTAAACGAAGTTTTTAGGCGTGGGAGTTTGGTCATATTATTCTCTGACTTTTATCCATCGTCGAACCGCCACTGTGCCACGTAAAAATGAAGCCATAACGCAGAAAGTAGGAAGATATCAGATCTACAAAGATGCTAACAAAGTAATGGCAACATTGCTAAGAATCCAAACAAATTAGATATGCCAGCGGTTATGAATTCAATTTAATATTTTATTTTATCTTAATTTGCAATCTTTGTTGACTATAGGAAATTGTATGTAGTGGAAAAATAAGTGTTTTTGTCTCTTATCATTTATTACTTCTTTCATTAAATTAATGGTTTAGATTTATTCTATAGTAGTCTTTTTAATCTAAACTATTCATATATGTATTTCATGTAATGCTGCTCACTAAGGGAACGCCTATGAGCGTAATAAATCTAAATAGTAAGGCTATTTCCTTATATTGTTAATGATAAGAAGCTGTCATGAAATTAGGGAGATCATAGCCTTTTAAAGTTTCTGGCTTTATTAGTGATAAGTGATGAATAAGTCATTCTAAGGTGAAGTTTTGTACAGGTTTGTTGAGATGTGGGAGGAGTTGCAGATTACGGTGGATGAATCATCTTCGCCCCAATGTAAAGCGTGAAAACATTTCACAAGACGAAGAAGAGCTCATTATAAGGCATGCCCACAAACCCATTCATATAGTTTTATTTAAATATCAAACCGCTTAACAATTCAACAGTCAATAGTAGTTTCACACATAAAAGTGCTTAAATTTTTTTTCTTATAAAGTTATTAACTGCAGACAAGGTTTGGGTTTTGCAGATGGTCATTGATTGCGGGTCGGATACCGGGAAGAACAGACCACGAGGTGAAGAACTACTGGTATTGCCGGTTGAAACATAGGGTCGCCATTAAAGTAATAAGACCTTCGGTTACCAGATTAACTGATAAACTTAACAATCTGCTCACAGCAATTGAATCTGGAAAAATTCCAGCAATATGGAAGGGCAAAGGTAGAGAATCACAAGGCAATGTTGGAGAAGAAGAGAAGGAGCCATCTAAATGTGATGCAGTTGAAAGAAATGGCATCCTAATCTATCCGTCTGCCCCTGCTGTTGATGAGGTGTCATCTAGCAATTCATATTTGTCTGAAGAGCCGATCTCCCTCCTTGACTTGTATTATCAACAGCAGAATGAAATGGAACAATGGTTGTGAGAGACATTTGCCTTTTGTTTCCATATATGGACTAAGTTATTCTTCTGAAACGTTCTGTAAGCCTTATCTACCTTGTTTTAGATCCAGATTTCACAGCTTGGCTGTTGACCTTCCATCTCGTCGTCTTGTAAGCCTTATCTATCTTCAATCTCGTCATACTGTTGGTCAAAGTCAGCTCTCATCAACCTAAATACAATAAATTACTTTATAAAATTAAATTTAAATGGTTTACGTACTGTTCCCTTCTAACTTCCCATCACCAAATCCTATAGACATATCAGAGCATTAAATCAAATAACATCGACGTCGTAAAATAATCCAAAAAATGCGATTTTTGGCAGATCCATATATTCTCCATTCCACCCAACTACAATCATGTCAAGACAGAATTGATTCTTTGTTGACTTAAAAATATTTATAAATAATATAGTGTAGAAATTTTAGAACACTTTTATGAGTATTATATTAATTTCAAACAATAAAATGCTGTTGGTAGGTATGCATGATTTATCAAAACACAAGGAAAAAACAATATTAAATTAAAGGTATCAAGTTGAATTACAAAATACATGTTCCTATTAAGTATAAGTTGTTGTGTAAGAAATAGTGGGAGGTAAATCATCCTATCTAAAAACTAATCATGGAAGACAACTCTCCAGAGAGAGGATCACATAGCTTCCAACCATCTTGAGTGTCATGAACAACAAGTGGCACCAACACTCCCTAACTCAATGACAGAGGCACAATAGAAGCCTCAACACCACTTGACACTAGCCTAGAAGCTTTCTCTTGCAAGAAAGAAATCCATTCCCTCCACTAAGGAGGTAACAAGAAGAAACTTTAGTTTGGTGAGCAACTTCATCGACATGGAGCTATTGGTGGTGATTTTTGGGTAAGGCCATCGAATGTAATTTTACTCGTGGTACAAAGAGCACTCTCCCAATGATTTAGAAGGTCATGAAGATGCTAGAGTTCTACTACCACCTTACCTACCTATACCTAGATTTAAAATTAAGCACATGAACTTTCTCATTAAGATCTAGAAATAGTAGTCAATAGCTTCAACATTGAAAGTAGCACTATTTCTAGCCTTCCACAACTTAAACAAAAAATAAATCTTAGCCTTCCAATCAGATGTTCATCCTACACGCTGCTTCACAGACCCATTCCTCTCATCCAATAGTAGATCCTAGAGATGCACTACCACTCTCTCTCGTAGTGGCCTCACTTTGCACCCTCTTCCAGCCAAATCTCTATTGGTGAATGGTCACAACAGACCTCATCATCGTCTGCCACACACTACAGGAATCCTGTTCCTCCTTGCAACTAGATGGCACAAGAAACTCTTCATCTGTCTTCTTAGTGACAGAAATCAAATACACAACACTTCTACCCATAGCTTTCGCTAGCTCTGATACCAATATGATGGGGAGCCTCCTCCTAAATGCACAACTATTCGATCAGTGAGAGCCCAACTCATGTCTCAGCGATCTATGTCTTTTGCCTATCAGTAGGATAATTACTATCGACGAACTCCAGTTTTACTATGCCGATGCACCGATGGATCTCTGTCGGTATTCTTTACCCCGTATCACCTGATATGCCCCTATCGGTAAGACCAATGTTGTCGGTCTAACACCAAGCTATCTACCCGATGACCTTGTCATCCCGACATGAACCTTTAGACTGCGGCTTCATTCGATGACTTAAACCCCTCTTCGGTTGGACTGTCCTCGTCGCTCTGAGCGAGGAATGTTTCGTCAATGGCCACGGTCTCACCGACAACAATTTCAACTCCTCCAGTCAAACCCTAGCACATGGAGATGCTAGGCCGTCTACTGTGCATCTCGCGCTGTCTAGATCCTCTGCACCGCAAAACAAGAGAACAAAATAGGAAACAAACGAATATGGTACATTGAAGCCATTCCACTGATTTCGACAGAAATCTCACTAGTGGAATGCTTCACATCGACATTTGGCACAGATTTTTTTGGTGTTGAATAGTTGTAGTCAATGAATTCAACAACATTGTCCACCAAGGAGGGGGCAATTGTAGTGGCAACCCAATTGTGGCGTGTAACAAAGTATTGATGGCCAAGCATGTCTAGTTGATCCCTGGCATAGAATCAACCTGTACAAATTTCCAAGTCTACATTGAATTTGAGAACAAGCATTACAAGATCCTAGTTTTTGACGAATTGATTCATCAAGGTATCGATATTCATATCCTCTCCTCAATCAAAAGCTAAGTACACTCTTTAAAATCAATTTCCTAAAATAACATGTTATTTTACATGCTTTATCATTCCCAATTTTCATTGATTTAATCTAGTTTAATTTGTGTCTAATCGTATGCATTTATTTAATTAGCCTAGATTAACCCTAAGGAAATAATATTTTCCTTTAAACACATTTAATTAGTAGTAATAATAATCAACACCAAGAACTTTGAAGTGACAAGTAATAGTGCTATAGTATTAAAATACATAGTCTTTGAATGCCCCAATGCACTCACAACTATTGGATCTATATCGGAGGAATCAAAATTACATTAGGACTATTCATTGTCGCAGATAATTTCATGTGAGTCAAACTTGACACAAAGCCAACAAGTTAAAGGGTAATGATAGCATAAACCAAGAGATTAAAAATCACATTGGAGCTATGAACAATCCTTCGAGGACATTATTTAAACTCTGGAAAGATTGGGATGATTAATAATGTTTTACTTCGATACTTTAATATCAAATCACCATGAATTCACCCAACAACATATCTATGAAATGAAATCTTAAATACAAAAATTATGACAATTACGTAAAAAAATTATATTCATTAAAATAGTTTTATATCATTTATTATGCATTTCTTCTAAATATAATAATATTGAATAAGTTTGAAAATTATCATATCATTCCATAGAGTACAAACACTAATATGTGTTGACGTCATCTTCTAACTCAAAATTAACAATTACATTGGGGGCTTGGGCTTTGGAATATAAATAGAAATTTTGTTAGATGTTGTAATTACAATTGACCTGGTAGACTTGTATCGAAAACATAGAAGCATGGACAAGGCACGTGAAGTATTTGACAGAATGCCTCTAAGACATGTGATTTCATGGACTAAAATGATTGCAAAATTAGCACAAAATAGAATTGTTGAAAAGTCTTTAGGAACTTTCAAATACAACTGGTAGGTGTAAAGCCAGACTCAACAACCTTTGACCACATTCTCCCCCACTATGGTAAAACAAGAACCTTGGAACAGGGTATGGACATCCACGACGGCATAACGGAAGGGGAATCTTTGTCACATGTTATAGACGCAGCTGCCCCAATGGACATGTACCCAAAATGTGGAACCATAGATAGGGAACAGTAATGGTTTAACATAATGCCTCTAAGAGATAATCAAAATGTATCTGCAATCTATTACTGCAAAAACCATTCAATAGGTTGGAAGTTCCTGTCGCTGAAGAAGCAACATCACTGCGGTTTACTCATGTGGTTGTCCAGCACGATCATCATACCATGGACTGCCAGCTCCTCCACCATGTGTCTATAGGCTTCAATATGACTCAGCCCAAGTAGACCTGGTTTGTGAAGCTATATTGCCGCTACTTATATTGTGAGGTTGAGGGACTCAAAGGTGCAACCTACGGCAGAAGTTGTATCCTACGGCTTGGTGAGCATGTGGATGGAGTAGGCGAGGTGGACGCAGTTTGGGCTTGAATAGTTGCCCCTGGAGCACCCAATACAACAAAAGAGGCAAGCTCGCCCTTTTTGCTTTCAACTTCAATTGCCCTCTTAATAAAAAAACGGAATGACGTTCAAATGAGACAATTATTTCATTCCCTCCACCTAAAACATACGGTTATTCTTAAACATCATCGACTTTAACAGTCAAAATTCCATTTTGATCATTAAAATTAGGACAAAGATTAACATTTTTTGTTGTGGATGAAGTGTGAAATTCCTATTGACTATTTAACCATTGAAATAGATGATGTTTAAGTAAAATGAAAAAATCCTATAAGATATGACAGTTTAGTGTTGGTCCAACTAATCCTTCTTTATTCAAACTTGACCATAGTTTTCACTTCTGTCTGTCAAAAGAGATACCATACATATCATCCAACACTCAGGGTATTCACATCAATGTACGTGTCTCATAATTCCCAATAATTAATGTTTGTGTATCCATCTACTTGCCTTTCTCATTGCATATGAAGCATTGCTTTACACCCCAACATATAATACAAACCATTTCCATACTCATCGAAGTTTCCTGCACCCATTAATGCTGGTGTATCCAGCTCTGCCTGTATGTCCCAGTGTGTCTTATATCTAGCAACGCAATTCCTTGTTTTCCACATAATTTCTTGAGCATGAACAATACAAAACATTTCCATGATCAAGTTTGTTTGCACCCATTACTGTTTTTGTTTCAAGCTGCTTAGTTATCCTAGTACATTAATTATGAAGCATTGCAAACTAGGTGAAATCTCATATATTCCACACATAATCTCGTGTTCCGAAACAGAACAACCACACAAGAAGTCTCTTTCATCCACTTTGACGTTTGCTCTACTTATTACAATCAGAACCCATCTCCAAAAGCAGAAAGTCCACATTCGCTTCACAATCTCTGTGTCAAGTTGAGAATCGATTAGCCTTCACTTTTGCTTTGCAAAGAATATGCACTACCCTTGAGAAAAGCCATTGTTCTTATCAGCATCCCTTCTCTATTTATATTTCAATAGGTATGTAGTAGATTCATTAACATCGCAGTTTGAATGTAAGTTAAGACCCTTAGTGGGTTGTCGAGTGCTAGTAAACTCTTCCAATGAAATGGAAAGTTTTTCGAAAGTACGTTCAATTCTTCTAATCAGAGGAAGCTACTCAACAACAATTTCACAGTAAAAATCTACGAAAGCAAGACGTTTATATTAATGCTTTCCATCAAATACAAATCCTTCATAAAACAAGGGAGACCCCTTCTACTTTCAAACTTTTAAACCCAAGCAAAACAATTAATTTGATCATACTTCCAAAACAATCAAACTTTTTTTTATTGTTCAATTTAATATCTTTAAAAAAATCACTAAACAAAAAGAAAAAATGAAACACCACACCTACGCCTACCAATGTTAAATTTCAACTAAATATTTCATAAAAAAATATTTTAGAACAATCACTTAAAAAGAAGATTTCACTTCTAAAAAATTATATGTTACCCCATTAAGAGTGTAGTTCTCTACAATTGAAGGTAATACAAAAGATTGAAAGGTGCGTGGATGAAACTTTCAGCTATTTACAGTAAAATAAAATATTAGAAAAAAATCACTCTACTTAAACATCATCCACTTGAATGGTCAAACAGTCAATAGCAATTTTACACCTCATCTACACCAAAAAGTGGTAAATATTTGTTCTATTTTTATTAGCTAAAATTGACATTTGACTATTGAAGTGGATGATGTTTAAGAATAGCCCAAAAAACCAAACTATAAAATTGGAGTCACTCTTAATTACTAGATTCTTAGTAGGCATGAGTTTTCCACAGTCCATGAATTACAAGAGAGTGCTTCTGGATTAAATTGTGTATGTTTTTGCTTCAACGTTTTTGGATCATGCACAATGATCCATCATCAGGAAGAAGAGAAAGTGTGGTTTGGATAGCAAACTTGACCTTATAAAAGAAATGGAGAGGAGGATATGACAAGGAACACAAAACGAAGGGAGGGGATGTGAAAAAATGAAAATAAAAATAAATTCATACTTGAAGTATGTAAATCCACATAAGCACAAGTATGAACATACAACATTACAATACCAAAAAGTATATATAGAAAATATATATATGTATAATATATAAAATATGTTATATAATATATATAATATTATAAAAATATAGACAAATAGTCCAAAAAATAATAAATATAATCATTGAATATGTATAATAATATTATAATCCATATAATGTATAATATATAATATAAAAATATAATTTATATAATATAATAATATATAATATTATATATATAGACAAATAGACAAAAATAAAAGAATATATATATATATATATATATATATATATATATATATATATATAGTAAATAGACAAAAATAGAACAGATATAAAAACAAAAAGGAACAAAACAACCAATAAATAATATATAACAAAAGTAGGATATAAGACATAAACAAAAATATATATGCAATAAGTAAATATTGCCATATTAGACATAAATATGCCAAAAAATATATTCATACTATAAATACATGTATAATTATTAGATCTATACATATTAAATAAAAATATACTAACAAGTATATATATATATATATATATATATATATATATATATATATATAAAAGAAATATATGATCATTAAATCTATATCTATAAAACCATTAAGTATAGGCAAAAGTAGAATATAGAAGGACGTAAGAGAAACAAAAGCAGAGAAGAGAGCAAATAACTACAAACACAACCCAGACACATAATAGATAAAAATTAAGTATATAACATATGCTAAGACTACAATATACTAGCACAGGTATGCCAACATATAAATAACTACACAAAATAAATAGCAAGATAAATAACCGAAAAAGCAAATTATATACCAAGATATACAAATGTATAAGTTTGTATGCAAGGAAGTATGTAAGTATGCAAATAAGTATGTAGGAGTATGAATGTATGTATGTATGTATGTATGAAAGTATGCAAGTAAGAATGCATAAGGAAACAATGAGTAGAAAGCTCTAAGCCAGGAGAACAAAGTACACCAAGAAAAGCAAGAACCACAAGGGGGGAGGGGAGCGACGAGACAATGGACACGAAAGGAGGAGAGGAAGGGGGAAGAGAGAAAAAGGAGAAGAGAAAGGGAGGACAACAGCTAAAGGAGAAGGTGTCAAGGAGCCAGGTGAATCACGAAGGATTAGGGTGTGATTGGAGGGAGTTTAATAAAGGCTGTCAAGTTGGGCTAAGTTGCCACCCTTCATCACGATTGAAGTTGGATGGGTGACTTTTAATGATGATCGCTTCTTGAAGTTTCCTCCTGTAAAAACAATCTTCTTTCACCAAGACTTGTGTATGCTCAAGACAAATGTGGTGTTTGGTATTGTATGAGTGCTCAGCTAAGATAGATTTGGAGATGCGATCATGCCTAATGTTTGCACTATGCTCCTTGATCCTAGTGCTAATGGATCGACCCGTTTCACCAATGTATGGAGTCCCACAGGAACAAACAATCTTATAGACTCTAGAGTTGAAAAGATTATTTCTAGGGTCCTTGATAGAAGGGATAAGGTTTCTAAAGGTGGAGGTGGGTTTGAAAGTACAATGGAGGCCCTTCTTACGTAGGATTTTAGAGATTTTATTTGAGAGGCCCTCTATGTATGAGAGGGTAGCAACCCAAGTATCACTTGGGACATCAGGCTTAGGCTTCGGGCGAACACTACTCTTAGCAAGGTTAAAGGGACGGGAGATGCACTTATGGCGATAACCATTAAGCTTGAACACTTGGGATAGGTGGGAGAGCTCTTGGTCAATGTGTTCATTATCACAAATGCGATAAGCACGAGTAGCTAGTGTCTTAAGGAGACCAACTTTTTGGGAAGGATGGTGGTGAGAAGACGCATGGAGGTATAGGTCAGTGTGGGTGGATTTTCTGAAGACGACACAAGCAAGGGTACCATCCTTCTTCCTCATGATCAGGACATCCAGGAAAGGAAGCTTGTTGTCATTCTCGAGCTCTTTAGTGAATTAAATGCAATCCACCAACTTGTTAAGGTGAGAGTGGAAAAGCTCTAAATTATCAAGGCCATGAGGCCAACAAATGTTGGTGTCATCAACTTAACATTTCCACCATCTAGGTTTGAGAGGAAAGGAGTTAAGGGCTAACTGCTCAAAGTGCTCCATATAAAGGTTGGCAACAACAAGAGATAAAGGAGAACCCATGGCAACTCCCTCAAATTGTTCGTAGACAACATCTTGGAAAGTAAAGAAAGTGGGCGGCATGCATAAATCAACTAGAGAAGCTATCTCATCATTAGTTTTACACCTAATGAGTTCCACAGAGTCAACCATAGGGACATTGGTGAATAAGGACACCACATCAAAGCTTACCAAGATCTCATGATCTTCCACCTTCTTGTCATGACTGAATTCAACAAAGTGTGTAGAGTCTTTTATGAAGGTATCTAATTTACCTACTAGGGGGAGATCAACTTGGCAAGGAAGCGGCTAACTTATAGGTGGGGGAATGTGTGGTGTCTACAATGGGTCTGAGAGGTATGCCAGGCTTGTGGATTTTAGGAGCACCGTAGATACTTGGGGTGAATTCCTTGTTAGGAAGAAGGCGTTTCTTGGTAAGGTCATCGAAAGAGGAATTTGTTTGAATGTACAGCTGTATTTTAAAAAATACATTGTTAGCATCACTCTCTGGTCTGAGTTCCCCGTCAACTTTACACTAAGTAAATACTCGAAGCTAAAAAAATTATTGTTTGAAGCCAAATTAACTTAGTTGAAGCTATTTATATTAGAAAACTTTGCAGCCTTTTTCCAAACCTTGAACAAGCTGTATAACCAAGGGCTGCCTTTCAGTCAGTCAGTCATGGCGAGCTGCTCAGATTTTAAGAAGGGCTACTGGACAAAAGAGGAAGACCATCTTCTGAAACAATATATCCAACTTCACGGGGAAGGTCGCTGGATTAGTATTCCTAAAACAGCAGGTCTGCATACAAATTTTCTTACTTGTAGTGCTAGATAATTCACAGAATAGTGGATCTGGAAATATTATTGCCCACAAATTTATTTACAGTATCAGTTCTTATTCTTACATGTCAAGTGAGAAATTTGGCTGAATTCAAAGTCAGGTGCTTCTATTGATTTGTCTTTATTAGATTCACAGTTCCACTCCACTCATCCTTCAATAGCCTAGTACATTAAGGCTCATTTATATATTAGGGCTATTTTTAAACATCATTCCAAGGTGAAGTTTTGTACAGGTTTGTTGAGATGTGGTAGGAGTTGCAGGTTACGGTGGATGAATCATCTTCCTCCCAATGTAAAGCGTGGAAACATTTCACAAGACGAAGAAGAGCTCATTATAAGGCTGCACAAGCTGCTGGGAAACAGACATGTCCACAAACCCATTCATATAGTTTTATTTAGATATCAAACCACTTAACAATTCAATAGTTGATAATAATTTCAGACTTATCTACACTTAAAAGTGCTAATTTTTTTTAGCTTTGACTAAGAAATCTCGTTATGCAGTAATTAACTGCAAACTAGGTTTGGTTTTTGCAGATGGTCATTGATTGCCGGTCGGATGCCTGGAAGAACAGACAATGAGGTGAAGAACTACTGGTATAGCCGGTTGAAACATAGGGTCGGCATTAAAGTAACAAGACCTAAGGTTACCAGATTAACTGATAAACCTAACAATCTGCTCACAGCAATTGAATCTGCAAAAACTTCAGCAATATGGAAGGGCAAAGGTAGAGAATCACAAGGCCAGGATATTATACTGAACGTTGGAGAAGAAGAGAAGGAGCCATCTAAAAATGTGATGCAATTGAAAGAGATGGCATCCTAAGCTATCCCTCTGCCTCTGCGGCTGATGAGCTATCATCTAGCAATATATATTTGTTTGAAGAGTCAATCTCCCTCCTTGACTTCTGTTATGAACAGCAGAATGAGATAGAACAATGGTTGTGAGAAAATTTTGGCTTTTGTTTTCCATATATGGACTAAGTTCATGTGTCGAGTAGTTTCAGATTTGTTCTTCTGAAACGTTCTGTAAGCCTTATCTACCTTCTGTTCGACCGAAATGAATAAAATTATAGTAGTATAGGTTCGATTAGATCCAGATTCACTTCTTTTCTGTTGATCTTCCATCTGGTTGTCCTGTTGGCCTTGCAGTAAAGCTAGGACTGGCCAGAGTCGGGTCTCATCAACCCAAACAAAATAAATTACTTTGCAATAATATATAAATTTGAATTTAAATGTGTACAAACTGTCCCAATTCGAACTTCCCAAATCCCCAAATCCGTAGACACGTCAGAGCATCAAATGAATCACATTGACGTCAGAAAATAATCCAAAAAAATCCCTTTTTGGAAAGTCACTAGGTATGTTCTCCATTCCACCCAGCCACAATCATGTGAAGACAGCGTTGATTATTTGTTACTAAAAATTCTTTATAAATGGGAAGAGTGTGGCGGGACCTTTCTTTATGACAATTCGTCCCCCCAAAATACAAAACTAACACTTTTTGGGGTATTATACTAGCAATTGGACCCATAGGTTCAATGGGCACGCCGATAGTTATATTACTAGCAATTGGACCCATAGGTTCAATGGGCACGCCGATAGTTTTATGATTGTAGAAAAAATTAGTTAGAGTTAAATAAGTTTGGGATAATATGATTATTTCTTACAACAAATATTAATAATTATATTAGTTTTAGGATGCAAGTACTTTTATTGCAAAATAGTAGAAGAATTTTTTAAACAAATGGACATCCGCGAGTGGTAAATCATTTTTTCGTACCAGCCAAATGATTTCAAACGTATTGTACTATTCTCCTTGTCCCTCATCGTCGATCCCTAAGTCCCTAATGTTCAATTTCTCTCTCTGAATAGTGCTAGGGAGAGGAACCAATAATTGGGGAGGGTTTTATTATTGTGAGTGTATGGGATAAGAAGAAGTTGATACATGTCAAAGTGCAAATGTGCATTTAAACTATTATAAATTCTCTTTAACTTTGTCGTCTGAAAAGCAATTTCACAATCGTTTCAAAGACTGCTTATATGTCTTTTGTGTCAACCATAAATAAAACCCTCCCCAATTACTCAGTCCTCTCCCTAACACTATTCAAGGAAAAAAAGTGAAAATTAAAAATAAATGACTATATGGTCATTCTTTTGCAAGTACATTCTCTCCAGATAAAAATAATTTGAATAGTTTTAAGCCACTTTGAGGTTAGAAGAGAGGACCTTCATGCCCTGCCCCTCTAATGGTGACAAATGTTAGACTCTAATATATTTTTGTCCACCCTCCAACATATTATTTACAATTCTATTTAAATATCATTTGGTTTAATAATTATATAATCAATAATCATTTTATTTTATTGGTCAAAATTTACCTTTGACTATTAAATGAAATAAGATTTAAGAATAACAATTGAAATCATTTATTTCATTAAACCTCTTGTATCCCTCTTTAATCATCACAATAACTATAACTACTCTAATTAAAATTTAATTACCATATTACTTAATTTCATTTAGTTATTGTAAGAATTGTTATATTGAAATTTGCATCTCATTCTTGATATAAAAAACTCATGACATATTTAAGAACAAAAGGTCTTCAAGAAAACCTTAATAGAAATATAACCTAGAAAAAGGATCAAGACACATCTTTAAGCAAATTTATCTGATTTCCTTAGGCAAACCCTTAGACAAACGTAAGCATTAAACATATTTTATAAGACACCTTCAAAAAATTTATGAGATCTTGTCCACGCTTGAGAGCCCTTAAACAAATCTTTGAAAGAAATTTAAGGGAGAGACATTTTCAAGAAAGAATTGGAACTCGTTCCCTTAAACAAACCTCCAATGTGTTTTACTTCCAAGAATTAGGAGTCCTAAAGTAAATATTTAAAAATATATTAGAAATTAGTAGTCTCCAGAAAGATTCTCCATGACAAATCCATAAGGAATTTTATAAATAATTCTGGAATTATGAGATGCAGAAGCAAATAGCAAGAAAGTAAATTTCCCAGAAGGATTCAAGCATATCGTAGAGAAAACCTATTGGAATTTCCATAGTTGAAAGGTTTTAAGCGAATCTTTAGGCAAAAAAACTATCAAAAATTTTAAGAATTATAAGTTCATGAGCAAATGTTCTGAAAAATGCATAGTAAGCGTGCACTGTCCGCTTTGAGCAGATAAAACGTGGCACATGCTATATGCAGATCAAAATTACAAAATTACAAGCACCACATCTATACCCTCCTGTGCATTGCTTCCCGGACACATACTCCATCTTGAACTATACTCAATACTCGTCGATAGCAACCACGTGTCTCCTATGAATTGATCCGCTGTTGTATGGGTATCCATAAAAGCATAATGCAAAGAGGAATCTCGTCAGAAGAGGTTGCTAATGCTCGCAACTTACATGCCAGTGTTTTTTTTTTTTTTAAATTTTAAGACAAAATCTAAAATTGGTGATCCCAAAAATTTGTAAGATAGGCTGACAGAGCCTAACGTTTAAGATGAAAGAGGGATACCTGCAAAGTTAAAATAGAACAAAATAGGCAAAAGTATTGACATGATAAAGTAAAACATTTAATAAAGTACACCAGCCCATGTGACTATGTGATTAGCCCAGTTATACAATTGTACTACACCAGGCTTTGCCATCATTACTTCTCCTCTTTATACATAGATTTTATTGACTATAAAATTGGATCTCAAGAGTATCAGAACAGGACAAGCAGCCATGTTTATATCTGCCCAGTTGACTTAGAACCTGATAAGTTGACAATATTTTATCATACAAAGTACAATGCTTATTTAATTGTAAACTTAGAGGATGAAGATGGGAATGAGAAGCTTGATCTGCCATTCATAGTCAATCAATTAAGCGGTGAGAATTTAAATAATCATAATTGAGGACAATTTTTCTCGTCCAACCAATTCATTGCAGTTTACCCCTTCCACAATGCCCTATAAACCAGTGGCAAGCATGCCAAAGGTTTTTGTAACAAAATAACAGGTCAGCAGACCTACTACACCAGTCATGAGAGAATAGATGGCTCCTACAAAGTCAAAATATTCAGCATCAATTGACCCATTGGTACATAACTTATTTGTAAAACCTAAACGCGTGTGTATTTCTGTTCAGATAATGAAATCTTCAGACAAAAGACTCTGGCACAAGTTGGGGAACAGTAGGGAGTAGAAAAACTTGCACACACTGCTTATTGAAAAATAGAAATAAAATCTGGCAAAAATAACAAAAAAATAAATAAATAAAAACTGAGTACGATAGGCCAACCTTTGACTGATGAAATGCATCGCTGTTCCACCAGGTAATGAAATGACATTTCTTACGGTACACGTATAGCTTTAATTTTATCCAACAATTAATGGTCGGGATTTATTTTATGGTAGCTCTTTTAATCTAGACCATCTGTTTATATATTTTAGGTAGTGCTGCTCACTAAGGGAACGCCTATCGGCGTAATTATATTGAAATATGGTTAATAGTATGAGTTTGAGTTAAAATAAATAAATTTCTTATAGTAAGTATTAATCATTAAACATCTTTTTTATTTTTTATTATTTATTAATATTTTTTTTATTTTATGTTGTTGTAATGTTTTATATGAATCCCACATAATTGTTTTACTTCTTCATTATTGAGTTATTAATGAATTTTGTATTATTCCATGTAAGCTAATGTCTATAAGAATGTTTTTTTTAATATTTTATCATCCCATGACATTTAAAGGATGGACATAGGATAAAGTTATAATTACACCAAAAAATATATATGAAATAAATATTTAAATAGAACAATTTTAAATTTGAATTTCTAAATTTTAAAGACAACATATATAATGATTCTATTAGATTTATTATAAAGTTATTGTAAACATTTTAACAATGAATAACTTTAAATTTATTATCCAATTACATTTAAAGGATGGACATAGGATAAAATGACAATGATTTCACCAAACAACATATATATGAAATAAATATTTAAATAGAAGAATTTTAAATTTAAATTTATAAAATTTAAATAATGATTTAATTAGATTTATTATGAAGTTATTGTAAATATGTTAACAATGAATAATTTTATATGGTATTTCATAGGTAATATTGGATAGCAAACTCAAAATGATTTTAAATATATATTTAGTAGTTTGTTTTTTAGTGATTTTTTGTAGACATTTTTTTATATGATTCTCCTCTTGCTTATGTAGGGTTACATACATATTGTTTTACATACATTTATATCTTTGAAATGAAAATGCAAGGGAATATTTGTAGATTTGACTCATCTTTGATGTGAAGATGAGTCATTTTCGTTCAGTGTTTCCAATAGCTATTGTTGCTTTGTTCATAGTTAGACCTTGTGCTTTGTGGATTATAAGTGCCCAATGTCTATTATCAGTGGCAACCTCATTTTACTAGTGCAACTAGAACTATTTTTTTTCATTTATGTTCCATACAGGTCCAATGTACCTATGAAAGTTAACAACAACAAATAGAGGCAGACTAAAAATGGTTAACCTAACATTGACAAAATATAATACTATTAATCCAAACAAAAGAACTATATAAAATGGCAAGGGTAATTATGAACCCTCCTCTCCCATTTCATGTTGGCCAAGCATCTTTCCATTTACTTGAAGTGTTCCTCACCTTTTGTTTTTCTCTTTCTCTAGCTCCTCCTCCAACATTTCATTTGATACATATGTAAGTTTATGAAAACAATTCAATTAAACATTCATGTTATCATAAAATAAGTCTTTGAAAGATACCCCAATAGTGTATATAAGCAGCGATCTCCATTGCACTCTATGCATCTAATTCTACAAAGCTAACATCATAGTCTAGATTGCCAAATATTCAAAACAGAAACAAAACCATTTTTTTCTTTCTAGAAATTGAAAATAAAACCTTGTTCCTTAATTATTAGTGCAAGTCTGATATGGTGCACATTATTATAGTGCAAGCCTATTTTTCAGATCACTTCATTTATCATCACCAATAATCTTCACAAGAACATTTTGCCTATTTAAAATGATGGAAACATTTTACATCTCTCACAACAATTTATCTTGCAACAATCTTGGAGATAAATTTCATTACAATGTGGCATCAACACATACTTGAAGGATCTTAAAAACTCTAATAGTTGTTCTAGGGGACATATCTAACAAACCAAAAGCAAATGCCAACTTTTCACTACGGTGGCAGATAAATAATTATTTTTCCTCCTTTTCCACATCACTAAGTAAATGTCTTGAATTTGGAGAATACCCTATTGCCTTCATCTCCAATTTCTCCAACTTTGCATAGATCTCTTGTGTAGATATGGATGCAATATATCTCCTACGCAAAAAGCACATGCCATTTTATGACCTTCAATCCAACTACATCCAATGATCTTTTTAATTCCTTTTATCTTTTATCAGTCTCCTTACCATTTGAACCTCACGCCACTTGTCCACTATTGCATAGATGTTTGAGATCGAACATAAGTCTCAACAATTTTAGGATCCAAATAAAAAAGCAATGTCGCTATAAATACTCCTAATCCAATATCCATATGTGATATGGAGGCACCAAGAAAACACATCCACACAACCACCACAGGTTTATTTGGCATTTTAAGGATAAAGTTTAGGGTGTCCTCAAGATACCCATCATGAGCAAGGAGGTCAACCATGCACACATAATGATCAATTGTAGATGTAATGCAATAAAAGTTGTGATTGAAGTACGTATAGCCCTCATCTACTAAACCTAAATGATTACATGCACATAGAACACAAGAAAAGATTATAATGTCACAGTATGTTCCAAATTGCTTCATTAATTTAAACATTTTGAAAGTATTAGTCCTGTTTGAAATGCTCTCTAGCTACCATCTAAAAGGAAAACATTTATTCCTGTTTCTATTTCACCCACCAATCTGAGTTACAATCTTTTGGCATTAAATTAAGAATGCCACACCATATTACTTTATAGTGAATTATAAATTCACATTGCCAATGCACCATCTATATAGTTTGAATTAAATATTTGTTGGCAGTCCCAAATTAGGCTGTGTAAAGGTGGGAGTGTTTAATCCAAAATTTTTGGAGTACTCATTAAAAGCAGACTGTCAGCATATACCATTCAATCAAATCTTCTCTTCTTCTAAACTGTAGAAAAAATGTTTTGAGAGTCAATGTCAATAACATCATTCTAATGCAAAATTTACTTCGTTCTAAATGTGTAAACCATCAGTCTAATCCAAAAGGAGGTGAGCGTGTTTGACAATCCAAAAGGTTTTAAATGCAAGCAGACTAAGGAGATGTTGATGTAGATATACACATCCTCTCTTTCATTCATATCTTCCCATGCCCCCACACAGATTGCTCTTAGACTCATAACTAAACCAAAAACTATATCTACTTTTGTTTTTCACAAAATAGTAGAATTACAGTGAAAACATGGTAATATTCAAAATATTAAGAAATTCGTGTAATATCTAGTTGATTTGAGTGTAAACTAAACCGAAAACCACCGCCATCTAACTTGCTATGGGTAGCTACATCGAATGGTGCCCGAAGAGTATTGTGCAGCGAGTACCTGGTGCTATGGACTTCTATTACATGACACTGCCTCCCTAAATCCCTGCATGGCAACTCATCTGGAAAGAAAATGGTAAAGTATTACACCCACCAATGAAAGGAAAGCATAACAACATAATGATATGGCATATGAACCCAAGGACTGGCACCATAACTTCAAGACTACATATAATTTTACTAAAATCAACAAAATGTTAAATATTTCAAAGACAAGCTCACCAAATTTAATTAGATCGAACACAGGGTTCTGTATAGTGCCTAATCGTAAGAGAAAGAAAATATATACAAAATCATTTCTAAATATTTCCCATAGCAAGCATTAAAACACAGATTCTCACCTGAAGAAACTGAAATCGCTCATTCAGTACGAAAATCTTTCTTAATCCTTCTAATGTTCTCCAAATCTAGTCATCCAACAGAAAAAAATTCTCCTATCAATTTCGCAAAGCTGTACGCATGCCAACAACTATAATGATAGGTAGTTCACATGCATGCATTCAAGCCACGACAACATTAAAAAACCAAACGCACCTCTTCATGCAATTGCCCAGTTGGATTCAATCTGAGGAAACTTTACAGAGACAACTTTAAACCCCCATCATTTCACTATTGAGGAGGAATGTTCAATGGTGCCACGAAAAATATTTGTTGTGGATGTTCGAAGTATGAAACAAATCCTACCGTCAAATCCTGTTGTCATGACGTCTCAAATACGTGTTCGGCTTAGATCATTCCTCAGTTATCCATCGCCTAAGAAGTTGCACAAACCGTCGATTTAAAAATCTCATTGTATGCGATGCCTCTTAAGGGGAATGCCTATTAGCGTAATTAATTGATGGTGACTTTCCCAGCCATGTTGAGGCAAGGAGTTAAGTGGTAGGTGCCTTTCTTGTCAAGTGTAGCTTTTAATTCAAGCCAGGGGCGTTTAGCAAGTCTTGAGATGGTGATGGCACTGGGGTAGCTGATAATTGAAATCAAAAGATAGCTGCATAGCATTAGAAAACATAGATCCATTTAGAGAAAGACTGCTAATTAGGGCATCCATTGTTAAAAGTAAGGGAAGTAAACACAAAATTACTTACTTTTTTGAGGCCAAGTATGCCATAAGGCGCTGCCTGTCGTCTAGTCCTACTTCCGTACCAGGTATTACAAATTGGAATGCAACATCCTTTGCAAATGAGATCGACGACTATGATGCCCACTCTTCGCCATTGCCGCCCATTAACACCTACATTGTCCACACATAGCCCACCGCCACACTGCACATTCTGTCTTTGTGCTGGAGATCACTACTATAATAATTGCCGACTCAATATGGGAACTATCTATTTAAACGAAGTTTTTAGGCGTGGGAGTTTGGTCATATTATTCTCTGACTTTTATCCATCGTCGAACCCTCACACTAATAGTATTCTTGTTATGTAGCATACTCCTTGCCATACTCCTTGCCATAATCACCAGATGAATCTCTCAATCTTTCTTCATGAGACATGAGAGATCCAACAAGCTGATCAAACTGAAGAGTAGTCAAATCCTTGCTTTCTTCAATGATGATGGCAACATTGTTCCACCTTGGTGTTAGAGACCTCAACACCTTTTTGATCACAACTTCATTATCCATAGTTTCTCCAAGAGTAGCCATTTTATTAACTACATCTTTTACTCTTACACAATAATCACTTACATTTTCACTTTCTTGCATCTTCAAATTCTCAAATTCTCTTTTTAATGTCTGCAACTTCACAACTTTGACTTGATCACTACCTTGGTAAGCTTCTTTTAGAGTCTTCCAGGCATCTTTAGCTGTCTGTGCACCTGCAATTCTTGGAAATAGGCTCTTATCAAGAGCTATTTGAATGTGAAATAAAGCCTGTGCATTCTTCTTCTTAGCTTCCTTCTTAGCTGTTCTATCATTGGCTGCAAGAACATTCCAATCAGCTGGCTCTTCATATCCTGTTTCTACAATTTCCCATAAATCTTTTCCTATCAAAAAAGTTGTCATCTTGATGCACCAATAATCATAATCAGATCCATTAAATTCTGGGATTGGCAAAGAGTTAGAATTTGACATGATAAATTTTCTAACAAATTAACCTGCTCTGATACCAAATGAAGATTTTTAAGCACACAAATATGACAGCAAATAAACAAAAAACCATAAAAGGATAGATGCAGACATAGAGAATAAACTTTTATTGCTGTTGATAAAAACTAGAGAGCTACAGCTCTTTATTACATTATATATATCTTTGCTACAAAGGAATCTAAATAGAAAAAATAGAAAACAACAAACCAAAGATAGCATGATTTACATGCATCATCATGCAACACAAAAGTTGCCAAATTCCTAAAAGTATCTAAATGAAACTAACTAAGAAAATAGAAATACTAAAATGGAAACTGCACATGTGGCTGTGCCACATCAGTTATCCAACAGATTTCACAGCTTGGCTGTTGACCTTCCATCTCGTCGTCCTGTAAGCCTTATCTATCTTCAATCTCGTCATACTGTTGGCCAAAGTCAGCTCTCATCAACCTAAATACAATAAATTACTTTATAAAATTAAATTTAAATGGTTTACGTACTGTTCCCTTCTAACTTCCCATCACCAAATCCTATAGACATATCAGAGCATTAAATCAAATAACATCGACGTCGTAAAATAATCCAAAAAATGCAATTTTTGGCAGATCCATATATTCTCCATTCCACCCAACTCCAATCATGTCAAGACAGAATTGATTCTTTGGTGACTTAAAAATATTTAGAAATAATATAGTGTAGAAATTTTAGAACACTTTTATGAGTATTATATTAATTTCAAACAATAAAATGCCGTTGGTAGGTATGCATGATTTATCAAAACACAAGGAAAAAACAATATTAAATTAAAGGTATCAAGTTGAATTACAAAATACATGTTCCTATTAAGTATAAGTTGTTGTGTAAGAAATAGTGGGAGGTAAATCATCCTATCTAAAAACTAATCATGGAAGACAACTCTCCAGAGAGAGGATCACATAGCTTCCAACCATCTTGAGTGTCATGAACAACAAGTGGCACCAACACTCCCTAACTCAATGATAGAGGCACAATAGAAGCCTCAACACCACTTGACACTAGCCTAGAAGCTTTCTCTTGCAAGAAAGAAATCCATTCCCTCCACTGAGGAGGCAACAAGAAGAAACTTTAGTTTGGTGAGCAACTTCATCGACATGGAGCTAGTGGTGGTGATTTTTGGGTAAGGCCATTGAATGTAATTTTACTCGTGGTACAAAGAGCACTCTCCCAATGATTTAGAAGGTCATGAAGATGCTAGAGTTCTACTACCACCTTACCTACCTATACCTAGATTTAAAATTAAGCACATGAACTTTCTCATTAAGATCTAGAAATAGTAGTCAATAGCTTCAACATTGAAAGTAGCACTATTTCTAGCCTTCCACAACTTAAACAAAAAATAAATCTCAGAAGGAATTTTAAATTCTAGAAAATGTTACTTGGACATGAAGTTGTCTCCCCAAACATAATAGTTCTTTAGGAGAAAAAATCATGGATGAAAAGGAGAGAAAATACTATGAGTTCACTTACAAGCATCATGGGCTTGACAACAAGTTTAGAAAATGTGCTTCAAATCTTTAATCCATGACAATAGAACCTTTAGGATGAGCCAACAAATATGTTGCATAAGTCTTTATCCAATTACAAACTCTTGGTAAACTAAACACCATAAAAAGTGAACAATTTTAGGCTCAAGTCTAAAATGGCAAACTAGTTTAAGCCTACAAAGCCAAGTGAGGGGAGAAATCCAATCCCCACATGTTAACCTTGCAAAGGGTAGATGAGTGTTAGAACTTAATGTTATTAGGGGTCATACCCTTATAACATTTATATTTTGTTCTAATATAAGGTCATAAAACCTTATGATTATTATATGCTTTATAAATCATATATCATTTAATAATTAATAATCTAATAACTATTAGATTATTGTAGACATGATATTTCCACAGTCCATGATGATAGATTCTTGTGTTTCTGGAGAAACTGTGTTGCTTTTTTTTATTTGCATTCTCTTCCTTTCCTCCTGATGATGGATCACGGAGTGTGATCCAAAACATTGAGTCAAAAAAAGCAACACAATTTCTCCAGAAACACAAGAATCTATTAGATTATTAATTATTTACAAATGGCTGCATTGAAAAGGTGTGACTAATACCCCTTCTTGAGTATTTTGTCACTCTTTCTCCTATATTTAAGGAGGTTCTCTCTCATTTGAGAGGTAAGGGAATTGGAAATTTATAGTGAATTATATCACTATGCACAGAAGGTATTACTGGCCATGTGGAAATATATAGAGGAGTATATCCCTAGGTAGACTATTTTTTGTAAGTGTTTTAATAAAATGATGCTTTATGGGGTTTTTATCTGAAAGGGTTTTCCCCATGTATATCTTGTGTAATGCGTTAAACTTATGCTTGTATAATGCTTATTCTATTTATTTTATATTTTGTTTATAATTATTAGTATCCTAAGATCCCAATTTTTAATAATGAGAAATGATTATCACTTTGTAGAAAATCCCTTGAGTGTAATCCCTAAATGTAGTGTCAAAATTTCATCACCAATCTTTCCACCAAGCTAGAGGAGGTTAAATCCCCAACTTGTTAAGCATAACATCTAGAATCATCTCTTCTATGAAAATAAAGGAAGGTAAATCAATGTTAGCCACTTGAATCTTTTTCTATAAGGTAGGCCATATGATCTAATCTTGAGAATGTAGACTAAGTCTCTAATGTTATGAATGCCTTTATGAAAACGTCTAAGAATATTGATTCCAAGAGTCTCCACCATGACCAAACTATAATTATAAATGATTGGAAGCCACGAAAAGTTATGGTCATTGAAAAAAAGACCTATTTTGAAACCATTGCTATCCCATTTGAAAAATGGATTAATTACCTTGAGGGTGTTTTAGATGTTGGAGGTTTTATTGCCTATTGTAGTTGTCCAATAGACTAGAATGAAGGAAACTTAAGATTATATATAAATAGAAACTAGTCAACAACACTTGTAAAACTATCTAATAACATATATGGAAATAAATGGAATAATATGCATCCACAAGAGTACACACAAGACTCAATATTTACATAGGAAACCATTTCAAGAGAAAACCCACCACCAAAGACATTCAAAATTATATTATTTAGAATCAATATAATTTAAATACAATGAGATCCTATAGAGTCTCAATCTACAACATACTTCTTCTATAATCTCTCTAAAGTTTCACACCAATAATGTACAATCCAATTCTATCCTTTAAGCATGTACAACCTTCTAACCTTGGGGCATTCTCACAAAGTGATAATATAGATGTACACATGGGAATACCAACAATCTAACTATCTAACCAACCAAAGGAATATGGAAAGTGACAACTATAATCTAACCATACCTGATGTTAACAAGCTACAAATATCACTAAGTATGATTTCTTCATGTGGATAGTCACCTTGTATACTTTGTCATTGCTACACACTATGAATTAATAGATACACCCTTTACACTCTTTGTATACATGTACATGTTTCCAATATAGCCACCACTACCAGCTCCTTTCATGTGGTAGCACATACAAACTTAACTTCACTTTTGACTACTTGTCATACCTTGTGTCATCTTCTAGAACACTATCCTACTCTTAGATTGTGTCACATGAACACTAGTTCTCCACAAGTGCTCTTCCATCACCATTCATGTTTCCATCAAACACAAATTTCATATACTTGTAGTTGCTATTACAACACCACCACATGTGGATAGACCATGTATGTTGTACTACAACTACTACAACTATAATGCCTCAACTTTTACATTACAACATTAATAGAAAAAACTAGATGAACAAATTTATTGCACTACAAATGTGACATTAGCATGTTACATGGCATACCTACACACATAAGGTACTATGACATCCACGATGCATAGAATCACTAATATGTACCAAGGATGATAACACAAGTGGAAGACTTATCAAAACATGGGCTAGAATCATTGTGACAAGATCAAAATACAAGTCCTAGTAGAAATGTGAAGCCTCCAAGAAAGATACAACTTTTTCAAATCCTCAAAGTTCCCAAGAAAATCTATATTTTTATGGAACCTTAGAGTTCCATCAGAATTTTGTAGTGCCGAAAAATTGCAAGAGGACCCATGATCTTGTATTGTTTAGAATGTGATCTAGAAAATTTGCATAAATCATCTTCCTTGCTAAGGGTGTCCTAGTCACTCACACTCATGTGGTAAGAGTTAATCAAGTGGAGGTAAGATCAGGGGTTGTTCTTCTCTCATTCTTGAGGTATTAGAGTGTCATAGGTGGTGGTTGGGTTGCTTACTTGATGTGTGTTGATAGTTGTTTCTATAGAGACGTTCGATTGTAGTTATTGTAGTGATAATAGTATGACATGAAAGGTTGCTATTCCTAAGTCTCCTAAGCCTAGTGTGAAAGATGTTCTATTTGTTGATGATTCAAAGATGCTCTTGTAGACACCTAAAATTGACATGTCTTGTGACATCACCTTGTCGATACATCATTTGAGACATCTTACGACACATTTTGTCCTAGGATCCTTACATAACCCTTCCATCACCTAATTGGTTAAATAAATCATATTTATTTAACTAATTCCCTCTTAATGCCATTCTAATCCGATTTATCCCACTAGCCAATTAATTAAATAAATCTTATTTATTTAATTATTTCCCACCTTTCCTCCAATTTAAATAAATAAAATATTTATTTAAATTAGCCCTCACCTTTATTCTCATCCTCACACATGTCCCTCTCTTATAATTTAAGTAATTTTTTATTTAGATTACTTGTCACACTATCTCACTTATTAAATTAACTTTTAATCCTAGCCATCAATACTTATCCCTCATCTCTTATAAATCAAGCCTCGCCCAAGCCAATTGGGGGATCCATCTTCAAGTATCATCATCCTGTCAAAATGACTCTAGATCTCCATATCCATCATCCTCATACTATCATCATGTTGCAAAAATCATGAGCAATCAACATATCATTATCCATCTTTCATCTTAGAGAACATAGCTAGTAGAACTAGGGTGCATTCTACTCCATTCTATCTAAGTGTGAGGGTTTGATTTTAGGAGAGGGTTTTTGTTTACTTGCATTATCTTCTATTGTCCCTTAGATCATTTTTTCTTGAGAAAATTTCATCATTTTTGTGTCGCAAGTATAGAAATGCGCTTTTGACTGCAGATCCACACCTGTGGTTTAGGTCAGTGTGCCTATGACAATAGGACGACTATTGTTGGTCACTTTCAGCACACCTTTGATCATTGTTGATGCACCTCTATTTCTAATTTTAGCCTAACTCTTGTTTTGTTTCATATTAGTCATGATTTTTGGGATTTTCTGATAGAATTTAGTTTTTGTAGCCTGTTAACCCTTAGATCTCCATTATCAATCATCTGATATTTATTTTGCAAGGTTTGAATTAAGCTTTATTAGTAGGTTTTTAGCTACTTTCTCCAGATCTGTACCTATGGTTCAAAACGGCGTGCTTTTGGTTTGTGTGACAATTTGCAACTTCTACTTGATCAGATCTAACATTCAAGAGCTCTGGATCATTCTCTATCAGTCACTTTCTATTTTTTTGCTAGATCTGATATTCTATTTTGATAGGTTTCATTGATGTAGAACTATCTATAAATGTACACTTGTGGTCTATAATGATGTGCCTATGGTATCTTACGACATGCTTAAGGTCTCTATCAATGTGCCTATGGTTTCTATTGACCTGCCTTCGGTTTGTGTCAGTGCACTTTTGGTTTCAGTCGACACGCCTATGGTATATGTCGGCATGCCTATGTGGAAAAGGTAAAAATAGGTATAATCGTTCAGTTTTCTGATTTTGTTTATCTCTATTTGCACACTTATGACTGTATTTCTGCACTTTTGGCTAATTTTCTATTTTGGCTAACAATTTGATTTGTTTTGAAGACTAACTCTTTTGT
Organism: Cunninghamia lanceolata; assembly: GCA_027924645.1. Classification (NCBI taxonomy): domain Eukaryota; kingdom Viridiplantae; phylum Streptophyta; class Pinopsida; order Cupressales; family Cupressaceae; genus Cunninghamia; species Cunninghamia lanceolata. Next base: position 8,364,779 of record BSBN01000460.1, read on the forward strand.
GCAGCTTGTTTTCCACTTGTCAAAGATCATATTCAAAACTACTAACAAGTGTGGTGTAGCTTGTTTACGCTTGTCAAAGATCATTATCCAAAACTAATATCAAGTGGGTTTCTTATAATTCAAGGTGCACTCAATCTAGCTCTTTAATTTCAATTTGAGCTAAAAAAACACTTGTTTGCATCATCATACTTGAATTTGGGCATAAAATGAATATGTGTCTTCATCATCACATTTAGGCTTGGATATAAAATGAACTTGTGCTTGCTTTGTTTGGTGGATTTGAGTGTGATTAGGGTGTGTATGCTCTTCCCTTGCACTTCGCATGATCTTGGGAATCAAAAACATCATTTAATCCATTCATCTTCACACATATATTTCATTTCTAAGGGTAAATTGACATTGCGAGTGTGAGTCAAGTGTGTGTGTATACTCTCTCCTCACACCGCAAGGTGATCTTGGAGATCAAAAGCACCACTTGATTGGCTTTTGTCACCCTTTTAGGAGGCCTACTTGGAGACACACCACTATAAGGGATGACCTCAACTCTAGTGTTCCAACGGAGTATAAAAAGTGAGGAGTGAATTAAAAGACATGCCTCTTGGAAGTTACAATCTTATCATTTGGGATAAGCCCCCAAGAAATTTATACCTTGGGGAAGTGAAGGTGAAGAGTGGGTTACCCCTTTCTCTCGATTGTGTGGCATTATTTCACTTTCATTTCACAGAATTGGGCCCCCCGTACCTTGTGTATATTGGGGACATCCTTAGACAACTTGTGTATCGTAGCTTAAGACCTATTATCCATACCCATTTGACTAATATTAGGCTTTTTTATGTGTCTTCAAGTGTCTTCATAATCACAACAATCAAATTTCAAAGTAAAACTTGCTATTGTGTCTTGTGTGTGTGATTTATGCATGTGCATGTGAAATCTTGCATTTACAAATTGCCTAAGTCAAAATATCAACATAAATACACTCCACATCATTTTAAACATCCTTGACATAAATTTCATCTTAAGCCAAGGCACCTTCATCATAATCCAAACCCTAATTATCCTAATCATGCATCCTAGTGATCTTAATCATTCTTGTTACCCATCTCGTTATCCTTAATCATCCTACTTGTCGTATCCACATCATCATAATAATCTTCCAATCTAATCCACATCATCTTAGTCACTTATCCAATCCTATTCATCCATATATCATAGTTATCATCCTTAAGAATCCTAATCATCTTCATCATTCATCCTAATCACCTTGTTTATCTATCTATTGTAATCATTCCAAATCATCCAATCTAATCATCCATCCCTAGTATCATATTCATCTACCTAATCATCCTATTTCATCATTCTTATCCATCCAAGTCATTATCTTTATTCATCTTCATCATCTTAAGTATCCAATCACTCCATCCTAGTCATCCTAATTAACCCTATTATACACCTCATCCCTAATCATTCCAAGCCTTCATTATAATCTAATCAATCCCACTTTATCTATAATCTAGTCAATTTTATCCACCTCATATCTTAATCATATCCTAATCATTCCATATCATCATCCTAATTCTATAAATATAATCCAATCAATTCCATCCATCTCATATTTTAATCATATCCTAATCATTCCATATCATCATGACTAGTTCTATCTATAATCCAATCAATTTCATCCATCTCATAGCTTAATCATATCCTAATCATTACATATCATCATCACTAGGTCTATAGATATAATCCAATCAATTTCATCCATCTCATAATATAATCATTCCATATCATCATCCTAGTTCTATCCATAATCTAATCAAGTTCATCCAACTCATATCCTAATCACTCCACATCATCATTCTAGTTCTAATCCAATCAATTTCATCCATCACATCATCCTAATCATCCTACATCATTGTCTTAATCCAACTTCATCTACATAATATTCATTACAATCCATTATTCATCATTCCTAATCATAATCCCATTCTTGAGGCCCCATCTAATCTATCCTTTGTCAAAATGGTTATGACACTAGAAAACAAGAACCTAGAGGACAATCCTTATGGCACCCAAAGCATGTTTGATACACTTAGGTGGTTATATATAAAGGAACAAGTCACTACCCCAACACAATACCAAAAAGTCCAACAACAACAAGTCTTAGATCAAGGACACATTGTCCAACAAAACCGACAAGCCATACAACAACTTCTAGTCACCTAACAAACACAAACACAACCCGTATCCATTCAACAACCACAACCACAACTTTCATTTAACACATCATCCACTACACCTTTCTCCATACAATCTCAAAAAATTCCACCTCAATCCTATGTGGCATCCCCCTCAACTTCATACCAACCTAATCCATCAACATATCAAATCACTCCTACATCAACCTATCCCACTTCTTCCAATATCAACCAATATCCATATCAATCCATACCCCAAGATCATCCAGCTACTTATTCCAACATGTCACCTCATCCTCAAATCCATTTACAAGACTAGATCAAGTTCCTTCACAACAAGAACATGCAAGTCCAAGTTACCCTTTGCGCCAAGATCAAGTGTCCTTAAATCCTCATGCTACTTTTGATGAGGGGAACACCACTCTAGCTTATGCATCCTATGAGTACCCTACATCATCATCCAATCATATGCCAATCCAAGAGCCTATTAGTCCTATCCCAACACCACCATGTAATCCCTATCCTAATCCATTGGTCCATCAACCTTCTAATCTATCAACTCGAGCTTCAATCCCTTCATCACCATGTTTCTCCAATATTCCACCAAAGGATCCCTTGGAGATAACCCTACAACAATTGGTCCAAGCAAACTTGATTTATCTACCACCAATAAAGTAACATGGACAAAGTCAAGTTAAATCTCCTTGGTATAATAAAAATGATTATTGTGCATAACAAAGGATCCAAGGTCATAAGACATTCAATTGTCCCAAACTTAAGAGATTGATTAAAAACCTCATAATTGTGGTAAGATTGTGCTAGATGATCCCAATTATAATCCATCCAATCCCATTATCCCCCCATCTAATCCAAATCCTAATCCATCCAATGCCATTATCCCTCCATCCAATCTAAATGCTAATATGACCAATAGCATTATCCCTTCACCTAGTCCTAATCAAAAGCCTACAACTTCCACCATTATTATCCATCCATTATATTGTCCATCTACCCATAGATTTATGATAGATGTGCTCCAATGGCTATTAGCAAGCAATAAATCATCTCCATGTCATCAAATTCCTATCATTGAGCCTATCCAAGAACCTTCAAGCACCATGTCTAGTCCTCCAAATACGTCATGTAGCCCACAACCCATTAAACCTATTAAAGATTCCCTTATCATAAGTCCAAGTCAAGATCCATTGTACTCTCATGTTGTTGAGCATCTAGAGCCTATCAAGCCTATCCAAGAGTCTTCCACTTCCATTCAAAATCAAGAGCTATGTCAATCTGAGTATAATCTAAAGCATGTGGAAACATTAATCCCTTATACAAATCAAGATCAAAGCACCTCTATTTGACCCATCCATAACCTATACCTTCTCTATGATAAAGATATTATCTATAATGAAGAGCCTATCCATGAGCAAATTGATCCCATCCATAGCACACTTAATCCTATTTATGATCAAGATCCCATCTATGATCAAGATCCTAATCTATGATCAAGAAAATCATGATGATCCTCTTAGCCAACTTTATGAATTCCATGATCAAGAGATTATCACTCCACCTATCCATAATCCCATAACTATCCATGAGCAAGATATCCAAACTACTCCTATCCATCTTCCATATAGTCTTATCCATGATCCAACAACATCCACTTCCCTTGATGAGACACTTGGCTCCCAAGTAAACATAGATGATCAAACAAATATCTTGGATCTTAGTGAGCATAATGATAATCAAGATCCTAATGATCCTTTGTCATCAACATTTGACCATATTTCAAATTCATCATCATATCCCCTTGGTCTTGCCACCTTCATCCATGAATGTTCTTCCTTAGGAAAGCAACAACCAATATCTACCACCTCATCTTCCTCATAAAATAATGAGCTTGCATCTAGTGTTCATAACACCCATAATCCCATTGTCCATCACATACTCCAAAACATGAATTATCAAGGTAAAGGCTTAGACCTTCATGAACAAGGTATTTTGGAACCCATCCATGTCAAAGTCCCTCCATGATCATATGGCCTTGGATATATACCCCAAGGAAAACAATCTAAAGATGTTGGTACTTCCTCTATGCCCCTTAAATTCACCCCTTTCCATCACAAACCTCGTCATACCCCTAAAACATATGTTTTCATCCCTCTTCCATTGTCCTAGAAATGCCAAAAGCATGCGACCATACACCTTCCACCATCCACTTTACCTCCACTCCTTCCAACTCCTAACATCCCTATCCTACAAAACATTCTACCTCCACTTCTTCCAATGCCTAATAGCCCTATCCTTAAATGTCCTCATCCATTTATCCATAAATCCACTTTTAATCCCTCAATCCATAACACCCCTAAAATTCCTAATCATGATCAACAAATGCACACATTGACCAAACATGAAGCTTTCACCGAGTCTATTGGATTCAAAAATAAAACTTTTGATGCCTCTACCCATAAAGAAAAAAATCCTAAGGATAATCATGCCTTAGGGCACCAATGCAAAGAGTCAAAGCAAAATCTATCCAAAAGGCTACACAAGCCCATATCTCCATGAGAAAAGTCCAAAATTAAAATGGTTTGGGTCCCTAATAAAACAAATCTTAAGTCAAATGAAGCATCTACATCTCAAAATCCCAAAAATCCCATTACATCCAAAAATCTCAAATTCCTTCATCCCACACGCAATGCAAAAATCATGAAAAACTTAAGTCCATTTGGTCCCTAAATTCCTACATCGACCATCTCATAAGAAAACATGTCTATTATTTCCTACATAGGTCTCCTTCAAATAAAAGGTTCAATTCTTATCACGGTGTGTGAAACCGTTGGTCTTGGTTCCTTTCCATTTCACAAAATTCCCACATACCTCCATCTCCCCATCTTTAATCCACTATCCTACATATTTCATCCATCATATCCCTATGGTCCATGCTTTTGCATAATCCTTCCATCCATAATCCACATCATAATCCAATACCCTTCCATACATAATCCACATCATAGTCCACCGTCCTTCCTTACATAATCCACATCATAATCCACTATCCTTCCATCCATAATCCACTATCATTCCTTACATAATCCACATCACAATAAATAATCTCCCATCCATCCTTGCATAAACCTTTCATAATACACATCATAATCCATTATCTACCTACTCCATCTCCCTCTCATGCAATCTCCTACCAACATCTATGAGCATAATGGCATTTGACATGTTCCATGTGTGACATCCATCTTTAATGGGACACTATCACCTTTCATGGTACTAGACACTTGAGTCCCCATCTTCTTCCAAATCCTCCTTTACCATATCCACCTATCCCATCCAAATATCCCATAAATAAAAAAAATGAAAAAGAAAATAAAAGAACATAATCAAAATAGTAAAGAGAAATCCCTTCGTCCAATGGTGAAACCACCCTTGATGGCACCTTGGATAAGTACCATGATGAAAACCTAGAAAATAGATGTCATGTGTAGGTTTCTTATAAATGTGTCTTACACTTGGGGGCATGTTTTCCTACCTATCTTATCCAACCATATTCATCCATTATATCTGATAGGACTTTGAAAATTTTTCTTGGCTTTCTGTTGCAGTATTGCTCCATGTTCCAAAATGCATAAATTATTTGCTAGGGTTTAGTGTTTGAGGTGTTGAAAATATGTTCCTAGGTCTAAAATACTAAACCCTAGGGGTTTACATAAGCATCAATGACCTTTTGTTCTAATTTGTAGTTGACTACTTGTTGCTTGCTTCTAATCTTTAAGTCATTACCTTATGTCTAGGGCATCATATATTTACCGGCCCCTTCCTCTCATATTACCTTTCAAGCCCATGTGCAAGTCATAATGTGTTTTATGCCTTAGTCTTATCCCAAGCCCCTTAGTAAAATTTGGCCCCTATATTACCTAGTAGAGCAATGTTGTTTTAAATGCATGTGATCACATCCCCTTTTACAGTATGTACCTGAGGAATTATCGATTGACACATGGCATGTATGTTGAACACAATGAATACTGAGAGGGGGTGAATTAGTATTCTACAAAACCACTTCTTCACATGATCTATAAACCAATTACCAAATTCAATAACATGAAAGAAAAATAAGCATAAGAATAGCAACCATAAAGTCATAACACATAGACACAAGGATTTTTACATGGAAAACCCAAAAAGGGAAAAACCACGGTAAGTGTTAGCTCACAATAAATTATGATAGAAATACTGAATTACATGAAGGCTCAGTGGCTTAGGGGTCACTGCCCAAGGACTCACTGTCCAAAGAAATGCTCATTGCATAAGGCTCACTACCAAATAGAAGAGAAGATAGAAGAAGGATTGGCTCACTGCCAAGAGATGACTACTACTGGTGCATCTACAGAATGTTGAGGTGCAATACCAATTTGTTCAATATACAAATTCAAAGGATTTCATACTACCTGCCATGCTTTTCTTCTTTGCTTCACATATGCTTCTGTTTTCTGCCTTTATTATCCTTTACTGCTGTAAAAACTACCTTAGATTATGCACATATCAAATTTGCACACTATTCCCACATATTCATTACTCCAACACCAAAATCCATTGAATATATATATCTGCAATAAGATTCATCTCACAATCAGGTCGGCAACCTAGACATGAAATGTGTATACAAGTGTTGTACCTTGTCAGCTTGATCTTGTACACAAACAGGAATGCAAACCCAAATAAACATACAATGGTCTTCATATAGGTTGGCATCAATCATTCAACTACTTGAATTAATTCTTCAAACAATGTATTTTCTCCACATATAGATCTAGCTTGCTTGTCGGAATATCTCTTAAGCACACACTTGACCAATTCAACTGTCACATCATGATTTCCACTGCGGATCATATGAGACTCTAAAAACTATTTCCAACATTCATCATTGATCTTTTAACATACCTTCAGATCTGTAGGACATAATAGTCTTTTATAGAAAAATGTGGATCTTGGAACTGTTGCTCTGTCACAGTGAAATATTGTCAAACTAGAAGTTGATAAAGAACAACTTGTAGAATGTGAGCAAAAGAACTTTAGAAGGTATAACTCTAGATTCAGGTAGTCATGATATGTATTTTTGCTACCTCAGAACTGCAAGACAAAATATGCCACAGCGGAGGAATGTGAACCCTTTTACTCTGGTACTATGCGCTATTCTTGACTTAACTTTGTTCACCCAGACTTAGATATTTTACCATATGACTTCCTGAGGAAGTTAGGACTTGGACTCTGGAACATGTAATCTAGGTAGCTATGAACAACATACCTGAACTGCATATAAATGTCTTTAACTGCAGAGGAAATACCATCAAATGTTGTCACTTACTTAGTCAATTATTCTTCCAGAGTAAAGTCTCTTAGCCATGCCGGTAGAAACCCGTTGCCTTGTTGCCATCATTGACAACACTCAACATTCATCAGAGCAATGTATCTTGCCAACAATCTCTCCCTTTGGCATTGATTGCAACACTTAGTGAAAAATTCTCATCTGCTCCCCCTTACTATATGAACTCTATTTTTCTACTCCCCCTTAGATGTTTTCCCATTTTTTACTGGTTTTCTTCTCCCCCTTTGACATCAATGGCAAAGGTGTGTGTACAGGAGTCAAAATTATGTCAAAAATGTAGAAACTGCAAAAATTGTCATACTTTACTGCATATGTATAAGTGCACTCTTCAACTTAATTGGTTGGAGGTTGTAGGCACTACAACAAAATAGGCAGTTAGCACCTAAAATAGTGTTGGAGTTTAGTGCATTTGAGTTCATGAATTGGACACTTTTGCTGGCGCAAAACTTGGTGCCAAATTGCATATTCTCTTTGGCACTGTTTATTGCGCTAGATTTTGCGCTAGATTTTACGCTAAATTTTACATCGGATTTTGCGCCAGAAAGTATCACAAGCAATGACACCTCCTTTAGCACTTGGAATAGTGTCAGAAGTAGCGCCTAAATTAGCGCCCAATTTGGCTTCCAGTGTTGCTTCCATTTTTGCTCCCATTTTTGCTTCTAGTTTTGCTCCTAGTCATGCTTCCTATTTTGCTTCTAGTATGGCATTGAAAATAGCTTCTTTTTTGGCTTCCTAATTGACACCAAGTTTTGCTTCCATTATGACGTCTTTTGTTGCTTCCAGTTTGGCTTCCGATTTTGCTTCTAGTTTTGCTTCTTATGTTGCTTCCAGGATTGCTTCTAGGATTGCTTCCAGTTTTTCTTCTAGTTTTACTTCTTGTGTTGCTTCCAACTTTGCTTCCAGTTTTGCTTCTGGTTTTACTTCCAGGTTTGCTTCTAGTTTTGCTTCCATTTTTGCTTCCATTTTTATTTCTAGTTTTTCTTCCAGTTTTGCTTCCAGATTTGCTTCTAATTTTGATTCCGATATAACATCGCTTGTTGCAAAATTTATGACTAAACAAATTTTAGTCATTAATTTGGTAGTATATTTAGTCAACAATTTGGTAGTATATTTGGTAATTTGGTAGTATATTTAGTCATCAATTTGGTAGTACGTATATTTAGTCATTGATTGTTGTTAACTGGTCATTTATTTAGTCATGGTAGTCATTTTTATTTACTGGTTTCCATTAATTGGTAGTAAATTTAGTCATCATATGAATAATTTATTAAATACCATAAATTTTATAATGCAGAAAAATTATATTATTAAATTTGAATTAAAACATAAAAGAAAATAAACTTGGAAAACTATATATTTTATGATGTTGCCAAGTAAAGATTGATAATTTTGAGCCAACACTTTCTATTTGAGAATCGACCAATAAGAAAATGAAACAAGACAAAGCAAAGTTGCAATAAATATTTTTTTGTATTGGAAAAATGCAGGAAAAGAATTACAAATTATAATAAAAAAGCAACACAAGGCTGCCATAACTAGAAAAAACTAGTTTAGCTCTGTGATGTACAGCAAACTACAGGGACTGGCTAAGGAAAAAACCAGTTCAACAGCGACATTAGATACAATAGCAAAACAATGGAAAGGCAGGTCAAACCAGATGGTGACTGATTGTCATTGATGTCAAAAAGGTGTTGAGTTGATGATGATGCAGATATGGCAGGATGTGTTTAACATATGTTCAGGATGTGTTCTCATAGGGTGCTGCCACAGTAATGGGTTACACTTTCTGGGACATCCTGAGTTTTGTTGAAATCACATATTTTTAGAAAATATAATGATTTAAACCTTAAAAGGTTCCATTTAAATTATTTTAATTGAAGAGGGTTTGATTAAACCCCCTTAGATTCAAACCCCTTTGGATATAACCCCGCTAGTTTTAAACCATACCTATAATGGAGTCTCCTCTACACCTATCAAAATGCTGATAAAAAACCACTTTTGATTTACCTTTTGGGGGATCAAATGAATTTATTTAAAATTTATGTTTTGTAAGTATGTAGTCCTTATTATAAGCTTCCCAAAAAGTATAATTTTAAATATATTTAATTTTATTATTATATTTATTTTTTATTTCTTGTGAATGTTGGTTTTTCACCAAACATCAAGTTCTCTGTTCTACACACGTGGAAAATTAGTAAAATAATGAAAAAAAATTCTAAAAAATATCTGTGCCCCAGGTATTGATGTCCTTGTTTCAACAAAAAAGAAAAAATTGAATTTTGATACATATAGAAAAAGTTATGTTTTACGAAATACGTCTATGTCTAAATTATAATTGGTTTGACTTAAAAAATTAATTAAAAAAAAATATTCAACAAAACATTATAAAACCAAATGCATGCCCTATATATCGGTGTTACCAATCTAAATTAAAAAGAATTAGAATTTTATCCTTGTAAAAAAAAAGTTATGTGCTATGGAATACACATCACTTTAAAAAATGTTGTTTACTATTAAAAGCTAGTTATCAAAGGAGATGGAAAAAAATTTACAATTTAACTCCAATTTTTTTAAAAAAAATATATTTATAATCTACAAACAAAATCTCACAAATCACTAGTTCACATCATCTTCAAATTCCTAATGGTTTAGTAGCTAAAGGTGTCAGAATGTGAATATTTAGTTCAAAATGTTGATTTCAATGTCAGTTTTGGCCAAAATGTGTAACACATTATTGTGGGATGACCCCATACTCATTATCTTGATGTTTGGTGTTTATCATCATGTTGTCTCAGGATGGATACTGCTAGATATACTTATGTTCTTGATATCTGGTTCATGTTTATGACAAGACTTGTTTGATCTACTTGATTACATACATCATTTGTTGATGCTCACATATTATGGATAGGTGATGTCCTAGGTACTATGTGCTCAGGATCTTAGTTGAACAATATTTGATGCTCTATGTCATGATTGTCATGGGTTGTTTCTTCATCAGGTTGTGGCTTCAAAAGATGGTTATGATGGATAGGTATTGTGTTGGTATTGGTTCTCATCATGTTAATAAGAAGGTTTGATGCTCATACTTCATGTCAGGGGATTATGTTACAGTTCATCTTGTTGAGGTTTCATTCTAGTTGTCATGTTGATGTTGGATTGATGTCAAAGTTTGTGATTGAGTTTCTTTGAAAAGTACATCATCATGAGTTGAGGAGTTGCTCATTATAGTCATCTCATCATGTTCATTTTCATATTGTTCTGCTTATGTGATTTTGATTTAGGCTCAGTATCTCAGTGTTTGGAGATGGAAACAAGAAAAGGAAAGGTCAAGTCAAGGGAGTAACCACAACTTGTAATGTTTTTAACTTATTCATATCGATTCAAGGATCATTGTAAAATTCTAGAACATATATGCAAGCAATCAGGATATTATCTTCAAGGATTAAAGAGCTATAGGTGTTTTGGAGTCAATAAAGTTTAATGTTCAATGACTAATCTTATTAACCAAGTGCATTGTTTTTAAGATTTAAATGTGCTAAGTGATATGGCTTTATTCTCCTCGCTGCCTATCATAAACAAGTTGCACTTTTCATATGTTTTGGTGTTGACTTGCTATCGCAAGTCATAAAAAGTTAAGTTATATTTTTAAGGGGTTTGCACCGTGAGATAACCGGCCCCTCCTCTCTTTACCACCAGTGGAACGGGTTTCTTTCTTATGTGCGCGGGCACCAATTTCAAATCAATGGCTTCTTTTAAAAGAATTATGGGCATGAAAATGTGATCAATGGTTTTTATTTAAACCAAAGACCCTGACCATTATGCATTTTATTTGATGGTTGTTGGAATGTTAAGGGATTAATGACTGTAGATAAGGCTATTTTTTAGCCTTTTAAAAGGAGATCTTGAGAAGATTTTAAAAGAAAATTTTAAAGAGTTTTTGAAGACAAAAATGAAATGTTTGAGAAGGTGAAAATATATGCAAGGGAATATAAAAAAAAATTTGGTGAATGATTTTTTTATGAGAAGATGAAGAGTTTGAAGAATGGAAGAAGAAATATGAAAAGAATAGAAGACTTCTATTATTCTTATTCTTTTATAGGTAACGATGAAAATGAAAAAGAGGAGATTTAAGAAAATGGATCTGAGAAAAGAAGAATATGAATGGCAAAGGAATTTAATATTAATTTTGCAGGTTCTTTATTGATAAAAGAAATATATGCAAAGTTGAATATGAGGATTATGAAGGATGTGAAAGGACATTTTTGTATTTCTTATATATATTAGTTTTGTAGATGCATTGTGTGTGGTTGTTGTGCAGATCAATGAAAAAGATAATGATATAGTTGTAATGGATGTGAACCAATATGAAGATAACTTGTATGATACAATTTGAATCAAATCAAGTATGAAAGCAATATGAAATTGAATCTAAATCAAGGGAATTGATTGAGTATCAGATGCAGGTTGAAGACATACACATGGAGAAATTACTAATGGAGTTTGTATTATGTAGAGATGGGATAATGAATTGAATGGAAACAGAGTAACCCTGTGATTTTGTTTATCATTTCTATTGGTGATTGGGTTTTCTAGTGAGGCTTGTGGTCAGTGAGACCTTCCTATGCTAGTGAGGCTTATGGTTAGTGAGACCTTCCTATGCCAGTGAGGCAATATTAAGTCAGTGAGACATGTTATGCCAGTGAGGCATTGATGTAAGTCAGTGAGACTTGTAGGTTAGTGAGACATTGTAAAACTTGACATTTTCACATATAAACCAGTGAAGCAATTTGAGTGGTTTTTCTACCCCTGGAGGGTTTTCCACTCGGTAATTCTTTTTGTGTTGTTGTCTTGAATAATTTTTGTGTTGATGACTTGCATAATTTCATATGTCCTACATAATTGAAGATTTGGTGAATGTGTTATTTGATAATAGATTTAATTTAGACAAAACTTATTGACTATTTTTGAAAGAAGGTAATAAATTAGTTTTTGTGTATCAACACTGATTCACCCCCCTCTCAGTGTTGATTGTACTCCTATAGGATCGATGAAGCCCTTCACATCTTTTGACACTTAGAAAAGAGATGTGGCCACTGAGCATTCCATGAGACATCATTTCTTTTGGCATTCTGTTAACCAGTTCAAGTGCTTTGACTGCAGCCTTGGTGCATTCCATATTCTCCTTCACACAATCCATTGAGGTGTTACCCGTGTATTCAAACAACCCTGAACCACTGTGAACAATATCTAAATAACAACCTGAGAATGCTACTTAGAGGCCCCTGTAGCAGTGACCCTATAGCAACAAGAAAACACACCATTCCCTGTAACCTTCCATAACATGGTCCCAGACAGCTGAACCAAAAGTGACACTTGAAATAGTGAAATCTAGCCAGTCATCAACATGTTGAAGATGACATGGAAATGTTTTTGGTTTCATACAATTGCAGTAAAATATGAATTTATTTAAAACAACGTTTTCATGATATTTTCTTCATTACCTCAAGAAATCATAAAATAGATCATTACACAAAATCTCTACTCTTGGAATCAATCTCTTCCCTTTTTCACATGGCAATACTACACTTACCCATTCAGACTATTAAATTTTAGAAAATGAGCTAAATAACAGACATTCAAATGACCTCTTGCATAGATAGGATCTGAAGTTCACTATTGTCTTATTGTAGCCAGAGGTGCAGCACGTACACCACATAGCAAAACATATAGAAGAAGCTTATGGTGTAGAAGCTATTGTTCTAGTATCAACAAAGTTCACCATTTGTTATCTTGATTGTGGTGTTTGTAATTTTGTAGGATGCATTTTCCCATTTTCATAAAAAGGTTTTGCTCCAATCTAAAGTTCCATTGCATAATGCATCATTAGTAGTAGATCAAGGAATTTTTAACAGCTTTTTCAATTTCACCACAAGTTTCCAATCATCATTGGACAAATTATCCTGAAAAAATAAGAAGAATATTCCATTTTAGACATTAAAAAGTTGTTTTATCAGCCAAAAATGAAAAGCACAAATGTTCAATTAGTATATAATGCATAATAGTAAATACACTGTAAAATTACGTAATGTGGATATCAAATAGCCTTACCCTATAGTTTTCTTTCAATATATCTATGGATCTTCTGGTGAGATGACTCACAAATTCATCCTCCATTTCAAAATGCCTACCAAGCATTTTATGTGCTTCATCAGCATTGCTCCCAACAATCTATAAAGTTCGTATGATAATTCATTAACAAAAACATTTCAAAAAATAGCATCCAAAATCATATAAAACTATTAACAACAAAGACAACTTCTCAAAATACCTTCATGGCCACGTTTTCACCCTTCTTCACCATTTCAACAACTTTATGATTGATCTCAATTGAGGCTATTTTGCCAATATCAATGAAATCTTTTATGGGAACACATAATGGTGTGCCAATCTGTAGATCCAATCACCACATATAGCTTTATACAAAATAAAAATGATACAACAATCTTTTACATGCATAAGTCATAACACTGAAAAGACTAGCTTTAGATATTGACCCTTGTAATGCCTTCAAGAATATTAACACCAACAATTATAGGATCCCTCTTGTTAAAAATACAATTTGGCAAAATGCTCAGTACACAGGGGAAAACAACATCTTCTGCAGCCTCCTTTTTCCTTTCTTCCTTAAGATTGTCCATATATGCTTTAAACTGGTCAAACAGATGATAAATAATGTCTGCTGCAAATATCTTGACACCAACTTCATCTACATGCTCCCGAGCTTCATGAGTAATTTTGACATCAAATGCCAAAATTGCAGCATACTCTTTCTTCTTTTTCTCAAGCATTACACTCACACGCATGGCATCTTTTTTATGCACAGGCCCAATACCAATTGCACTAACTATGATGCTTATAGCTGGGGTCTTCAAGAACTCAAGTAAAGCCTCCAAAGATCCAAGAGTTGAAGCTTGAACATAAACTCCTTCCCCACTCTTGTATGTAATACAAATATATATATATATATATATATAAGATATCAAAACTATCTAAGAGTATATATAAAAATATAATAAAAAATGTTATAGTTGTGTAAGAGTTTCCAACTCTTTCAAATACACCATGAGAATTAAGATCCCTAAACAACACATTCAATATACTGCATAAAGCAGTGGGCCAAGATGTCTAACAACTAGTACATGATAAACATCAACTATGCCATTTTTTGCAAATATTTTAGTGGCCACCGTGTGAAGGTTCCTTCTTTCTCTTTCAGATGGATAGCTCCATTTATTTTGTCATCATAAACAAGGGTATGTTACTTGTGACCTTTAAAATATTTACATTTACATCTGTTGTTCCTTCCAAGTTGACTCCATGTACAATATATAGTGATTGAATCTGCCCAATGCCCACATCAACACCATCAAACAAATCCAACACCCTAACTTTATCCCCTTCTTGGAGTTTATCAATACATTTCTACAAAAACAAAAAAAAATACACATTATATTGAAATACATAATAATTATTACATAGGTAAGGATTACTCTTATTTACATAATAAAACAACCATTACTTATATTTGAACAAAATTTTAAAACCCTTAAATTTTGTTAATTCCCACCATTATTCCAAATAAACTATTCTAATGTCTCACTTGTTAGGACCTCTCAAAAATTTTGCACATTTCCATCCTACTTGATCTTTTCACTTGTATATGACCATTTCTTAATAGACTTTCATGCACAAATTTTATGCCATTTATTTCCTAGGGTCACATAACATGGTCATTGTGAGGAGTATGCAGTTATTCTTAATTATTTATGTGTTTTTGTAGTTTACCGCAATCTCGTAGGTCATCCTCATTGTCTTGGCGGTAGTGCAGGAACTAGAGCAACAAGAATCATGTTACCACACTCTCGATGGAAACATACAAGTTGTTCGCGGCATGGCAGTAGGAAGGGCTTAGTCAACCATGTATACCACGCTCCCTCGGAGGTCTCACCACTTGGTTGTAGCTTGGCGATAAGGAAGAGAGTTCAATATAAACCGATCCCATGGTCCCGCATTGGTCTGACAAGTTGTTCACGGCATGGTGGTAGTAAATGTCCAAGTTACCGGGCTCCCGCAATGGCTTTCAAAGAACGTTTGTAGCAAGGCAGTAAGCAATAAAAGTTGGCAACATAATCTCACCACATTAATGAGAATAGGCACTTGCGGGTTGACGGTAATGGAAGAAAATGGAATAAAGGGCTATAAGCCCCGCAATCCCACTTTGTTTGAGCATAAGGGCTAAGGGTTGGCGGTAATCAAGAAAAGTGAACAAAAGGCATTGAAGCTTATCGCCATCCCATAACTGGTTTAAACAATCTTCGCATTAGTGTGATAATGATAATAAATGAGTAAACATACTCAGTGCGAGTGTGTGATTACCAAGAAATTTGAAAGATCTTGTCATTTCATCCGATCATTGGATCAAATTTGATCAAGGGCTTATATTTGAAATGAATTGAATGCTGAAATTTTATAATCTCATGGCACAAACCAAAAATAATGGTGGAATGATGAACATTCTGGCTTGATAAAGTTTGGAAATCTCTCAGCATTTGCTCAATTCAGAGATTGCAGATTGGCTTGGAGAAGGTGCCCAGTTTAGTCTATTCTTAGCAAGCTTTGAATTGTTCAAGTAAGTCCATCTCTACATTCTCTGCAAGAAAGTTTGAAGAATCTTTGCTTTGTTTCAATTCTCTAATTGCTTGAATTGTGAAACCCTAGTTTGTATAATGGCACCCAAGAAGTCTAAATCCACAAGTAAGACTAGCAAGCCTGATCCTACCCCTAAGAAAAGATCACTGCAACAATCTTTGCTAGATGTTTTACCCAATTCAATTGACAAAGGTCAAAAGAAAGTATTTAGGGATGTTGTTGAGGGTTGTAAGGATGCCATAATTCCCATTTCTGGCTAGAAACTATTTTGGTACTTCTGTCAGAAGAAGGATGGTCAGGGACCAGTGGGCAATCCATGGAAGCTAGATTTGGCCAAGCTAATTGTTTCAAATGTATTCATGAATGTGGAACTGATTTGTACTCTGGCACTGCACTATCACTTGGCTACTAAAATAGTAAGGTTTCCAAATGGATCTTCTTTGTTGAGAATTGACAGCAATGCTATAATTGACTATTTTATGTTGAACAAACAAGCTCTCACCAAAATTAAACAAGAATAAAAAAGTTTGAGAAGAACACTCAGAAGTGATGAGCTACCGATATTTATGAGAAGAGGTTCAAACAATAGGATAGTTGATATTCCTTCCAGTGTAGTCAAACAATTCCCTATGGAAGATTTTTTTAGTCTATTTCAAATGGACCTATTATGCATTGTGCCAAGTACTGGGAATTGATGCTGATCAGAGGATGCCAATTAATTTGATGATGATGGCTATGAAGATACAAAATTTAGAGGTGAACATTGAGTATGATTTTGCCTCATATCTTGAAAAGAAAATACATGATGGATTCATCAGTGTGAAGGAAGATAAGAAACCCATGAACTTCAAGTTTTATTCTTTGGTTTGCCACCTGATCCTATATCAAAATAGGAGTAAATGTAGATCAACATGATTGACATGACAAGGAAAAGAATGCCTACTCAATGTTGGTGTTACATGTGGGATTCTCATTACTAGACTGGTAACTATAATGTATTTCATAATGAAGTTTCTATGAAAATAATGAATTCTTTTGGTAATTGGGTCCCCAGATTGTCACCAAAAATCAGGGTAATTCTAAGACCTCTTTCATATAAACCAGAGCAAGGTCATACTTTCAATTATGCTAATTGGTTCTTCCTACCAGAACACACAATAATCAGGGTATATGATTGGCCCCAACCACCTCACAAATTGCCAAAGTTTGTGAATTACATTCTTGGAATTCATGTGGCAAATGATGTGGAGGGAAAAGGAAGTGATGAAAAAGTAGAAGAAAGGCACCTTTTTTCCTGATACCACTGTCTTTGGAGATTGGTAAATTGGTTCGGACACTCTTGAGGAGTTATAGGCCTATTTGAAGGCCAAGTACTCTTTGGAATCTGGTGTTGAAAGAGTTTGTGACCCTAAAGGTCATATGAACTTTATGAGACAAGTGATCTTGACTAAGATGGGCATCTCCCATAAAATTCTTAAGTTGAGGATGTGATAAGGAACCTGGTTAGTTTTGATTAAGTGTATGACAAGAAGAGGAAATGGGAGATCCTCAAGAAAATTGAAGATGACAAAAAGGAAAAGAATCCAATTTTTGAAGGATTTTTTTGTTGAAGAGAAAGATCCTCTAAAGAGGGTTAATACGATGATTGAAAATTTTGAAAGTATTTATGCTAAATTTGAAGTACAGCCTACCAAGGCTACCAAACTTCTAGTGAAGAGGTCTATAGGAATTGAGATTCATGAGCCTACCCCTAATGTCATATCAGTTCAAGATCCACAGATCCCTAAATCACCACCACATAAAAGGCAGAGAATTGAAGGCATGTCTCTTCTAGTCCCATATGAGATGTTTGAGGGTGTGGGGGATACTGATGAAGTTGCAAATATTTTGACACAATTGCATGATGGAGAGGAAGTTGATCAACCATTGGTTGGTCAAGAAAATAATGCACACAAGCCTGAGGCTAGGATGGAAGAACAAGCCCAAATTGATGCAGAGCTATAAGAAGATGAAAGGGTGGTGACATCATTGAGATTTATTCAAGATGATGATTTCATCAAGACTCCAGAGTTTCGAGATTTCTGGTTAAAAATGAAGATGAAGGAATTTGATGAAAAGGTGGAAATCAATAAGATGGGTGCTGATGAGTCTCAGTATGATCAAATAACCACCCAAACAATCCAAGAACTAAAAGTTGATGAAATCAATGTGACTCCTGAGGAAGCAAGACAAATGGTCTTGAAGAGTAACATGCTGATCATCCTAGGTCTTGAATTGAAAAAGGCATTCTTGCTTGACCAAGTTAGGAGTCAAGATGACCCTAATCTTGTGTCTAAATTTGATTATGAGGATGGAATGAGTGGATGTAGTTTCAACCCAAAGATAGAGACTCTTTCCATATGGACAAAATAAAAGAACACTAGTAAACCAAGGTTGCTAGATGTTGTTTAGGAAATGAGAGGATCTGCTATGGTGAAAACCTTATGAGATACTTCAGGAACTGAGGCCTCTACTCTTACAATCCATTATACCATGTTCATCCATGTAGTTGTAAAAAAGGAAAATAAATTGCAGGATTATGAGAAAACACAACAAGACATGAATGATGAAGTGAATAGGTTGTTCATTGAAAATAGGCAATTGAAAAAGCAACTGCAAGATGTGGGTTCTTCCTAGAGTCTGGCGATAGTTCGATAGCAACCTTATGTGCCACCAACAACTGGTGATGTCACAGTGACAATGCAAGAACTTAATTCTTTGAGAGCAAAATTTGAAAAAGAAGTTGAGGACCTCAAGAAGCAAAATGAGGAAACAAAAAATGAGGCAAGGATCAAGGTCCTTGAAGTCTTTGAGAAAATTCTAGAATACAGGATACAACTAGTTGTGGATAAACTTGGGGATGTGCATGATTGCTACTCCATGTTATCTCAAGCCATTAAATAATTGCAAGCAAACCATTCTATTTTGGAGCCACTATACCAGAAATGGCAGCCTTCCTTGCACAATTTAGTCATGCTTTGCATAATACTTTAAAGAAATCCTGATGCTCCTACTAAATTGAAGCCCACAGAGCAAATGGTGAATATGATTATTAAAGAGCATCAATAATCCAGCAGTGAAGAAAAAAGGATGCAAGCCAAACTTGAATCTTTTTCTACTTTCAAGCATCAATTTATCCCCTCTATTCTGACAGAGGAAAACAAACTAGTTAAAGGCCTTGATACTTGGAAGGCAGAATTTAGAACAACAGTGTTGTGGTTATGGAATTCATGAAAAAGGAGCAAGATATAAATACTTTGATCTTTAACGTGATTTTGGATAGGGTCATAACCCTAGATACATGATATGGAAAATTTGTAATTTATGTTAAAGCTATGTTGGATAAAATATGGAAGGACCATCAAACCAATCTGCTTCAAATTCAGGAATTCAAATGGCCCAGTGACCTTACATTTGATAAGTGGGAGCAGACATACTTGAAAGATTGATGTGCAGCTATAGGTTTAGATGTAGAAGGAGCAACAAGCAATTTCACTAGTGTCAATATGGAGAACAAGGACAAAATTTTGACACTTTTTTGTGATAATAGATAGGGGCATAGCACACTTAATAGATACTACAACATGGAGATGAGTACCTTGCCAGGCCTAAGGTCATGGGTGCTCTATGATGACTAACAGATTCAGATCTTGGTTAACTTGCTTATACCTTTAATTTCTCTTTATTAAACATGTTTAGTTACAAGAGGATGTGATTTATGAATAGTTGTGTTGGTTTAGGCCTGAAGCTTGTTGCTTCCCATATTTATAAGGGAAACCAAGGCCTAGACAAACATCATCTTTCAGCAAGACAATTTATATATTCCAATATTATCTATCCAATCACATTTCAGATTCAAGACATTACACTTCTATGATAATTTAATATTATAATGGGCAAGGATGGTTAAATTTGTGGATATGTATGGTGTTCTAATTTTCTATTAATATTCGAGTTCATAAGTTGTTTGATTGTCTCCATATTGGCTATTTCTAGTTATTCAAATCAATAGATTTATCAAGGCACATTTGCTATCATTGTGTGGATCCTTTTAATTGGTTTCTATTAGAAGTTGATGTAATTCCCTTTTAAGTGACTTACATTTATTGGTTTCTCTCTAGAGTTAATCCTTTAAAGTAAATCATACTAGTGGGTTTTCCTTCAAATAGAATTAAAACAACTTACTTGAATAGAACTTACTTGCATGTGTGTATTAAAACAACAATGACTACCATGAAAGACATAAAAATAATAAATAACACTCACCTCAATTCCAGCACCAATACTACCACCAGCAACTGCCTTATCATCATCATCACCATCGTGATCATCATCATCATGAACATGATCGTCATCATCATCATCGTCATTGGCCTTGGTGTCTTTTGTATCTGTGTCATCATCATCCTCTACCATGTGATCTGTACCAGAACAAACATATTATGGATCTGTATTCCATTGAGAGTCCTCCTGGTGTTGATTTACCTATTGAAGCATAAATGACCCATTAGGGTTTGAAACCTAGTTTGCATCTACTGAAGGTTATGAGCAAGAAAACACCAAATCTTGTTGTGAGATGTTGAAATCTTGAAACCACCCCTGCTCTACATCACAAGGAAGTACTCCTTGAGATACCATGTTTGAACGAAAAGAAGATAAATCAAATCAACATGGGACTAAGTTACTCAAATGACACAACTCATAACTTAAATGAGGACACTTAAGAGATATTAAAAGACCATGGTCATTAATTAAAAGATGCAATGAAAATAAGGCATGAATGTCACCCACTGCCCTTTAAGGCAAATAATATTTTTTTCCTCAACATGAAATAATGGGACAATTGAGTGGGATCTAGGGCCAACAGAGAAGCACTTTAGAACTCATCCTATGCATCAATAAACAACTCAACACAAGAAATGCAAATTGACATATTAACACAACAATATCCAACTAAGTTATTGAAAGTCAACTATTGATACCTCGTTCTCCATCTAGATTACAAAATCGGTCGACTTTTTTCTTTGTAACATTTCCTTTTCAAATTGCATTGGATGTCGGCCATATTTCTCCTCCTGTCAAAAAATGGCACATGGACTAGTTAAACTAATTAATATGCAATCATTTACTTTTTCCTAGGAAATAAAAAAATATCATTTAACATATTAAATATACTTACAAATGTATAGATCAAGGCATGTAAACCTTTCTAGCCACTGTGATGTGTGGCACGAAGTTTGTCAAGCCTAGCCTTGGAGGCCTTGTCCTAAAACATATACTAATTCAATTTAACTATGCACAAATAAAATTTAAAAATCATTTACAAAAATTGATATAATCTTATGAGAGAATTCAAATACCTATGTACTCTCCTCATCGGACTTCTTTTGTGCATCAAACTTCTCATATGCTTTTACAAGCTCTTTCCATACTTTCACACTTACATCAATTGGCCTTTTTTTGAGCCTTATCTTGGGAGGGAGTTTTTTTATCTTCTTTGTTTGGTTGCACCAAAATCTCTTGCAGTTTTGAGACATTCATAGCTTTATCTTCTTTACAAACCAACCTGTGCCAAATTTAGTCTCCATGTCATGGATAACTATTTTTTGCAAGTGCATGGGTATCTTTGAGAATGGAAAATGTAGATGGTCTTTGAACTGTTGAAGGCATGATTCCTTCAACCTATTCACAAACATTTTTCCAGCATCTGTCATTCGGACTTCCCTTGAAACCACATTGTATTCTATCTTGGTATCATAGCTACCAATGCAAGATGCAAAACATGGCGTGGTGGAAGAAGTCATGTCCCAAGAGTGGAAGAAGTCTATGTCCCAGGAGTGGCTGGGACATTGGAAGTCTCTGCTCCCTGTCCACATTCTTAGATTTTATTGTTATTGATTTCCTCCTTGTCTTTTGTTCAATCCAAGACTGCTTGGGGAATCAATTGATTCCCTTTAACACAGTTGATTTGGTTGCAATGTTCTAGGGGCTTTACTAGATCATTTTTCTATGTATCTGGCAAGCATTGTCAAGTCCACACCATCCAATTTGTTCACTACCTCTACCCCCAATATGGAAGCCAATGCCTCTTTATCTTTGTCAGTCTCATGTCCCTATATATATATAAAATAAATTTCTTCTTTTAAATTTAGAAATGAAAAACTAAAAACTAAAAATCAAAGAAACAATGGAAACATTTACAAATCTATAAATTGACAATGAATTACCTCATTGTGGCCAGAGTCTGCTCCCTTTTCTCCCTTCCCTCTATTGCTTGACATTTTGAGGTGACCTAGGGCAAATTATTTTCATCAAGTCTGTGGAGGCAAATGAAGTACACACTGCCATGTATGGACCTCCCAACTACCAATTATAAGCACAAATTTCTAATGTCATTATAGAGAAGAGCAGGAATAATTTGTCTATAACATTAGAAAAAAATGTAAGTGAAAGTAGAGGAGTGCAGAAATATTTACTTGGACAACAGAATCATGAGTGGCTATTGCCAAAATATCAGCGCAGGAAATAATGCCGCTGCACACTTTCACAATCTGAGTCTTAATTTTATCAATGACCTCGAAACTCTTTTCTCCTCTGAATTTTATTGTGTTGTCCAAGAGTACAGACCCTAAACATTTATCTATATTGGAGAACAAACCCTAAACATTTAGCTATATGGATGATAAAAATGTAGAGATAAATAATTTAGAAAACATTTTCATTACATTAACAAAATAGTCTTAGTGAAGCAACAATATTGCCAGGTGGGAATTTTTTATGGTATGTGTTTTTTTGTTGTGTGGTATGTTTTAACGCAGGCAGTAATTTTTATTTATTTTTTGATTCATTAGTTGACACTATAGTCAGCATAGTTAACACCAACTTTAGTGTTGGCTTTCAGCCCTAAATGTAATCTCTTTGGGGCACCAAAGGTGGTGCAAAGTACACCTAATTTAGCGCCGAGTTGTGCCAAATCAAAATGTTCCTCATGCAAACATTTGGAATTGAGGTAAATGTTTAAGTAGTAAGGGTTTTATAACATTGGAATCTAGTGTGACAACAACATACCACCAACTAGCTTGGAAAAAAATGGATACATCCTAGAAACTTTACATAATAAAAACATAATTTTATGGAACTTTTCATTAAAGTTTTAGTAAATTGTTAAGTCTTATATGGGTTGAGCCATTTGTAAATATTTGTTGGCTTTTATTTGATGAGGGGATTTCTACATAACCAAGCCAACTACTTTCACCATGGCCTCTATGGAGGATAAACACCAATCATGAAAAATAAAAAATAAAAAATTGAAGTTTTGGATCTTATCTAAGATAAATATTCTCACACTATCCAATGTAAAGTAGGTTTCAATCAAGAGTAAGGAATCCAATCTCTAGTTTTCAAAGAGAAAATATCTACGGTTTTAATAAATTTGTGGAAGAAGTGTAAGGTAGAGAACCAACTAAAATTATTAGTAATAGGTTTTCTTTCATCTAGGATAACAAGGGACCATGGAAGGGATGTTCAACTAAAATTATTTGTAATAGGTTTTATTTGTAGTCAGCTTGTAAATAAATGTCTTTTTGATGTAAAGTTGTAGTCATCTCGTAATCATAAGATTTGAGCTCTAGTTGTCAAGATTCCATGTGTAAATGTTTTGTGAAAAGCAAAATGTTGCAATGTCCTATTTTGTTTTTCATAGTGCGTCTTAATGAAAAGCAAGCGTATTAACAAGATAATTTCAACAATATTCTCTTGGTGCACGTCTGTTATGTGACTATTGTCATTGTTGTGTATTATAGGATCCAGAGGACGCCATGGAGAGAGGACGTGGATGGCGTAGAACTACTAAATCGTAGAGAGGAAAGTGGATGGAAATAGATATGACAATGAAATCTATAGATATAATAGAGGTAAGAAGAGAAAGCAACCTCAACCAAAGGAGGAAGGTGTTTATGAATTCACAAATGCTACAACACAGAGGAGATAAAGTCATTTTTTTGTCCACATATATGTATGTCGTTCATGTGCATGTATTTTTCTATGAAGATATTTTGGACCCGAAATGGATATTTATCATACATTATGATCCAAGATTAAGGTATGTATTTGACGATGCATTAGTGGATACTAAGAAAAACAATGATGGCCAACAAAATGAGAGATTGGGATTAGAGAACATTGAAGAAATTGACATCCATGATGATGTTGAAGATGGTTATGTTGAGGCACAAGAAGACAACAATATGGATGGTATAGAAAATGATGATCCAAATATATCTGGTAACAATATAGATGGTCTATAGTCAAATTTCAATGATGATGAAGATAATTCAGGTCAAGATGAGGATGATGATAATATTAAATACTTGAAAAAACATATGAACATTGACAATGATACACCGGATGACCTTGTAGCAGACAATAATGTTAATGACCAAGACTTCTAAATTTTTAGAATTATTTGCAATCCATGTTTAGAAAAGAATGATTCTTATGGCCTAAACTTTTAAATGCTTTAGTAATATAATTTGTGTCGATACAAATTACCTATTGCAATATCCTTAAATTGTTCAATCTTTGGTATGAATTGTTGGCAGAAAAAATTAAGACTACTTGGAGTTAATTTCCTTTTCATTGCTTTATATTTTTCTTGAATGTCAAGGTCTCAACCTAATCCTCATTTTGCACTAAGAAGAAACCTTAGGCTTAACTCTACAATGGCCTCGATTCATTGCGAGGAAGTTATGATTGAGGATTTGATGACTACTACATATTTTAATGGGGAAGATGTTTTTCATCATGATGCACATGTTGCACATATGGATAGGCAAGACATGAATCTTACTACACAACTACTTATATTAGACCTTTACAAATTTGAGCAATAATGTTAATTATTCAAATTTGATTGATGTTCTTCATAACTTGTTAATGGATAATCCTTATGTGATGGAAGTATTAAGTGATATAGGTCAAAGGATAAGTTCATCAAGTTCCTTAAATAGTGTGTCTCCTCCCCTTCCTTCACAAGCCTCTTCATCTAGTGTGCCTCCTTCCACATCTTCTTCTACATTAGACATGCCACATTTTTCTTCTCTTCTCTGTATGTCTTATCAATTTTTCATAGCTCCTATCATTGATCCTCTTGTTTTACCTACTTCTCATATTGTACCTTCCACTCATCCCCTGATTATGTTTACTTTTCACCCACTACTCATGTTCCCACTTCTTGTGTTGTCATTCTAACTTCATTCTTTGTCCCCCAATCAACCTACACTCCACCTATTATCTCATGTTTCCACTTCCGCTCCCATTTTAAGCATAACTCCTAATGTTCATCCTTCCAACATAGATGTCATCCTTAAAAGAATTGATGAGATGCAAAGTAAAGTTGATGCATTACCCTTAGTAATCAAATGATATCATAGGAGAAATCAAGCATAATCCACTTTCATTTGAGATATTTCTTATCCATTTCTAGTTTGTTCAGTGGCCCCTAGTTTTGTAATGTATAGTGGTAAAGGGGACCTTATGACACAATTGGGAGTTTGTTTTGATTATATTTATGATGATTAAATTTTTACAAAGCTCTTCCCTAGAAACTAAAAGGATTATGCAATTGAATGGTTTTATTCTCTTCCTCATAGTTCTATTCATTCCTTCAATGATTTGGCCAATGCTTTTGTACATCACTTTATGTCAATATTGGTTTTGTTGGTACTTAAATTTGCAAATTATAAAACCCTAAAGAAATGCCAAATCTTATGATTAGGTTTTATATGTGAATTTGTCCAACTAACAGAATTGATCAGATTAATCAAAATTCTCTACACTTTAGGCTCTGTTCAAGCCTAGGTGGGTGTTACCTTGTTTCACCAATGACAATTTACTTTCAAGTTTGTTGGTGACTTCATAACAGATTAAGGAGCTTATGTAATTTTGTCAATTAAATCATCCACTTCACTTAACCCAATCTGACATATGATTTGGATTAATGTTTTCTATAAATCTTTAAACCCTACTCCTAAAATAGAAAAACAAAATTGGACTTTGAAAATATATATAAGGGAATGATTTTCAAAAGAGAATGACTGGTGCCTACCTTTGGGTTACAGAGTTTTCACTCTAAGAAGAATATGTTCTTCCCTTTTAGCCACAACTTGATTTGCTTGGCAATTCTAGGTCTATGACTTGCATAGATATGCAAATATGTAAGTTATCAGGTTCTTCTTTAACAATCCAATTTAAATTTCCAAAGTTACCGTGATTCACCTATAGGATTTTAATCCTTGCTTGAAGGAGCCCAATAAACAAACCACACAAGAAACATCAAATGTGTTCTAAAAAATCAACAATAAACTCAATAGGTTGATTTGAATAACAAAGTCTTTATCATCATGACTGAGTGAAATTTTGTGGTTAGAGAAAGGAGAATGCTACAATCTCAAGAGAGTCTTTTTGAAGATTTTCTTAAGAAAAACAGTAGGGTTTTGGAGGTTGAAGCAGAGAAGAATGTTTTTTCAAGGACTCCTACTCAAGGTAGAGAAGGTTTTCAATCTAGATCTAGAAGGTTTGGGAAACCTTTTCAGAATAAGAAGGGAGCAAAAGCTGTCAAACAAATCTGGATTCCAAAAGAAAAGCCAAGGTCTAAGGATCTGGTTGTGTTAAAGGAGATCAAGATTTATCTTCCTAAAGATTTTATTCATCCTCATGTATTGGATCTAAGTCAACATGCGTTAATAGGTAAGATCTAGAATTTTTCCTCTCAAGATCATATTTTGGAATCTTGGGTAAAGGAAAACTGGAATGAAGTTTCTAATTTCTGGTTATTAGATAAGGGTTTGGGCTATTTCATAGTCATTTTTTTGAATAAGGAGGCTAGAGATAATATCTTGAAAATCAAATCTTGGTTCTTCAGAGGGAGAGGAATCTATTTGCAAGAATGGACACCAAATTTTGATCCCAGAGCCAACTCAAATAATTATTTTCCTTTTTGGATTAGTTTACATAATCTTCCTTTGGAATACAGGGATTTGAGAGTTTTAAAATTCATTGCTGAGAGAGTGGGGTTTTTTTGTAAATCATGATTTACTAACTTATAAAAAACCTAGTCTTCTAGTCAGAATGTGTGTGATTATGAATACCTTTTTTCCACTTCCAAAATTGGTTATTTTAAAAACCTCAAAGAGTGTTTGGTTCAAAACTTGCATTTTGAAGATCCTCAAACCATCCTAAATTTTGATAATTTAAGTGAAACAGAGGAATGGGTGGGTTGAGAAAATTTTACCCCTGGTCCATTTATTCATGATAAGGATGCTCCTCCAGTTACATTGAATGATAAGTTGGAAGGTGAGAAGGAAGTTCCTTCATCAAACTTGTTGGATGATCCTGATCTGGGGGTTAATAAGCAAAGAGAAAATTAAGTGGAAACTTTACCCTATAGGGAAAAGAATTTAGTATCGATAGAGGTCAGATCAATGACTAATGATTTGAATAGAGTCATGTAAATTGATCTTGGTGTTTCATTGGTTTCTAATATGGAGCATTCAAATATTTCTTTGTCTTCTAATGATGCGGGCTCTCTTTGCCTGAAGAAAATGAGTTGTCTTTTGACTATTTAGTTAACTCTTCTTTGGGGTTGGAAAGTAATGTGGATCCCTCTCCTCAAGAGTTGGAAGTAGTGTCTCGGGATCAAGTTAATAAGGATACAGGATCTTTGGTAAATGATCTGCAAAATGCCCATTTAGATTTTGTCTCTAAGGACTCACAGATTTTGGAAGTTGCAACGTTTGAAGGTCCACTAGCTTCGTCTGTTGATCAAATTTCAGGGGAATTCAAGGAGTCTTTCCATTTAGAGGAGGCAAAAAAATTTATTGATGAAGTTATCTCGAAAGTTGGGGAGGATTTAACTAATAAAATAGCATATGAAGTGATGAATGAAGAAGATGTTAAAGGGAGTGATGTTTTATCATCTATTTCTCAAACTCCTTTGGAAGAAAATGGTGGTCCAACTCCTTCTGTCAAACCAAGGGGTAGGAAACCAAAGTCTAAGATTATAGAAAAAGAAATTCAAGCAAGTGTTCAAACTACTCTAGAGAAAATGTTAACAAGATCAGCAATGAGGAGAGTCGGTAGCTCTCCTTAGAAATCATGAAAATTATTACATGGAATGTTAGGGGTATTAATATCTCTAACAAGAGACGCCTGATAAAACTCCAGTTGGATTTATCAGGTGTAGACATAGTCTTTCTTCAAGAAACTAAATTATCTTTATCATTAGCAGAGAATTTCTTTAGGAAATGGAAAAGGTGGGGTTTTTTTTTCTATAGCAGCTTCTGGTGCTTCAGGGGGTTTGGCCTTGTTTTGGAATAAACTTTTAGTTGATGTTCAGATTATTTCTTCAACTCCTAGTTGGCTATTGGCGGAAATTCATTTTGGTTCAAAAACTTTTTGGATTATTAATATTTATGGCCCGACTTCTACTATTGACAAAAAAAGACTTTGGGACTTGTTAACTATTATTTTACAAGATCTTCAGAATGAAAAATTAATCATAGGTGGGGATTTCAATGCAATTTTGAATTTGGATGAAAAATCTGGAGGTATTAGCCCTCCATTAAAGACTATGGCAGATTTTTTAGACTTTGTTACTAATAATGGTTTGATTGATTCTCCTCCTATTAATGGGAAATTTAGTTGGTCAAACAGACGGAAAGATTTTCTTTAGATAGCTGAAAGATTTGATAGATTCTTTCTTTCTTCCTCTTGGCTTTTTCATCAGTGCTCCTTCTCTACTACTATTTTATCTTTTTCAGGTTCTGATCATTTCCCTGTTCATTTAAATTTGGAATTTGAGGAAGTCTCTCAAGGTCTTAAAAAACCTTTCAAACTGGAAGTGATGTGGTTCCGTGACCCTGATTTTGTTCCTTTTATAAAAACTTGGTGGGAATCTCTTCCTTATATTAAGGGATCTCGTATGTTCCAAATCTGCAGAAAGCTTCATCTTTTAAAAGATAAAATAAGTGTTAGCAAGAGACACTATATGGACTCATGAATGTTGTCATTGATGGCAACAAAGGTTATCCCACTCATCCACAAGACATGATGAGTCTTTATTGGAAGTCAGATTGAAGAAGTGTTGAGGTCCGGTAAGCAAGAACAGAGCAGTCAGTAAGGTCCGACAGACAGGTCCAGATCTCTCAGAAGAAGTATCTCAGTGAAGTGCGTATTTGGGGAAGTCAAGAGGAGAACCTTGACAAATAGAATCCAAGGATTTAGCCTGTGGTGTGGAAAGGATGAAGAAAAATGAATACTTGAGTGTCAGGTTCCTAATTGACAGTGTGAATAGAGGAAGAACTAACTGGTAGAACATAAGACATTATTCTGGATGTGTTATTAATGATGGTAAAGGTTCTTAAGGCATAAGTTATGATTGGCTGACATGATTGATGACTTCTACAAGTATATCCTTGATCCGTATTCCTTGGTATGCAAGGTTCAGCTGACAGATTAGAGTTTGAGGAAAATATTAACTATTCCGGATGCTGACTAGAAAGGTGATGAAATCACTTGTGAGGATATATATACATGATTGATTTATATGTGAAGAGTGTGCATGTAGAGTTGGTGTGAAGAAAAGTAGTAGAGAAGAGTGAAGATAGTAAAAGAGGTCTGGAATGTGACAGTACAGCTGCATCAAAAGAGAGTAAGAATGAAGTGCAGCAGATCAGTTTATTGAGCTTAATTGGAACTGAATCTCAGCATGTGTGGATGCTTCTCATCAGTTCAAACATTGAGTTAACTTCCTTTTCTATAGACAGTGAGTCTCTTGTAGGTAGTAAGCCTCTTGTGAGCAGTGTCCTCAGGCAGTGAGCCCTAATTGGCATGTGCCATTTTGTATCTTCTATTCTTCTAACAGGGAATAATATCTTGGGTTAATCACCCCGTGGTTTTTCCCTTAACTGGGCTTTCCACGTCAAAATCATTGTGTCATGTGTGTTAGTGGTATTTCCTTTTCATGGTTATATTTGCTCATTTGATTTAATATTGCATTAACTGTTAAAGAAGTTCAAAAGGTAAAAGATTAAGATAACTGATTCACCCCCCCTCTTAGTTATCAACAATTGGTATCAGAGCCAAGTTTCTCCCAAAAAAGCCTAACATCTTGAGTAAGATTTGGGAATTCAAATGGATATGTATGGTATGAGGGAGCAACTTAAGTCTGCCCTTAATGATCTTGAGCAGTCAAATTTAGAAGTCAATGAATTAAAGGAAAGACTCAAACAAACTGATGATTTCATAAAAGAACTAAAAGAGAAACTGAGTCTCTCTATGAAAAAGAGAAAGGAGCTACTCCAGCAATTGGCAAGTCAAGGTGAAGCAAATGATACAAGTGGAGATCTAAAAGAGTAAACCAAGTTATGTGAAAAGTTATCAAAAGAAATCATCATGATAAGACATGAAATAGAATCAAGAGTTATGAAGTTTACCCAAGAAATTGAAGAGAGAAGAAAATCTGAAGATGACCTAAGACAATCTCTCAAAGAAAAATTAGAAGACTACCACAAGATGGATAGAATAATTAGACATCTTGAATCTGATCTTGAAGATGCTAAAGATAATGAAGAAAAACTTGAGGATCAAATTGTCTCTCTCAAAAGGGATCTTCAAACAACAAATGAATACAAAGAGAAATTCAAGATAAGCTCTGCTCAACTTGAAGTTCTCCTTGAAAGACAAAAGAGGGTAGATGACAAGTGTGGCCTGGGATATGAAAAAGGTGAAAGCTCTAGATCTGGTCAAAAGAATTTTGGATCAGAAAATCCAAGGAACAAGCCTAGAAGACTTTCGATAAGGCAGCCTAATGCTCAAAGATATCCATCCTTCAATGGATACTACCACAACTGTAATAACTTTCGTCATAAAGCTAATCAGTGTAGAAGGAAAATGAATCAGACTAATACATCCTTCTCTGGACAGTGTTTCAACTGCAAAAGGTATGGTCACAAATCTCATGAATGCAGAAATATGCAAATGAATAATTCATTCAATGGTAGATGCTTTGCATGCAATAGAATGGGTCATATGGCTAATCAATGCAGATCAAAAGGATATCAATCAAATATGCAAAGAAATGTTGTTTGCCAAATTTGCAATAGATCCGGTCATATTGCCAAATTCTGTAGAAGCAAGAATCAGGACAAAAGAGGTCTGGTACATCATAATCAGAATCAAGACAAGGGAAAACAAAAAGTGAATGCGGATGAAGTTCAAAGTGAGATGAACAATATTTGGGTAAAGAAAAGTATAGATAATGTAGTGGATGGATCTGCACCAAACTCTGGTGCTGATATTCCTTCCAGAAATTAAAAAGTGAGCTCTGGCTCAGGGGAAACACAAAGAAAACCATTTTCCCCCAGCTAGTCAATTGGTGCCGAAACTGGCACAAGGAGAGTTGCGGATTAAAGGGTTCATAAGAGAAACGTCTAAATAAACTATGGTTATGATTTGGAAGATCCGCAAGATGTTTAGATCAAGATTGATCCAGTTCTTCAAGTCATCCGAATAAGGCAAACCGGAATGACTTAGGTCGAGCATTTATTGCAACTTGGTTTTAGGGTTTGCGGAACAATATAAGGGTTCCTCTTATTAAACATTTGCTCATTCTGCATTCAAGAAGAAGAAAAGAGCTACTCTACAACAAGTTTCCTCAAGCCCATCAAATATCATTTGCAGAAGTCAATTCTTCCAGAAATTGATCTGGCTCACTCCGTGAAACCTAAAGGCGCAAAAGGTATTTTCTGTTCTCAAATATCTCTCTGCAAATCTTTTGAAAAGATGTCTACTCCGAATATTGTGAAGATCACTGATAGGCCTCATCCCAAATTTAAGAAACATCCCTATAAATCCTTGGAAGTAGATCCCCTAGGAGCATTTTCCAGTGTTCTGCATGGTGTGTTGCATACAGAAGATATTAGGGTTTACATACATGTGAATATTGAAGAGTTCAGGGAATTCAAACTAAGAGACATCTATCATAAACAATTGATAGATGATGCTTTTGAACTTAAACCTCAATATAAGGGCATCCAGGAGAAACATTTTGATCAGTTCATTCATTTCCCCTGCTTTGAAGAAGATGAATGGGTCCAGTATGTATTGAGTAGGATGCATGATAACTTCCTATGGCTGAACAAACCTTGCAAAATCACTAAGGAGGCAATTAGTGCAGTAACTAGCTTATACTCCTCCGGAGGGATACCTGTCCTCAAATATGTCAAAAACCAAACTGTAACTGAGGCCACCAGATCAAAAATTGATAAGAGGGCAATGACCATTGATGATATCAAGTTTGCATCTATGATAATAGGGTATAAGATATATCATTCCAGTAGGGAGAATTCAGTGTCCAGAACTGTAGTGTATACTGCCTATGAGATGCTGAGAAAGAATGCAGAGTATGATCTCTGTGAACTTCTTCTAAGTCAATTGATGGAGAACATACAAAAGATCAAAAAGGACAAGAAGAACTCCTTCAAATATGGTGGACTGATATTGTGTTTATTTTTCTACTTCATGAATGAGCTGCCCAGATCCAATGGATGGGCATGGCAAAATAACAAACCGGTAGCAATTCAAATTAGAGATTACTTGCCTGAACTTGGGGATGCCAAGGCAAGGAATACAGCTCTGTGGGGGTACTTTAAGAACTTCCAAAATACTATGCAAATCAGAGAAAGAATCCCAAAATCATTGGTTGAAAAATATAAAGATATAGTGTGCTTCATGGTAGACACTGATCAATGCCTAATGGAGGTAGTAGAGCCAAGGACAGTCTGGATCATGCCTATGGGGTATGAAGTTGATGAACAAATTGTGGAGCTACATGTTCAACACATGCTAAGTCAGCAAAAGGATCCAAAGGCAAAAAGGTTTAGAACCTTTGAAGAGCTAAGTATAAAAGTTCATGTGGAACTTAGACAACCAGAAATAAAGAGGAAAGTGAGAAAAGAAGTTGAAGAAGTTGCCAAAGGCTTAGGCATCTCAAAGGAGGCACTTGATGCCAACAAGGAAAAGATGGAAAGGGCTGAGGAAGATAAGAAAGAGGTAGAAAAGGGAAGTAAGGAAAGTGCTCTCGTAAAATCTTCCACCCGGACAAGATCATCAAAGAGATCTGCACTTGCCACTGCTAAAAGCTCAAGGACATCAAAACTAAAAGAAAAATCATCCAGTAGAGGAGAGAAAAGAACTAAAATAAAGGCCACAAGGTCTTATGTTAGTTAGAAGGATGATGAAGAAACTGAATCAGATGAAGAGATAAAGAAAATGAAGAAGGAGAAGAAGAAAACATCCGGTGAACCCTCTACCGGTCAAGGTGAAGAAGAAAAGGTAGAAGAATTTGTAGAAAAGCCCACTCTGTCTTTAGATGATGTCATCAAATCAGTCACTGTAGATGGAAACCTTCGGCCAATGGCTGAATTCTATGATGATTACAATGAAGCAGACCAAAAGATCTTGCAGGAAGCAGCAGTTAAGTATCTGAACATATATAACAAGGCTTTTATTGAAATTATATCTCTTATTCCCAAAAGCCTAGAAAGAGAGTTAGAAATAAGAAAGAATACTGCCATAGCAAAAGATCTTGAGATTCAGGAACAGATAGCCATTCAGCTATATCCTTCAATCGATTCAAAGCAAATGAACATGATCTTCAAGGACTGCAAGGATGAATTTCGGAGCAAAGCTAGAATGAATCAGCTCACGCTTGGTGAGACTGACAAGATAGCCAAGGAAATAGAAGAGATCCTCAGGAATGCCTTCAAAAGATTCAATCTTCCTGTTATAGAGGACTTGGGCATTGATCCTTCGGCCACAAGTGTTGAAAAGGAATCCACTGAGGAAATGATAGAAGAACTAATGGACACCGGTAAAGATAAGGGCTTAGAATCCTCTGCTCCGGAAGAGGTGGCCCATGAACAAACAAATATCACTCCTCTGGTTTCCCCTGCTGACTCCGGATCCAAAGGAGAAGAAAGAATAGAGGAGAAAGAAGCAGAGGTGAAGGAAAAAGAAGATGACAATAAGAAGGAGAAAAAGCTCCAAGAGACAGTTCTGAGACTGCAGAAGAGAAGAAGAATTTGTCTCCGGCAAGAGACACTACAGAAACTGTCAAAAAGTTCTTAGACAAAGAGACAATGGAAATTGATGAACCAGAACTTCTACAAGGGCCATTTAATTTTGACTCTCTTTCTCCGGTACAAACAATGAAGATAGCTTCGTTTGCTAATGCAAAGGCCAAAGAAAAACTCCTGAAGTCTCACATGGAAGACTGTGAGCTTATAGAAGCTGCATCCGGAGTGTTAGAAAAGATCATGCCATCTTTTCAAAAGGATCCCTCAGCCTCCTCATCTGGTAATCTCAAAGCTCTGATTAATAGTATTAGTACACATTTCAATTCTCTAGAGAAATTAGCTGAGGAGAAGGTCAAGAAAGAGTTTTTGGATAAAAGATTATCTGAGCTGCAAGGGCTAATAGCAAATGACAAGAGAGTAATGGGTATTGGGATAAAGAGCTTGGAAAATGCTCTCAAGGACGGAAGAGATGTATACAAATTTTGTATATCCTGGTCTAAAGCAACAGTGGAGATTGCGAAGAAAGTAAAAGAACAGGAGGACAAACTAACAAAACTTTCTCAAAATTTTGATCCACTTACCACATCCATAATAAATCAAGAATGTCAGACGATTGTAGTTTTGAATGAAACTAAAAATCTTGAAGAAGAAAGGAAAAATAGAATCAGCAGGTTGAATGAACTTAGAGGAATAATTATCCCTAAGTTGGAGGCCATGCATGCCCTAAGTGATGCTCAAACTACAGCCACAACAAATGATCCGACAGAACTGAAAAATGCAGAAGCTTATGCATTCCTGTTGAGTGGTCACATCACAATTTTGGATAGAATGAAGTAGAGTTGGGCAACAGAATTTGTCCAGTTGAAGACATCTTTTGCAGATATCCTTCAGTTTATGTAAAGTATAGCATGTATAAATACTTATGTGGCTAAGTATAGAAGTGTTTTTGAGAATTTTTTTTTTTAATGGGCGGACCTTACCCTTTGCCATTGATGCCAAAGGGGGAGTGAGGAGAAATGAAAAATGAGGAATCCAACTAAGGGGGAGCTCCAGAAAATGTATATAAAAAATAGAGCATCAGCCAAGGGGGAGTATAGTGTGACACTTAGTCATTTTTCACTAAGTGTTGCCATCAATGCCAAAGGGGGAGATTGTTGGCAAGAGACACTATATGGACTCATGAATGTTGTCATTGATGGAAACAAAGGTTATCCCACTCATCTGCAGGACATGATGAATCTTTATCAGAAGTCAGATTGAAGAAGTGTTGAGGTCCGGTAAGCAAGAATAGAGCAGTCAATAAGGTCTAACAGACAGGTCTGGATCTCTCAGAAGAAGTATCTCAGTGAAGTGCAGATTTGGGGAAGTCAAGAGGAGAACCTTGACAAATAGAATCCAAGGATTTAGCCTCCGGTGTTGAAAGGATGAAGAGATATGAATACTTGAGTGTCAAGTTCCTGATTGACAGTGTGAACAGAGGAAGAACTGACTGGCAGAACATAAGACATTATTCTGGATGTGTTATTAATGATGGTAAAGGTTCTTAAGATATAAGTTATGATTGGCTGACATGATTGATGACTTCTACAAGTATATCCTTGATCCACATTCCTTGGTATGCAAGGATTCAACCGACAGATCAGAGTTTGAGGAAAATATTGACTATTCCGGATGCCAACTAGAAAGGTGATGAAATCACTTGTGAGGATATATATACATGATTGATTTAGATGTGAAGAGTGTGCGTGCAAAGCAGAGTGAAGATAGTAAAAGAGGTCTGGAATGTGACAGTACAGCTGCATCAAAAGAGAGTAAGAATGAAGTGCAACAGATTAGTTTATTGAGCTTAACTGGAACTGAATCTCAGCATGTGTGGATGCTTCTCATCAGTTCAAACATTGAGTTAACTTCCTTTTCTATAGACAGGAAGTCTCTTGTAGGCAGTAAGCCTCTTGTGAGTAGTGTGCTCAGGCAGTGAGCCCTAATTGGCATGTGCCATTTTGTATCTTCTATTCTTCTAACAGAGAATAATATCTTGGGTTAATCACCCCGTGGTTTTTCCCTTAACCGGGCTTTCCACGTCAAAATCACTGTGTCATGTGTGTTAGTGGTATTTCCTTTTCATGGTTATGTTTGCTCATTTGATTTGATATTGCATTAACTGTTAAAGAAGTTCAAAAGGTAAAAGATTAAGATAACTGATTCACCCCCCCTCTCAGTTATCAACAATAAGAACTTGGAATGCTCTTCATTTTAAAAATATTTTTCAAGAGAAAGAGATTATTTTAGACAAACTTCAATTTATTAATGAACAAATCATCAGTCAAGGGATGGATAATCAGTTGTTTGAGTTACAAAAATCATTGCAATCAGATTTGGAGGAAATTCTTTTGAGAAAGGAGATTTTTTGGAGACAAAAATTGAGAGAAACTTGGTTACAAGCGGGAGATAGAAATACAAAAAAATTTCATGCCTCAGTGAAAATGAATAGAAATGTAAATAAAATTTAGCTCATCCAAATCAAACAAGGGGTTTTAGTGTCCGATCATGGTTCTATTCAAAAAGAGGCTGTCTCTTTTTTCTCCTCCCTTTTTTCAAAGAATAATTGCTCTTTTCCAGTAGAAATGTGTGAGTCATTATTGAATAATATCCCAAGTTTGGTAGAAGAGGAAGATGATCATATGTTGCTAAAAGAGTTTTCTTTGGAAGAAGTATGAGGTTTTGTTTTCTCTTTGGATCCAAATAAAGCCCTAGCCCAAATGGTTTTACTCCCCTTTTTTCAGAAATGTTGGGATATTATTGGTAGAGATGTCTGGCTAGCTTTAGAAGAATCAAGGAAGAACAGTAATATATTGAAGGAATTGAATGCTACTTTTATATCCCTAATTCCAAAAGTCAGGTCTCCAACTTCTTTTGTCCAATTTAGACCTATCTCTCTGTGTAATACTCTATATAAAATCTTTACAAAATCCATCACAATGAGATTGGCCTCTCTGATACCTAGAATTATTTTTGATGAACAAGGAGGGTTTGTTCTAGGAAAGAAGACAGCAGAGGGAGCACTAATTACACATGAAGTTCTTCACTCTGTTAAGGAGATTAAGCTACCAGCTATGATACTAAAACTAGATATGCAGAAGGCCTATGATAGAGTCTCATGGGAGTTCCTTATGAAGGTTCTTGGGAAATTTGGTTTTACAAAAAAATGGTGTAAATGGATTTGGTCCTGCATCTTGAAAGTTAGATTTGTTGTTCTGGTTAATGAAAGTCCCTCTAATTTTTTCCATATTTCTCAAGGGATTAGACAAGGGGACCCTTTGTCTCCTTATCTTTCTATTATCATGGCAGAAGCTTTCAGTCAAGAAATTATCAATTAGTGTAGGCTTTCTAATTGGAAAGGGATTGTTATTCCTCGTGTTCCTTCTCCTATTTCACACACTCTTTTTGCAGATGATACCTTACTATTTGGCTATCCTTCCTTAAGAGAGGTTAAATGCATTCAGAATACAATTGCAAAATATTATGTAGTTTCAAATCAAGAGGTAAATTCAGAGAAATCTAAAGTCTTCTTTTTCAATACCAAGATAGATATCCAAAATAAAATCATTTCTATTCTAAAATTTAAATTAGGGTCCCTTCCTAGCCAGTATCTGGGCATTCCTTTATTTTTTGGTCCAAATAGGAGATCATTCTAGGCTAAGAGTTCTAAGTCAATTCATAATAGAATTACCCTATGGAAGGGAAGATGGCTTACTCTATCTGGTAGGATTACTCTTCTTAAGTCAGTTTTGACTACACTCCCAATATATATGCTTTTAATTTTGAAGATTCCTAAAGGAACTATAGAAGATATTCAAAAATCACTCAGATCTTTTCTTTGGAAAGGTAGTTCAAAAGGAAGCAATAAGATCCCTTTGATCTCTTGGGACAAGATCAGTATTCCTAAATCCTTAGGAGGGTAGGTATACATAATTTAGAAGCTCAAAATAAGTCTTTGGGTGCTAATTTGGCTTGGAATCTTTTCTCTAAACCCTAGTTAAAATGGTGTAAACCTATGCACATAAATATTTGGATTCCTTCTGTCCAAAAAGAATTTTTACAGTGGAGAATCCACCTAAGGGTTCTAATATGTGGAATTTTTTGGTAGCTTGTAGAGGGGTTATTCTTCCTCATCTTTCCTAGAAGATTTTTAATGGTTCTAAGGCTTGTTTTTGGGAGGACTCATGGATTGGTCTTCCTCCTCTATCTCAATGTCATGGTTTGGATCAGGCTAAAGAGTTTCTTATCCAGAATTGGGGGAGAAAGGTGAGGGATTATTTTTCTATTAGAAGGGATGGTTCCTTTTCCTCAGTTGTGTGGAAAGGTTTTCATGGGTGTGATTTTCCTCAGGAACAGAACGTTCTTCTCTCTAATCAGCTTCAAAAGAGGAGGATTTGTTACTCTAAAAAAGAAGATGAATTGATTTGGACCTTTGCTAATAATGGTTCTTATTCTGTCTGAGATGGGTATAGATCATTGGTATTCAAATAGGGAAATCAGAGTTTGGACTGGCCTTATTCTCTTTGTTGGAATGTTACTTGTCTTCCTAAAGCTAGTGCTTTTGCTTGGTTGGCCCTCAAGAAGAAAATTTTGACTAGTCAGAGATTATGTAAGCTTGGAATAGCAGAGCCTTTTAAATGTGTTTTTTGTGGCAAGTGTGATGAGGAACCTGATCATCTTTTTGTGCTCTATTCTTTTGCTTCAGATTGTTGGTATTGGTTATTCTCAAAGCTTAATTGGTATGCTCCATTACCTAATTCTATTGTGGATTTTTTTTGTAGTTGGCCAATTCTTTATAAATGTTCTACCTTCTCTTCTATCTGGTTAGTTTCACCTTCCATTGTGATATGGAGTTTATGGTTAGAAAGAAATTGAAGGATTTTTAGAAGAGAATTTCAAAATATTGAAAGTATTTTATTAGTAATTGAGAAGACTATTTCAGAAGTTGTCATGAGCAATCTACAGAGGAAGGGTGTTTCAACTTTAAGTTTCTCCTTTTGGGATGATAAGATTTTGAAAGATTGGAATCTTTTGAAACCTTTGCCAGATTTAGGGATTTCTCCAATTCCTAAAGTTGATAGAAGTACTATTAAATGGAAGCCTCCTAATCTAGGCTTTGTAAAACTTAACTTTGATGGTGCTTTGCATGGTAACCTAGGCCTTGCCTCGATTGGGGGTGCTTTAAGAAGAGCTTCAGGTGAATTACTGTTGGCTTTTTCCAGTAAAATTCCAGAGACCACAAATAACCAAGCAAAAATTATGGCTTTGGTTGAAGGTTTGAAGCTTGCAAAAAAGTTGACTATTGTTGATCTTCATATAGAAGGGGACTCTTTGGTCATTATAAATTCTTAAAAAAAATGTTGCTTTAAATTGGAAGATTAATTATTTTCTACAAGAGGCGCGGGATATTTTTTAGACTTTTGAAAAATTCTTTATATCACATTGTTATAGAGAAGGAAACCATTTGGCAGATGCTTTAGCCAATTTAGCTTTTGATTTGGAGGAGGATCTTTTGATTTTGGATAGCATAGTGGGGAATGAATCGGACACATGTGTGGCTTAAATACCTCACTCTCTTATTTTTATCCTAACATTGTTTTATGTAGGTTATGCGTGTGTATTAAGTGTTTAATGATGATATATGCTTTGTGATCTCCATCTTTAGCAGGGAAATCTGCACTGAATCCTATCTCTTTGTACTTCCTATCAGTTCACAATGGTTTCCTATAATGTGACATCATTTAAGTGATTTGGCAATGACGTTGAGCCTTTATTTATTGATTCCTTTGGTATTATTTAACCATAGCCTTCTCCTATTTCATTTATTCATTGTTAAAGAGTGCAAGATGGAGATTCAGTTGAATCACAGACTTCTCTTCCCTATGCAGAAATGGGAGATGGCCTTCTTTGGGTATGTTAATGCAGAAGGTTTAGCCTCTGTGTTTGGAATTGAAAACCAAGACATTGAAGAAGTTATTCATGAGGTGGTGGGGAAAGACTTGTTGGACTCCCGTGTGAGATCTCTCTACCCATCTCAGATTGTGTCAATGTTCGCATCCAATGTGATGGACTTGGTTCAGAACTCTTCGCTAGTGAGGCAGGTAATTACCAAATATGTTCACCGTTTTCTATATTCGGAGGATTTGTTTCTTGAAGCTTTTTAGAATTATGACTTGTTTAAGTCTGGTGCATTAATTAGGGGACTATTCACTAAATGTAATATTCTCCATTCTCTTGCTCATAATTGTACTTACAATGCCTTTAGCTCAGCCATTCGTCTCTAAAATCAGGATCTTCTGCACATCTCTCTCCATGCTCATAGGATTGAGTTGGGGGAGTCATTGGTGAATCAGGTGGAAGAGAAATTTCATACTTTGTTGTTTTTGGCTCAGTTCCATCCTCAGATTTCTCCTCCTCCTGGGTCACCAGTTGATCCAGTTGCAACCAAGGGTAATTTTTTGTTGCAAGATTTGAATTATGCTGTTGATGGTTAAAGTGTTTGCCTAACTTCTATGTTATTAATCTGATTTTGTTATCACTTTTTGTAAGCCTGTTAATGTAAGGCCCTGTATAGACTAGTGGTGCATAATCAAAGAAGATAATGGTTTTTAAATTGCTTCAAGATAGCTGGTATCTGGTTGGCAGGTTCTCCATTTCCTACTTTTTTGGAATGTGGAAGAGGGAGCTGGTTTTCTTTATTCTAGTGGATTTGACTAGGTTGTAATTCCTTGTTGTATTAGTGTAGCTTCACCTAATTTTGATATTGTAAATCCTTTATTTGGAAGATAGTAATTATCGAGCTATAATCTAAGGTTTTCTTCCTGGTTCTTTACTGCCAGTATGCTCTCTGAACCAAGATTTTGTTACCTTTTATTTATAATTAATATATATTATAGTGGTTTGCCACTTTTGTTGAAAAAAAATAAAGAAAAAGTAAATTGGAGACAACCAGATAAATTATTAGCAATCCAATTCAACAAACAAATGAGAACCAAAAGTTGAGCACCATAGAATAGCACTTTTATATTGATTTGCTTCAAAGTACAGGTAGTACAATGTCTCTGTCAAAAAATCAAAATCCCAGATAGATCCCAAGCCATAAGGTCTTGGTTTCCTTTTATAAAGGAAGCAACAAGCTTCAGACTTTTGCATTCAAAATGGCTTATAGCCACTACACTTCCATTTCATCCTTTACTGCCAGACTAGAAATGTTTAGATTGACCCCTGCGGGACCGTAGGAAATTATTACCTGATGTCCTTTTGTTTACCGCCCACCCTCAAATGTTATGAATGACCATCGCCGGACGGCAGGGTGAAAACCCATTACATTCTTCTCTTTCTTCTCTACTGCAGACCTTGGTTGAAACTATTGCAAGGACACAATAAGTGATACCTCCCGATGTTATTATCGCAATGCCGCCGGTTACTTTTCAAACCTCTGCGGGACCGTGGGAAGAGACTATCTGCACCTGAACACTACCAAGCCACAAGCATAAGATGAACCATCCACTGGGTAGCAGTAGCTTCTTCATATCAACCACTTCCTACCACCAAGCCACAACCTATTCTTTTATGCTATGCGGGAATGCGGTATGTGTCATATTTCATTCCTCTTGATCCTGCATAACCGCAAAAGATATTCAATTAACCTACGAGATAGCGGTAATAAACAAAAACACTCATATAGTAAAAAATAGTCAAGATTGTTTCACAATGGCCATGATATATATTCTAGAGACTAGATGTTAGAGCATTTTGGCAAAAGTATAGGTTCCAAGATAGATTGAAGGAAAAGGAGAGCATCAAACCAAATAGGATCAAGCAAATTCAGGGAGGTCCTAACATGTTTAAAGGTTACAATTTTAGATTTAGTAGGATATAAACAAGGCTCAAATGAGTGCAATCATGATTATGTTATTGGATTTCAAAATTTGTCAACAAAGATACACTATCAAATTCCTAATGATGAATTGCAAAGAATATTTGTTAAGGGCTTATTACCTACTATCCAAGAGACAATGTACCTAAACAACTATTATTCTTCCATGGATTTGTGTGCAAATGTAAGAAACATTGAATTGAAACTTTTTAAGTCTAATGTACTTAAATATGGATCTCATCCTTCAAACTTTCAATCAGAAAATTTAGTTTTTAAAAGGGTGAAAATAAGCAAGAAAATCAACAAAATGCTCATCATGTTGTTAATTTACAATTAACTTTAGATGTTATTTAATCTAATTCCCCAGGTGAACTGAGGGACAATCCTATATTATCTATTAATGTAATAAGATCATAGAATACATAAAGGAAAATAGATATGTAAACCAAAACACATTCAAATATAGAAGGGTTCTAACATATATGTCACTTCTATTCAAAATGAACAAAGAAAATATACAGAGAGGTAAGATAAAAATTTGTTATACCTCTTTTACTCTACAAATTGTACAAAGTCGGCATTTGTTCAAGAATACCATCAGTTATGCTCCATGTATATGTTGACAAGTATCCAACATGTATGGTGCATTTCTTATGTGGATGGGATGAGAACAAATGTCAAACTTGTATGGTGCCAACTAGATCATTGTGGCATGTGGCATGGACATCACCATGTGTCAGATGCATACAGTGCCAATTATATGATCATGTTTTGTAGTACGAATGTCATTAGGTGGCACACGTGTATGGAAGCATAACATGTGGTTGTTGATGTTCCATGTGTCTAACTAGACACAAACATGTGTCTAACTAGACACAAACATGTGTAACAATGTGTATAGCCACACTATCTAGATCCTTGAAGCTAGTCCACATTGGAACACATGTTGGATGTGCTGCATAAACTTTTATGGCTTGTTGATTTCCTATGCCTATGTACATGACTCTAATGTGGATGGTGTGCAATAGGATTGTTCCAAGTATGTGCCTAATCGGTGTTGTCATTGATGTCAACATATCTTTGTTGTCATTAGTGTCAATTGTGTTCTATTCTGTTACTTGTTTAGAAGCCTTGTGTATTGAGGATATTGAGAAAATTGGCCTCTCTGGAATAATCAAGTGAGTTGTAGTGAAGTGCAATGTAGATAGAGATTTGTATGCTAAAGAACAATCTAATAGATTGCTCTACATTTTTTGTTGGTTGAATTTCTTGGTCTGCAGATTGGAAGTTATTTAAAGGGATGTCTGTAAATGCTAAATCCTAAGTTTGAGCCTCTGGTATGAAGAATTGAGAGAGTGGCATTTACCAGAGTAAAACCTGCTTTCTCTTATTATTGTATGGTGACAAAGAGAAAGTATTTGGTTATG
Source organism: Cunninghamia lanceolata (assembly GCA_027924645.1). NCBI lineage: Eukaryota > Viridiplantae > Streptophyta > Pinopsida > Cupressales > Cupressaceae > Cunninghamia > Cunninghamia lanceolata. The sequence continues at coordinate 8,408,608 of BSBN01000460.1, forward strand.
CATTCCTCTACAATAAAGTATTTTTCTCTATGATTCTAGTGGGAAGTCTAGGATGATGATAAGTTCCTACAAATGTAGTGGTTCATGTTTTGGTGGTCTAGAAGCTATCTTTCTTTTATGACAGTTGAAGACAGTGAAGTTCATGTGTTCCAATGAGAAGATTCCTATGGATAAAGTGGTTAAGGTTCGTACGGTTGCTCCTGATGATCATAATGTGCTTGTGGATGTCTCCTAATAATGTTCCTATCTTGACATTGGTCTGCGTTAAGGAAGATAGTATTTGAAGATTGTCCCCAGATAAAAGTAACGTGTAACCAATCTTAGCTAACTTGGTTAATTCCAGTTATTGCAGAGATTCCTTGAAGATTGTGGAAGTGTGTTGTAGCATGGAAGATTGTGTTTGAGTCCTGGCTAAGGCATGGTGTGATCCTCATACATCTTTACTTCATTTCCTTTGCATAATATTGTAATAGGTTAGGACCTATTTTGTAAATGTTTGTAATGCCGACCTTGGAGGTTGTTCCAATGGTTGATGATTGTAATGCTGACCTTGATGATCATTCCAAGGTTGATGAAGTGTATAAATACTTGAAGTTAAGTTGTGGAAAAGGTGTCCCTGAGCGAAGATGGGAAGATAAGGAAAGAAGTGGAAAGGCAGAACAGGGCAGAGCAGAGGACCAATTGTACTTCAATGTATTATTCTCAGACATGAAGAAAATGTTGATCGTATCAGTGAGCCACCAGTAGGGTTTAACCACCTATTGGAGCCATATTAAATTTTTCCCATGTTCTAATGTTTTTCTTTCATGATCATGTTACTAAGTTGATGAATTTCCATACTTAGGGTTCTTTGCAAATTCACAGAAACATTAAAACCCTAAACCCCCATGCCAAAGTGAAATGTAAAGGTCAAAATCATTATATTTCTTCAATGACCGCCTATCTCCCGTTGCCTATATTTTAAGCCACTCTCGGTGTCCCCCTTGAAACATTATCTGACTGGCCCCTTGCCAAGTAATGACCTATTCTAGCCTGCACCCTAAAAATCTTTATTTTTAGATGTCAAGGTCATATCCCACTAACTCTTTTTTGACAGGTGGGAGTGTGTGGTTTTATTTCTGCCATTCCGCCAACACTGAAATATTGACAAAATTAGCGCATGTGGAAATGCAAAAGAAGTAATAGCTGGATGGTGACTCTAGAGGACGGCAAGTGGTGGGCCCAGAATAGTTACAAAAGGGTTTCTTTATATCTCTGTCATTCCACCATGCTTCACCAAGAGGACCTTCTGAGTGACTGTAGAATTGCGGAATAAGGTGCCAGCTCATAAAAACCATTTTCGGTTACTGCAAGGGCAATGGTGGTGGGTCCTATCTGGAGTAAAAGGCAATTTTAAATGTTTACACCTTTCCACCAAGCATTATTCATAGCCCCGACTAGTATTTGTTGAATGGCAGAAATCTTGACACGTGGCATTCTGAAGGGATGGGACTGGTGCATTAAATGATAGGAATATAATGTGCCATTATCCTATGGACATGGCCACTTGTTGGGGAGTTGTCCTAAATTGCATACAATTGATCTGACAGTTGTTCGCCATTCCTCCAGGATCATATCTCTAGTCGTACCACTCGCCTGTGAAACTACGGAGTATGGTTTTAACTATGTTGCAGGGGAGATATTTTCTCACGATCGTGGTTAGGAGAGCTATATAGGTGGCAATTCATCATTCGAAGAATGCAAGCATTTCTCTCCTACCTCATAAAGGACCAGATTGGTGCCATTGAAACCAAGCTAGCTAGGATTAAGATCAATAGCTAGAATTTAAAAGTGTGACAGGGAGATATGTTGGTGCTGATCTGATAGTGTTTCATTGTAAGCATTAACTACTCAGGTGTGTGCAGAGTCTCCATCACCGCCACCCCAAAGGAATTTATTAACAGAAATATTTGGCTTATGTAGGCTTGACCTTTAGAAATCCGTGCTTCTACCTGGAATGACATTTCATCTGTTGTATGATAAAATTTAACATAATGACAGTGCTAAAATGAGGAAACTAAGACAACTGATCTGACATAATTCAAGGTAAGAAGTGATGTTCCTAGTTATGTAGAATTATGAAATCTAATCTTTCTATTCATTTGTGGAAATCTTCACAGGATTTCCATTTATGACTGAAATACCTTGAAGTGACTGGAAATTAATTGGACCAAAGATGTGCTGATGTATGCTGCATCCTGAAATATCTGTAAATAGACAAGTGCTCATGTTACCCCATATATTGTTGAAAGTGTTCTGATAGTATGGCGCTCCTCTGTTGCTATGTGTTTTGTTTGTTCCCATGTTCTATCAAGTTTTCTTCCTTGTTCTCATGGTTATCAACTTGTCCTTATAGAATTAGGAGACTTGGAGTTTTCTTCCTTTGGAATAGGTGGTGCAGGGAAAATTGGAGAATAGTAGTAGCATCCATTGTACCTCTATGATTTCTTCTCTGGTCTCTTATCTCATCTGATGGTGGGTCCTAAGGATGAATTTCCTAGCTCTAGTAGTTCCTTATTTCTGTGAGTTGGCAGATTCCCTTCTCGAGTAGAGAAGCTTCTCAGCTTCCTCTACTCCTCCCCTACATCTAATTTTCCTAACAAGGCATCAACTCTAGTTGTAGGGAGATTGCCCACCAGGATGATATAGACAAGGGATACGAGGAGAATTATTGTTGTTGCTATTGTTCTCTTGGCTTGGCTCCCAGTACTTTTGAGGCCAACCAGGTGTGGATTCCCCAAGTTTCTTCTCGGTTGAGGTTGCATGATACTTCCCAACTTGGAGGGTGAAATCACACCCATGCAGTGGAACTTGGAAATAGTGAAGGAGATTCTGTCATCCTGGGTTTCCTTTTGATATTGTTCCTTGCACATTTTCTCATCCCTTGGTGTGTGGCTTGGAAAGGCAGAGCAGTGAATGCTCTCATTAAGTACTTTGATGGCATTTGAGGAGTGCCTGGCTCCAAGGGCATCTGGCAATGCATCAATCATCAAAAGCCTGGTTCCTTCCCCACCAAAATGGTTGAACATATAGTTGTGAAGCAATTACACCAGCTTCTTCTCGCAGCTACATCTTTTGGTTACTGATAAGTTGTAACTTCTTTTAACTTAAGCCTGAAGCTTGTCTGCTCCCTTATCTTTATAAAAGGGAATTTAGGGCTTGTGAAAAAGCAATGGTTCAAGGTCATAGCTCCAGACTTAATCTGAAATATGGGATCAATCTAATTAAGGAGGAATTGTAAATAGTTTGTTTTCTACAATAAATTGATCGTCCATTTCCAAGTTTTCATTTTTGAGTTTTAAGATGTCATTATAGATCCACAAAGACTATGTTATAATTTGCTGAATGGTTTACTTTACAGAACTCTGTTGAGTCTTCAGAATATACTATCTTTTACTTCATGTATACAATTCTACATTTATGAATATATTTGGTTAAGGATCATGTCTATTCATCATCACAATCTTTTCCTATGTTGTATATTTTTCTTATGGCATTCACTCAAGTAGTGAAATAATTGGCTGCTACAGGGTATAGAATGTATTATGGGTGTGCAGGAATAACTAAGTATGATGCATTTCAAGACTAGTAAAGTGTTTTAATGTAAGGCATTATTACATCTCTATAGTAATACAAGTTTTATTATATCATAGTTCTTTGGATGTTTCTGTAGGTTTCTTGATTCTATGGCCCTTGGATAGGCACTGATCTATTCACGAATACTATACTAGGCCTACATCCTTTTAATCATCCTCATCACTATTTTATAGAAAATTAGTGTATTTTCCCTTTCATCAATAGGTATTAGAAGTTAAGATTATTTTGCATGTTCCTCTGCAAAGAAACAGAATAAAAGCTTAAGGAATTAGCCCATCTCTTTACTTTATCAGACATTCTTTGAGCAGTCTTAAAGGAACATATCTATCATTGGAGCAATGCTATCAAGAAAATAGTTCATAAACCCCCATCCAGTTAAATAGAACAATGTCTTCCCCGATAGGGAAAGAATATCCAAAGAATAAGAGCACCCTCCTTGGTTTAACATAGCCTAAAGTGCAGAGGAAAGAGGGACTGAAAACCCCTATTTCTTGTTTGTTGGCCAATCCCTCAAGGTAGGTCAGTTATTAGAGAATGTCTATCCTATAGACCTATGTGATTTTCCTTGAGATGTGGTTGGGAATTTACAACAACCAACAAATTGGTGACTCTACTAGGGATGAAATAAGAATTGTGTCTTATCCTAAAAATTTTATTCCCTTATTTATTACCAACATTCCTGAAACACATGATCAAGAAGCTTTTGTCCAGTTGAGCCACTCACAGATGTATGACTCTATATGAAAATGAAGATGAAATCATGTTCTCTCCTAAAAGGTCTTAACTAGATAAATTCCCCTGAATTTTGAAGGGTCAGAGGTTAGATTTTTGTGTTCCTTATAGAAGAAGATTAATGACTCTAACATGTGTTTTCATGTAAAGTTAAGATATATACAAAAGCTAAGGCATCAAGTTTCATATCTCAGAATGTTCTACATAACTCTACTATGAAATAGGATTCAAAAGGAAGTGATATGCTTTCAAAGTTTCATTCCTCTATAAGCGGAAGTGGCGGCTCTATAAGAAAAGGATCTGGTAATGCAGTCTAGTGTTCTTGATTTTTCATAAAATCAAAATAAAATTTGTACTAGTTGCAAAAGTGCTCCTTAGGTATTTTAGAAATACTTGAGAAAATTTTCCCTAGAAATTTAAAGATGTATATTCAGCAATCACACTTATGTTATCAAAGTGAATTTGTCAGGGAAAGGTATAACACCATTGACTTCAGTAATATTTATGGGTTTCCCAACCATGTACCAAATTAAGTTAGAAGCCAGATAACAAAGTTCAATAATGATAGATCCAAAATAGCTAGCAACCATTTGCAAGAATTTTGTGACTTAATGGGAGATTTTGAAATAGATCATGAAGACGTAGTCATGAAATTATTTGTTCAAACTTTTAAAGGAGAAATTAGAGATTGGTTTGTAGGGTTACCCAATCAGTTTATTCTTTCATGGCAAGATTTAAGGTTTGCTTTTATGGAACAGTTTGGGGAAATGATAGATGTAGATATGTTGATTAAAGAACTAATGCAGATTGAGAAAGAAGATAAGGAATCAATCCCAACTTTCAATCTAAGATTTGCCAAAACAATGGGGGCTATTCTTGAATATGTCAGACCTAATGAAGCTATGTGTTTGATCATATATCTAGGTGCATTCAATGAGAAGGATAGTTATTGACTAATAGATAGAGACCCTACTACTATGATGCAAGCATATTCTTTGGCCATGAAAATAAAAAATAATTTGAAACATAGAAAGACAAAGGGTTATGAGTTTGTGGAAAATGGTTACAATAGAAAAAATGAATTTATTTATCCCCCCATTTTTCAGGGAGGGGGCAGATTGGGTAGTTCATGTAGGCCCAAGCCAGTACATAAAACTCAACATATTAAAGAGGATTGGGATTGCAACCAGAACCAAAGGGTTCAAAGCCTATATAAAATTGTTGCTCATCCTTCCCCTTATTTTTAGAATAAGAGGAAATCCCCAAAACCTTATGAGATAACTAATCCCCAAATGCAAAGAGAAATACCAGTTATGGAGGTCCTTCTATCTTGTGAATGTGTAGCAAGTTGTGAGGATATGACCCCTATTTATGATAATATGTATCTTGTATCAAGTGATAGGATCTCATCTCATAGAGAAATAGTTTCTCTTGAGTTTGAATGTCAAGGGGAATTGATCTTACCAATAATGCAGAGAGCAGTGAGCACATGACAGAATGCTCTCACCAAAGTTGTGATAGTTCTGAGTCAAACAGTGATGCAGGCTATTATGATAGTGATAATGAAGAATATGCAAATATGATGCATATAAGAGATAACCCACTCTATAATGAACCTATGAACATATTAGCAAAAAAGGAGATGGAGTTATATGAATGCATAGATAATCCACTCTTTGAAGGCAATCCAAGAAAGGCTAGTGAGTTCATATCAATCCAACACACAAGAATATATGGGGGAATAAAAGGTTCATTAATAAATCAGGACCCCAGTCTTTATCCGAATGATGCTTCTGAAACCCATATTTGCTAGCAAAGTGAATGGCAAATTCAAGAGAAGGAAAGTAAAGATAGAGTGTCAGATCTTGAGAAAAAAATTGAGTTTGATTATTTTAAGTTTGATACTGACTCAGTAAAAATTAAGGATTCCCTCGTCACCAACTATGAAATAGATTATGATTGCTTTTATTTTCCAGATATATGCAAAAGGCAAGAGTCAGATGAAAATAATTATCTCAAGTGGTTGGATATAATTGAACCAAGTACTGACTTTCTTTTTGATAGTGTATTTCACATATCTATGGTTTAGAGTGGAGGGGGAGATTTTGAAGGCAATAGATACCCCAAGGACTATCAAATCATCTGTGACAGAGGCAAGTTGAATCTCAATATCATTTTTAGAAGCAACCCGACGAAGTCACTAGAGAACAAAATGTTTGACAGAGGCAAGTTTCACCTATCTTTTGCATAATGGCCTGGGGCTATTATGTGTTTGGTCTACTCCTTTAGAGTTCTTTTGTGATCTTACTCTATTCAGGATGAACAAATGTCCCCAACTAGAGCCACTGTTGGATCCATATTAAATTTTTCACAGGTTCTAATGTTTTTTTTCTCAGGCTCATGTTATGAGGTTGATGAATTTCCATACTTAGGGTTCTTTGCAAATTCAAGGAAACATTAATACCCTAAACCCCCATGCCAAAGTGAAATGTAAAGGTTAAAATCGTTATATTTCTTCAATGACTGCCTATCTCCCATTGCCTATATTTTAAGTCACTGCCAGTGTCCCCCTTGAAACATTGTCTGATCAGCCCCATGCTAAGTAATGACCTATTCTAGCCCACGCCCTGAAAATCTTTATTTTTAGATGCCAAGGTCATATCCCACTAACTCTTTTTTGATAGGTGGAGGTGTGTGGTTTTATTTCTGCCATTCTGCCAATAGTGAAATATTGACAAAATTAGTGCATGTGAAAATGCGAAAGAAGTAACAGCTAGATGGTGACTCTCGAGAACATCAAGTGGTGGGCTTGAAACAATTGCAAAAGGATTTCTTTACATCTCAGCCGTTCTACCATGCTTCACCAAGAGGACCTTCTAAGTGACTGTGGAATTGTGAAATAAGGCGCCATCTCATAAAAACTATTTCCGGTTACCGCAAGGGCAATGGTGTTGGGTCCTGTCCAGAGTAAAAGGCAATTTTAAATGTTTCCACCTTTCTGTCGAGCATTATTCACAACCTTGGCTAGTATTTGCGGAAAGGTGGAAATCTTGACACGTGGCATTCTGAAGGGATGGGATTGGTGCATTAAATGATAGGAATATAATGTGTCATTATCCTGTGGACATGGCCACTTCTTGGGGAGTTGTCCTGAATTACGTATAGTTGATCTGACAGTTGTCCGTCATTCCACCAAGATCATATCTCTGGTCATACCCCTCGCTTGCAGAACTGTGAAGTATGGTCTTAACTATGCTGTAGGGGAGATATTTTCTTGGGATCGTGGTTGGGAGAGCTATATAGGTTGCAATTCATCATTGGAAGAATGTAAGTACTTCTCTCCTACCTTATAAAGGACCAGATCAGTGCCATTCAAACTGAGTCAGCTAGGATTAAGATCAATGACAAGAATTTAAAAGTGTGACAGGGAGATATGTTGGCGCTAATATGATAGTGTTTCATTGCAAGCATTAACTGCTCGGGTGTGTGTAGAGTCTCCATTGCCGCCACCCCAAAGGAATTTATTAACAAAACGATTTGACTTATGTAGGATCAACCTTTAGAAATCCGTGCTTCTACCTAGATTGACATTTCATCTACTGTATGATAAAATTTGACATAATGAAAGTGCTAAAATGAGGAAACCAAGATAGCTGATCTGACATAATTCAGCGTAAGAAGTGATGTTCCCAGTTATGTGGAATTATGAAATCTAATCTTTCTATTCATTTGTGGCAATCTTCACAAGACTTCCATTTATGACTAAAATGCCTTGAAGTGACTAGAAATTAATTGGACCAAAGATGTGTGGATGTATGTTGCATCTTGAAATCTCTATAAATAGACAAGTGCTTGTGTTACCCCGTATACTGTTCAAAGTGTTCTGACAATATGGCACTCCTTTGTTCTTGTGTGTTCTGTTTGCTCCCCTGTTCTATCAGGTTTTGTTCCTTGTTCTCATGGTTATCAACTCATCCTTATAGAATTAGGAGGCTTGGAGTTTTCTTCCTTTGGAATAGGTGGTGCAGGGAAAATTGGAGGATAGTAGCAGCAGCCATTGTACCTCTGTGATTTCTTCTTCGGTCTCTTATCTCATCTAATGGTGGTTACTAAGGATGAATTTCCTAACTCAAGTAGTTCCTTATTTCTGTGAGTTGGTAGATTCCTCTACCCCTCCCCTACATCTAATTTTCCTAACAGAGCATCAACTCTAGGTGTAGAGAGACTACCCACCAGGATGATATAGATAAGGGATAAGAGGAGAATTGTTGATGTTGCTGCTGTTCTCTTGGCTTGGCTCCTAGTACTTTTGAGGCTAGCCAGGTGTAGATTCCCCAAGTTTTTTCTTATTTGAAGTTGCATGATACTTCCTGACTTGGAGGGCAAAATCACACCCGTGCAGTGGATCCTAGAAATAGTGAAGGAGATTTTGTCATCCTGGATTTCCTTGCACATTGTCTCATCCCTTGGTGTGTAGATTGGAAAGGCAGAGAAGTGAGTTCTCTCATTAAGTACTTGGATGGAATTTGAGGAGTACCTAGCTCCAACGGCATCCGACAATGCATCAATAATCAAAAGTTTGGTTCCTTCCCTACCAAAATGGCTAAACATATAGTTGTGAAGAGGTTACACTGGCCTCTTCTCACAGCTATGTCTTTAGGTTACTGATAAGTTGTAACTTCTTTTAACTTAAGCTTGAAGCTTGTCTACTCCCTTATCTTTATAAAAGGGAATTCAGGGCTTGTGAAAAAGCATTGGTTCAAGGTCATAGTTCTAGACTTAGTCTGAAATATGGGATCAATCTAATTAAGGAGGAATTGTAAATAGTTTGTTTTCTACAATAAATCAGTCATCTGTTTCCAAGTTTTCATTTCTAAGTTTTAAGATCTCTTTAGACATCTGCAAAGACTATGTTATAATTTGGTGAATGGTTTACTTTACAAAACTCTGTTGAGTCTTCGGAATATACTGTCTCCTACTTCATGTATACAATTCTGCATTTATGAATATATTTGGTTAAGGATCATGTCTATTCATCATCATAGTCTTTTCCTGTGTTGTATATTTTTCTTGTGGCATCCGTTCAAGTAGTGAAATAATTGACTGCTAGAGGGTATAGAATGTATTATGACTGTGCAGGGATAACTAAGTATGGTGCATTTCAAGACTAGTAAAGTGTTTTAATGTAAGGCATTATTGCATCTTTACAGTAAACTAAGTTTTATTCTATCATAGTTCTTTGGATGTTTCTGTAGGTTTCTTGATTCTATGGCCCTTGGATAGGCACTGGTTTGTTCGTGAATATTGTACTAGGCCTACATCCTTTAATCATCCTCATCACTATTTTATAGAAAATCAACATATTTTCCCTTTCAGCAATAGGTATTAGAATTTAAGATTATTTTGCATGTTCCTCTACAAAGAAACAAAATAAAAGCTTAAGGAATTAGCCCATCTCTTTACTTTATCAGACATTCTTTGAGCAGTCTTAAAGGAACATATTTGTCATTGGAGCAGTGTTATCAAGAAAATAGTTCATAAACCCCCATCCACTTAAATAGAACACTGCCTTCCCCAATAGGGAAAGAATATCCAAAGAATAGGAGCACCCTCCTTGGTTTAACAGAGCCTAAAGTGCAGAGGAAAGAGGGACTGAAAACCCATGTTTCCTATTTGTTGGCCAATCCCTCAAGGTAGGTCAGTTATTAGAGAATGGCTATCCTATAGAGCTGTGTGTTTTTCCTTGAGATGTGATTGGGAATTTAAAACAACCAACACCTCCCTCAAGGTTTAACAACCCTTATTATAATCTTTCTAGGTTTAGGGTTGTGGTAGTGAGCTTGCTAGACCTAGCTATACTTCATGGTAGTGAGTCAGTATGTTCTGGGCCCATGGGGTGGCCTGACATCATTTTGTAAAGATTACAATATATATTGAGAGCTATTTTTCTCCATGGTTTTTTCCCACCTTGGGGTTTTCCACGTGAAAATCTAGTGTATCTTGTATATAATGTTGCATCTATGTTTAAGTTTCTGATTTCATGCATTCACTATTAAATCATAATATATGTGGATAAGTGATTGATGTGTAAATGAAGAAGTGTTCAAGTTTTTGTGACAACTGATTCACCTCCCCCCTCTTAGTTGTTTGGCGCATTTCAACATTTGGTATCAGAGCAAGGTTCCTCTGAAGAAAGTCAAATAGCTTGAGGAAGATCCAAAATGTCTTATAAGAAGGAAGCGCCGCATTTTAACGGGGTGAACTATGCTCTTTGGAAGGCACGAATGAGAAGTCATCTTCTTTGTATTGGTTACAAAGTATGGAAAGCTGCAGAAACAAAATACACCTTGCCTCTAAATGGTTTGACGACTGAATATGAAATCAATGAATATGAAGTGGATGTCAAAGAAAAAGATGCTCTGTTAAGTTCATTAAATGACACAGTACTGAAAAAAGTTGTGGATCTTGAAACCACAAATGGAGTATCAGAAAAACTAAAAACTCTGTATGAGGGAGATGACTCTATGAAAGAGGCCAAGCTACAAAGTCTGAAGGTGAAATATGAAAGTTTGAAGATGAATGATGATGAAAACATATCAGCCTATATGAAAAGAGTTGATGAACTTATCACCGGAATAAAAGGTATGGGGGGAACTCTTTGTGATAAGGAAGTTGTAATGAAAATTCTCATATCACTTCCAAAGACCTATAGTGACAAGGTAGCTGCAATTGAAGAATTCATGGAAGTAAAAGATGTTGATAGAGATCAGTTGCTTGGTAAACTTACTGCCTTTGAGATGAGAGAGTTTAGTGATGCCCTGCCAAAAGCAGAGACTGCTTTCAAAGCTAGTACTTCTAGGAAAACCTCTAGTTCAGAAAAGTACAAGGTAGAATCAGATGATGAGCTTGAAGAAATTGAAACCAACTTTGTGGATAGACTGCAAAGAGGATCTGGTAAATTTATAGGTAAATTACCTTTCAAATGTTTTTCCTACGATAAAGTAGGCCACTTTGCTTCCAGATGTCCTGAAAGAATTGAAAGAAATAGGAAAAGATATGAGAATAGGCCTAGGATTGAAAAGAAATGTTATTATGTTGAAGATTTTGATGATGGTGAAGGAGTATCAGATAATGGTGAACCAGATAATGCTAGTACCTCCGGTAATGAATGCTTGTTTATTGTTATTAAAAAAGAATGTGTGTCTACTAATCCTGCTAACTGTTTGAAGAAAGAAAAACCAGTGGAATGTGTTTTGGCTTCTCAGGTTGTTGAAGACAAAGATGAATGGGTTATTGATAGTGGCTGCTCTCGCCACAAGACTAGTGACAAAAGTAAGTTTGTAAGTTTGGAAAGATATGATGGTGGATTGGTTAGGTTTGGAGATGATACATATGGTAAGATTTGTGGAAAAGGATCTATTTCTTTTGATGGAAAGCATAATACTGAAGATGTCTTGTATGTAAAAGGATTAAAGCACAATTTTTTGAGTGTGGGTCAGATGTGTGACAAAGGGTATGACCTAAGATTCAAGGACAATGGATGCAAGATCATGGAAAGCTCCGGAACAATCATTGCAACTAGTAAGAAGACTAGAGGTAATATCTACCACTTAAAAGGAACTGATAATTATTGTTTGTTGGCTCAGACTGATGAAAGTTGGCTATGGAAATAAGGTTTTCATATCAATTTTGACAACATTATGAAGATGAGTATTGCACAGGTTGTTAGCAATTTTCCCAAGGTTGTGAATCCTGCTAATCCTATTTGCAAGGAGTGTCAATTTGGGATGCAAACAAGAACAAGTTTCAAAAGCAAGGGCCAAACAATTGATGGATTACTGGAACTAGTGCATACAAACTTTTGTGGACCTACCAGAGTAAGAAGTTTTCAAGGAGATAGGTATTTCATGTTGCTTATTGATGATTATTCAAGAATGACTTGGGTTACCTTTTTGAAAGAAAAATCAGAAGCTCTAGATAAGTTCAAGGCATTTAAGGCAATGGTTGAAAATGAGATGGACTTGAAGATCAAATGTTTAAGGTATGATAGAGGAGGAGAGTTCACATCAAATGAATTCAATTTCTTTTGTAAAGAACATGGGAAAAAGAGACAATTATCTACACTTAGAACTCCACAACAAAATGGAGTTGTTGAAAGGAAAAACAGAACAATTCAAGAAGTTGCTAGAACCATGATGAAAGAAACTGATCTTCCAGAAGTATATTGGAGAGAGGCAATTCACACTAATGTATATAGCCTAAACAGAGTCCAAGTCAAAGGTACCAATTCTAAGACTCCCTATGAATTATGGTATGGCAAAATTCCTATTGTGAAATATCTCAAATTTTTTGGTAGTAAATGTTATATCAAAAGAAAAGAAGATCTAGGCAAGTTTGATGCTAGATGTGATGAAGGAATCTTCCTTGGTTATTCCACCAAGAGTAATGCCTACCAATGCTAAATAAGAGGCTGAATAAGATCATTGAGAGTGCAAATGTCAAAGTTGATGAAAGAAAGGAGAGATCTCCAGAATTAAGTGGATATGAATCAGAGAAACCAGATTTTTCAGAAGTGGTGCAACATAAAGATAGCTCAAATGAAGAAGATCAAGCTCCAGAAAGTGCTACCAAGACACCAAGGTATGTAAAACTTAATCACTCTAAGGATCAAATTATAGGAGACAAAAGGAAAGGAATTCTAACTAGAAGAAGGGCTGCAGAAGAACAAGTAAATTTTTGTCTAATTTCTAAGGTTGAACCTAAAACTGTGGATGAAGCTCGCAAAGATGGAAATTGGGAAAAGGCTATGGAAGAGGAATTGATGCAGATAGAGAAGAATCAGACTTGGGATCTTGTTCCTAGACCAGTAGATAAGAATGTTATTGGCACAAAGTGGGTTTTCAGAAACAAGATGAATGAGAATGGTGAAGTGGTAAGAAACAAAGCAAGGTTGGTATGCAAAGGATACACTCAAGTTGAAGGAATAGACTTTGAAGAAAATTTTGCTCTAGTAGCGAGGATTGAAGAAATAAGGATGTTTTTGGCCTTTACAGCCTACAAAGATTTCAAGGTTTACCAAATGGATGTAAAGTCTGCTTTCTTAAATGGAGAATTGGAAGAAGTCTATATTGAACAACTGAAAGGATTTCAGTCATCAGATTAGGGTGACATGGTATGCAAATTGAAGAAGGCTTTGTATGTATTCAAACAACCCCCCAATGCATGGTATGCAAGGTTGGACAGGTATTTGATACAGTTTGGGTTCAGTAAATGTACTATAGATAGCAATCTCTACTTCAAGATTAATGATGAACAAATCTTAATTGTAGAAGTCTTTGTTGATGACATTATATTTGGAGGCAATGAAGGTATGTGCACAGTTTTTGCTAGAGAAATGCAAAGTGAGTTTGAAATGTATATGTTTGGAGAGATAAACTTCTTTTTAGGTCTACAAATATGTCAATCAGATAAAGGTATCTTCATTTCTTAGTCTAAGTATGTGAAAGAGTTGTTAAAGAAATTTGGGATGGAAGACTCTAAACCAGTTTGCACACCTATGATAACTAGTTATAAGTTAAGCAAAGATGATAACTCACCCATGGCGGACTAGAAAAGGTACAGATCTATGATTGGAGGGTTACTTTATTTGACCCAAACCAGACCTAACATAATGCATGTAGTATGTCTTGTGGCAAGATTTCAAGCAAAACCCAAGGAATCACATGTGATTGCAGTCAAGAGAATTCTGAGGTATTTAAAAGGTACAATAGATTATGGCTTGTGGTACTCTAAGGACAATGACTTTACTCTCAGTGCTTATACTGATGCAGATTGGGTCAAAAATGTGGATGACAGAAAAAGTACAAGTGGAGGTGCATTCTTCCTGGGAAAAAGGTTAGTATCGTGGTTGAGCAAGAAACAGGATTCAATATCCCTGTCTACTGTAGAAGCAAAATACATTACAGCAGCATGCAACTGCACTCAAGTGCTATGGATGAAGCAGACTTTGAAGGACATTAGAGTTGTGTATGAGGATCCAATCGCAATCTTTTGTGACAATACAAGTGCGATAGACATATCAAAGAATTTGGTGATGCATTCAAGGACAAAGAATATATCCATTAGGTATCATTTTCTGAGAGAAAAGGTGATAGAGAATGAAGTCAAGTTGGAGTATGTTTCTACCAAAGATCAGATTGCAGACATTTTCACCAAGCCTCTACCTAAGGATTGTTGGATTTAGGACAGACAACTAAGAGGGGGGGTGAATCAGTTGTTACCAAATCTTAGTTCTTTAAACCTTCTTGTTATTTCAATGGCTTACTAAAGATTAACCAAGGAAGCATAATACAATAATTCAAGAGTAGAAACAAATTCAACACATATAACACCAAGATTTTGATGTGGAAAACTTGGTTAAGGGAAAAACCACGAGGTGATTAACCCAAGATTGTATTCTCTTTTAGAAGAATAAGAATGAATAAAATGGCACTTGCCAGTTAGGGCTCACTTCCTGAGAACATTGCTCACAAGAGGCTCACTGCCTACAAGAGAGACACTGTCTATATAATGATATAAATATTACATACTTGAATTGGAGATCAACATCTTCACTATACTTGAATCAGTTCCATTTAAGCTCAATACCTCTGCTCTGCTTTTTGCTACTCTTCTCTACCACATCCTCATCATCACCACTTTGATACATTTGAATGACTTCGCAACTCTTATGTATACATGACATCAACTTTGGAATCATCATCAAAGTTAGCACAACACACACTTATTTTATTTATAGAGCAATTACAAAAATACAACTTGACTTATTACAAAACCTTCATGCGCATTACTACACTATCGACCACACATATCTGGGACTTCAATCTTCCTTGAGGAACATGTCGTGCTTCATAGAATATCTTCAAGATCACCTGCAAGATGTGTAAGACATCCGGTCGGCCAAGATTAGGAAGAACATCATCATCCAGAAGTAAATCTTCAATTACGAGCTCAATCTTAAATGCAGACCACCAACACGAACTGGACACAATCTAGAGACCCCCACAAGCTTGCCTAAATCACCAAGAACATCCACACCACTTCTACTCACTGAAATCATTCGCATCTTCATCTAGAAGCTCAAGAACACAGTTTGTCATCACTGTCACATTAGAATAAAAGCTTGTGGACCTCTAAACCATGAACCAATTGAATTGTCAATGCACATTAGCTTCCCAAACATGCCACCAAATCCGCAGAACATGATATTGCATTTTTGGATCTCACCGGACCTATTTGTGTCACTCTGTCACCTCTGAACACTTGCCAGAACTGGTTTCACTTATATGGCCATAACTTCTTCAAATCTTCATGTGGACCTCTCAAATCTTGACTGGATCATATTTAGACACATATCTACAAACCCTTTGATGTGCATCCTCTGATCTTCATCTATTAGGGATCTTCACTTCATAGAGCTTATCTGTCTTCACTGTTCTTCTCTATTTTTGATAGGACTAATTTTTTCAATATCCTTAGCACACAGCTCATCCAATCCTTGACATCAATGCAACAGGAGTATGTTGACATCAATGACAACATCAGTTAGGCCCATACTTGCAACAATCTCCCCCTTTGTCATTGATGGCAACATATGATGTGAAAAACTATTTTAACCATCAAGACAAGAACTTATCCTCACTTATTGACATAGCTCCCCCTATCAACAACAACCATTCCCATGTCTTCTCTTCCTTTACTGCTCCCCCTTTGATCAGTAACCACTTTTTGTTTTTCACGTGTCTTCTCTCCCCCTTTGACATCAATGGCAAAGGGCACATACTTGCATCAATTTTCTGAATCATATAGACTACTCTCCTTGAGTAGTAGCTTCCTAATCATAAACCCAGATCACAAGATATGACTATGAAATCCTCCGGATTGATGCACATTAGTGCACCTTAATTCAGAATTGGAGGGGTAATAACCCCTAGCTTCTGCCTGAGAAACTCAAAGGAGTCCTTAGGTAGAGTTTAGTAAAAATATCTGCAATCTGATCCTTTGAGGGCACGAACTCCAATCTAACTTCATTCTTGTTCACCTGCTCTCTCAAAAAGTGAAACTTGATGGATATATGTTTTGTCTTTGAATGCAGCACCAGATTTTTTGATATATTTATTGCACTTGAATTATCACAGAAGATTGTGATAGGTTCTTCATACTCCACTCTGATATCTCTTAGCATTTGCTTCATCCATAATACTTGAGTGCAATTGCCTGCTGCAGCAATATATTTTGCTTCTACAATGGACAAAGATATTGCCTCATGTTTCTTGCTTAGCCAAGAAACCAATCTTTTTCCCAAAAAGAATGCACCACCACTGGTACTCTTCCAGTCATCCACATCTCCTGCCCAATCAGCATCTATGTATGCATGAAAAGAGAAGTCATGATCCTTAGGATACCATAATCCATACTCAACTATTCCCTTCAGATATCTAAGAATTCTCTTGATTACCATGACATGAGACTCTCCAGGATCAGCTTGGAATCTGGCAACAAGACCAACTGCATTCATAACATTAGGTCTAGTTTGAGTGAGGTAGAGCAGTCCTCCAATCATTGACCTATACTTTTTCTGATCAGTCTTAGGAGATTCAACATATTTACTCATCTTACATTCGGTTGCCATGGGAGTATTCATTGGCTTTGAATCTTCCATCCCAAATTTCTTCAACAATTCTTTCACATATTTGGTCTGAGATATGAAGATTCCTTCCTTTGATTGAGTGATTGTTGCAAGTATGGGCTGAACCGGTGTTTTCATTGATGTTAACATACTCATGTTGCATTAATGAGAAGGATTGGACGAGATGTGTGCTGAGGATATTGAGAAAATTAGTCTCAATCAGGAATAGTGAAGAATAGTGATGATAACAAGGTAAAAGTCCAAGATAGGTTGAGTATCAGAGGATGCAGTTTAAAGGGTTTGTAGATATAAGTCTTGAGATGCTCCAGTCAAGGTTTCAAGGATCCGCATGAAGATCTGAAGAAGTTATGGTCACTCAAGTAGAACCGGTTCCAACAGGTGCTTAGTGGTGACAGAGTGAGACAAATAGGTTCGGTAAGGTTCGGTAATGCATTATCCCACTCTGTAGATTTGAGGAAGTGTTGAGGACATCCTTGTGAAATGTCAAGTAGATCAGTTTGTGGTTTGAAGGTCCGGAAGAACCTATTCCTTTGTGACGGTGATGACAGACTGTGTTCTTGAGGTTCCGGATGTAGGAGAGAAGGATTTCAGTAAGTAGAGGAAGTGCGGATGTTCCTGGTGATTCAGGAAAGCTTGTGAAGGTCCTTGGATTATGTTTAGTTCATGTTGATGGTCTGCATTAGAATTGGAGCCTTGAATTAAAGAAATACTTTCGAATGAAGGTGTTCTTTCTGTGACTGGCCGACAGGATGAATTATACACCTTGCGAATGTTCTTGTGGTTGTTTTCTGACTTAGATGTTTATTCCTAAGTTGATGTTGTGTATAAATAAAGGTTTGCAAAGTCATTTCAATTGGGTATTCATGGAGATGAGTGTGTGGTAGCGAAGAGAAGAGTGAAAGGCAGAGCAGAAGATTTGAGCTTAAATGGAACTGACTCAAGCATAGTAAAGATGCTATTTACCAGTTCAAGTATGTGATACTTATACCTTTATAGACAGTGTGTCTCCTATAGACAGTAAGCCTCTTGTGAGTAGTGTGCTTGGGTAGTGATCCCTAATTGGCATGTGCCATTTGTTCTTTCTATTCTTCTAACAGAGAATATTATTTTGGGTTAATCACCCTGTGGTTTTTCCCTTAACCGGGTTTTCCACGTCAAAATCTTGGTGTTTCATGTGTTGATGTGTTTCTGCTATTGATTTGTTACATTGTGCTTTCATGATTGATCCTCTATTATGCTGCTAATTAACAATGTGGAGCTAAGTACATAAAAGAGGGAAACTTTTATACAACTGATTCACCCCCCCTCTCAGTTGTGTGTCCTAAATCCAACAATTGGTATCAGAGCTAAGTTCCTCTAAAAAGGAGCTTAACTGCTTGAGGAGATCCAGGATGTCATCATACAAGAAGGATAGTCCAAAGTTTGATGGAACCAACTTTACTCTTTGGAAAGGTCGCATGAAATGTCACTTACAGTGTATGGGTTTTGCATATTGGTCCATGGTTACAAAAGCTTATATACCTCCACAAGGTGGTCTGACAACCCTAAATGAAATCACAGATGCTGAAAATAATCTGCAGACCAAAGAGGCTCTTCTAAGCACATTATCTGACTCAGAGCTCTCAAATGTTCTTGATCTACCAACTGCCTTTGAGAATTGGGGGAAACTGGAACTTTTGCATGAAGGAGATCAGTTTGTTAAATGTGCAAAGTTACAAAGTCTAAAAGGAAATTTTGAAAACCTAAAGATGAGAGATGATGAAAATATTACCTCTTTTATGCCAAGAGTGAATGAGCTGGTTTGTGGAATTAGAAATACAGGTGGAATCCTAAGTGAAGAAGAGATTGTTGGCAAAGTTCTCAGATCCCTTCCTGCTTCTTATAAAATCAAGGCTTTTGCAATCGAAGAATTCAGAGCTCACACAACAGTCACAAGAGATCAATTGGTTGGTAAGTTGGCTACTTTTGAAATGGTCAAGTTTGGAGATGATCCTCCAAAGACTAAATCTACATTTAAAGCCAGTGCCTCTATAAAAGGGAAACAAAGGTTTGATCTGGGAGAAAACTCTTCAAGGAGCCTATCATGGTATGAAAAAGCAAGAAAAGACTTGGAAGAAGAAGAAGCTAAAATTGCTCATCTTGAAGCTCTTATTGCAAAAAGACTGCCAAGAGGATCCGGTAAGTATGAAGGAAAATTACCTTTCAAATGCTTTAACTGCAATAAAATTGGTCATTTTTGCCTCAAAATGTCTGGAGAGATTTTCAAGACCAAATCCTAACAAATCGAGATTTCAAAAGAACTGTTACTATGTTCATGAAGAAGATGATAATGAAGGAGTAACAGATGATGAATCAAAGACAGGAAACAAATCCAGTAATGAATGGGTGTTTATTGCCATCAAAGAAGAGGAACCAATATCCTCTGTATCTGTTAATCATGAAGTTGAAGAAAAAGCTCTAGCTGCTTAAGTTGAAGCAAAGGATGATTGGGTCATTGATAGTGGATGCTCTCACCATATGACAGGTGACAAGAATAAGTTCTTAAATTTGGAAAAGTATGAAGGAGGAATTGTAAAGTTTGGAGATAATTCTGCTGGCAGAATCAGAGGTAGAGGAACTATTTCTCTTGATGGAAAGAACAAAACTGGTAATGTACTGTATGTTGAAGGATTAAAGCACATTCTTCTCAGTGTTGGATAGCTGGTGGACAAAGGCTATGATCTCAGATTCAGGAATAGAAAATGCAAGATCTTTGAAAGTTCCAAAACAGAGATTGCATATGGCACCCAAACAAAAGGTAACATCTTTCAGTTGGTTGGTACTGGTAAAAGTTGTTTATTTGTTCAAGTTGATCAGAGTTGGTTATGGCATAGAAGAATGTGTCATGTGAACTTTGATAATATCATCAAGATAAGCAATACTCAAGCTATAAGAGACCTTCCAAAATTGGTAAAACCTACAAATAGCTTGTGCAAAGAATGTCAGTTGGGAAAACAAAGCAGAATCTCATTCAAAAACAAGGAACAATCTTCTACCGGATTATTAGACTTGGGTCATACTGACTTATGTGGTCCGGCAAGAATCAGGAGTGTACAAGGTGATAGATACTTCATGTTGCTAATTGATGACTATTCCTGGATGATGTGGGTAACCTTTCTGAAAGGGAAATCAGAAGCTCTTGAGAAATTCAAAATATTCAAGGCTATGGTGGAAAATGAGACCGGATTAAAATTGAAATGTCTGAGGTCTGATAGAGGTGGAGAGTTCACATCCGGTGAGTTCATAAACTTCTGTGAGAAACATGGAATAAAAAGATAGTTGCCTGCCCCTAGAACTCCACAGTAGAATGGAGTTGTTGAGAGAAAGAACTGGACCATCTAGGAAGCATCCAGGACCATGATGATGGAAGCAAATGTTCCTCAGATCTATTGGAGAGAAGTTGTCAGCACTGCAGTCTACACTCTCAATCGAGTTCAAATTAGAAACTATACCGGTAAGACTCCTTATGAACTCTGGTTTGGCATTACTCCCACTGTGAGATACTTCAAAGTTTTTGGTAGCAGATGTTATATTAAAAGGGATGAAGATCTAGGAAAGTTTGATGCTAGAAGTGATGAAGGAATATTCTTGGGTTATTCTACTCAAAGCAAAGCATACTGGTGTTACAACAAGAGACTGAGAAAGAATGTAGAAAGTGTAAATGTGAAGGTTGATGAAGAAATTGAAAGACCCTAAAAATTTCATAAATATGATGAAGATGATCAGAATGATATTCAGATTTAAAGTATCCAAGCCTCTTCTGAGGAACAAAGACAAGTTGATCCGGTAAGATAGGAAGAAGAGACAAGTCTCAATGAGATTGATCAAGAGTTAGAGGTGCAAGAAACTCCCAAAGTTCCAAGGTATGTAACTCTAAACCACTCTGAAGATCAGATCATAGGTGACAAAAGCAAAGGGGTGCAAATAAGGAGGAGAATTGCTCAAAATTTAGATGAGTATTGTCTAATTTCAAAGATTGAACCTAAGACAGTAAATGAAGCCTACAATGATGAAAACTGGACTAAGGCAATGGAGGAAGAACTGATGCAAATTGAGAAGAATCACACTTGGGATCTTGTTCATAGACCAAGAAATAAAAATGTGATTGGAACCAAATGGGTCTTTTGGAACAAATTGAATGAAGCTGGTGAAGTAATCAGAAATAAGGCTAGATTAGTTTGCAAAGGTTACTCTCAAATAGAAGGAGTTGATTTTGAAGAAACTTTTTCTCTGGTGGCAAGAATTGAAGTAGTCAGATTATTTCTTGCATTTGCTGCCTTCAAGGACTTCAAGGTGCATCAGATGGATGTCAAATCTGCCTTCCTAAATGGTAATTTGGAAGAAGAAGTGTATATTGAGAAACCAGATGGATTTCAATTGTCTGATCATAGTGACATGGTCTGTAAATTAAAAAAGGCACTGTATGGACTGAAGCAAGCCCTAGGAGCCTAGTATGAAAGATTGGATAAGCATCTCTTGAAGATTGGTTTCAATAAAGGTACTGTTGACAGTAATTTGTATTTCAAAATTGATCATGAAAATATCTTAATTGTTGAAGTATTTGTTGATGATATCATTTTTGGAGGAAGAGATAGTATGTGTTAAACTTTTGCAAGTCAAATGAAAAGTGAGTTTGAGATGTCAATGCTTGGAGAAATGAATTTCTTTTGGGGTCTACAAATTACTCAAACAAAGAAAGGAATCTTCATTTCTCAGTCAAAATATGTGAAAGAATTGTTAAGGAAATTTGGGATGGAAGACTCAAAGCCAATGAACACTCCAATGGCAACCGGATGCAAGTTGAGCAAAGATGATGACTCTTCCAAGGTTGATCAGACAAAATATAGGTCAATGATTGGAGGACTGTTGTATCTCACTCAAACTAGACTAGATATTATGCAAGTTGTTGGTCTTGTTTCTAGATTCCAAGCTAATCCTAGAGAATCTCATGTTATGGCAATCAAGAGGATTTTTAGATATCTAAAGGGGACAGTTGAGTATGGTCTATGGTATCCTATAGATCATGATTTCTCTCTTCATGCATATACAGATGCAGATTGGGCAGGAGATGTGGATGACTGGAAGAGTACCAGTGGTGGAGCATTCTTTTTAGGAAAAAGATTGGTTTCTTGGCTAAGCAAGAAACAAGAGGCAATATCTCTGTCTACAACTGAAGCATAATACATTGCAGTAGCAGGTAGTTGCACTCAAATCTTATGGATGAAGCAGATACTAAGAGACATTAAAGTAGAATATGAGGAGCCTATCACAATTTTCTGTGATAATTCAAGTGCAATAAATATTTCTAAGAATTTGGTGTTGCATTCTAAGACCAAGCACATATCTATCAAGTTTCACTTTCTAAGAGAGCAAGTGAACAAGGATGAAGTCAGATTGGAGTATGTGCCCTCCAAGGATTAGATTGCAGCTATCTTTACTAAACCTCTTCCCAAGGACTCTTTTGAGTATCTCAGGGAGAAGTTAGGGGTTATTGCCCCTCCATCGATGAACTAGGATGCACTGATGTGCATCAGTCCAGTGGATATCACAGTCATATCTTGTGGTCCAGATTGATGATGGGAAGCTGCTACTCAGGGGGAGTAGCAGGTGTGATTATAAAGTTGCAAGTATGAGCCCTTTGCCATTGATGTCAAAGGGGGAGAGAAGACATGTGAAAAACAAGTGATTAATGATCAAAGGGGGAGCAATACAGGAAGAGAAGACATGTGAATAGTTGTTGTTGATAAGGGGAGCTGTGACAGTAAGGAGAAGTTCTTGTCTTGATGGTTTTTCACATAATATGTTGCCATCAATGACAAAGGGGGAGATTGTTGCAAGTATGGGCTGAACCGGTGTTGTCATTGATGTCAACATACTCATGTTGCATTAATGAGAAGGATTGGATGAGCTGTGTGCTGAGGATATTGAGAAAATTAGTCTCAATAAGGAACAGTGAAGAACAGTGATGATAACAAGGTAAAATTCCAAGATAGGTTGAGGATCAGAGGATGCAGTTTAAAGGGTTTGTAGATATAAGTCTTGAGATACTCTAGTCAAGTTTTCATGGATCCATATGAAGATCTGAAGAAGTTATGGTCACTCAAGTAGAACCAGTTCTGATAGGTGATCAATGGTGACAGAGTGAGACAAATAGGTCCGGTAACATCCGGTAATGCATTATCCCACTCTGTGGATTTGAGGAAGTGTTGAGGACATCCTTGTGAAATGCCAAGTAGATCAGTTTGTGGTTTGAAGGTCCAGAAGAACCTATTCCTTTGTGACAGTGATGACAGACTGTGTTCTTGAGGTTCCAGATGTAGGAGAGAAGGATTTCAGTAAGTAGAGGAAGTGCGGATGTTCTTGGTGATTCAAGAAAGCTTGTGAAGGTCCTTGGATTATGTTTAGTTCGTGTTGATGGTCTGCATTAGAATTGGAGCCCAGAATTGAAGAAATACTTCTAGATGAAGGTGTTCTTTCTGTGACTAGCCGACCGGATGAATTATACACCTTGCGAATGTTCTTGTGGTTGTTTGCCGACTTAGATGTTTGTTCCTAAGTTGGCGTCATGTATAAATAAAGGTTTGCAAAGTCATTTCAATTGGGTATTCATGGAGATGAGTGTGTCGTAGCGAAGAGAAGAGCGAAAGGTAGAGCAGAAGATTTGAGCTTAAATGGAACTGACTCAAGCATAGTGAAGATGCTATTTACCAGTTCAAGTATGTGATACTTATTCCTTTGTAGACAATGTGCCTCCTATAGGCAATAAGCCTCTTGTGAGCAGTGTGCTCGGGCAGTGAGCCCTAATTGGCATGTGCCATTTGTTCTTTCTATTCTTCTAACAGAGAATATTATTTTGGGTTAATCACCCCGTGGTTTTTCCCTTAACTGGGGTTTCCATGTCAAAATCTTGGTGTTTCATGTGTTGATGTGTTTTTTCTATTGATTTGTTACAATGTGCTTTCATGATTGATCTTCTATTATGCTGCTAATTAACAATGTGGAGCTAAGTACATAAAAGAGGGAAAGTTTTATACAACTGATTCACCCCCCCTCAGTTGTGTGTCCTAAATCCAACACTCCAATCATTAAACTATACTTTTTCTGATCAGTCTTAGGAGATTTAACATATTTACTCATCTTCTTTCACATATTTGGTCTGAGATATGAAGATTCCTTCCTTTGATTGAGTGATTTGTAGACCCAAGATGAAATTCATTTCCCCAAACATAGACATCTCAAATTCACTTTTCATTTGATTTGCAAAAGTCTTGTACATACTATCTCTTCCTCCAAAAATGATATCATCAACAAATACTTCAACAATCAATATATTTTCATGGACAATCTTAAAGTACAAGTTACTGTCAACAGTACCTTTGTTGAAACCAATCTTCGAAAGATGTTTATCCAGTCTTTCATACCAAGCCCTTGGAGCTTTCTTGAGTCCATACAAAGCTTTCTTCAACTTCCATACCATATCACCATGATCAGACAATTGGAATCCATCTGGTTGCTCAATGTATACCTCTTCTTCCAAATCACCATTCAGGAAGGTAGACTTGACATCCATTTGATATACTTTGAAATCCTTGAAGGCAACAAAAGCAAGAAATAATCTGACTACTTCAATTCTTGCCACCAGAGAAAAAGTTTCTTCAAAGTCAACTCCTTCTACTTGAGAATAACCCTTATAGAACAATCTGGCTTTGTTTCTGACCACTTCAACATCTTCATTCAGTTTATTCTGGAAGACCCACTTAGTCCCAATCACATTTTTGTTCTTAGGTCTGGGGACAAGATCCCAAGTGTTATTATTTTCAATCTAAATCAATTATTCCTCCATTGCTTTAGCCCAACTCTCATCATTGCAGGCTTCACTTATTATTTTTGGTTCAATTTTTGAAATCAGATAGTATTTCACTAAATCTTGAGCAATATTTTTTCTTTTTTGAACACCTTTGTTTCTATCTCCTATAATCTGATCTTTAGAATGATTCAATCTTACATACCTAGGAGTTTGAGGAAATTCTTGCACTTCTAATTCTTGAACAGGTTCATTCAGACCTGTTTCTTCTTCCTATATTTTAGGGTTCTCTAGATCAGTTTGAATCTGAGCTGCAGTTGGGGCTTGTTCTTCTTGGACTGAGACATCATCCTGATCATCTACTTCATACTCATAAAACCTTGAGGGATTATCCATGCTTTCATCAACCTTCACATTTATACTTTCCACAATCTTTCTCAATCTCTTGTTATAACACTGGTATGCTTTGCTTTGAGTGGAGTATCCCAAGAATATTCCTTCATCACTTCTAGCATCAAATTTCCCAAGGTCTTCATCTCTTTTGATGTAGCATTTACTACCAAAAACTCTGAAATACTTTATAGTAGGAGTGATACCAAACCAAAGTTCAAAAGGAGTCTTACTAGTATTGCCTCTGATTTGTACTCGATTGAGAGTATAGACAGCAGTGCTTACAACTTCTCTCCAATAGATCTGAGGAACATTTGCTTCCATCATCATGGTCCTAGAAGCTTCCTAAATGGTTCGGTTCTTTCTCTCCACTACTCCATTCTGCCGAGGAGTCCTTGGAGCATATAATTGCCTCTTTATTCCATACTTCTCACAGAATGTTATGAACTCTCCAGATGTGAATTCTCCACCTCTATCAGACCTATGACATTTTATGTTTAAGCCAGTTTCATTTTCTACCATAGTTCTAAATATATTGAATTTCTCAAGTGCTTCAAATTTCTCCTTTAAGAAGGTCACCCACATCATCCAAGAGTGGTCATCAATTAATAACATAAAATACCTATCTCCTTGCAGGCTCTTGACTCTTGCCAGACCATAGAGATCAGTGTGCACAAGTCTAATAATCCAGTTGAAGATTGTTCCTTACTTTTGAATGTGACTCTGCTCTACTTACCTAACTGACATTCTTTGCACAAACTGTTGGCAGGTTTCATCAGTTTTGGAAGATCTCTTATAGCCTAAGTGTTGCTTATCTTAATGATATTATCAAAATTCACATGGCACATTCTCCTATGCCACAACCAACTTTGATCAATTTGAATAAATTAGCAACTTTTGCCAGTACCAACTAATTGGAAGATGTTACCTTTTGTCTATGTACCAGATGCAATCTCAGTTCCAGAGCTTTCAAAGATTTTACATTTTCCATTTTTGAAACGAAGATCATACCCCTTGTCCACCAACTGTCCAACACTAAGAAGATTATGTTTCAGACCTTCAACATACAGAATATCACTATTTTTGTTCTTTCCATCAAAGGAAATGGTTCCTCTACCTTTAATTCTGCCAACAGAATTGTCTCCAAACTTTACAACTCCACCTTCATATCTTTCCAAGTTTATGACCTTATTCTTGTCACCAGTCATATGGTGAGAACATCTACTATCAATGACCTGTTCATCCTTTTCTTCAACTTGACCAGCCAGAGCCCTTTCTATCACCTTCTAATTGACAGATTCAATAGGCATTGGATCTTGTTCTTTGATAGCAATAAACACCCAGTCACTTCTGGATTTGTTTCCTATCTTAGATTCGTCATCTGGTACTCCTTCATCACCATCTCCTTGAACATAATAACACTTCTTTTGAAATCTTGATCTATTAGGGTTTGGCCTAGAAAATCTTTCCAGACACCTTGAGGCAAAATGACCAATCTTGTTGTAGTTAAAACATTTGGAAGGCAATTTTCCTTCATACTTACTGGATCCTCTTGGTAGTCTCTTTGCAATGAGAGCCTCAAGTTGTTCATCTTCTAATTCATCCTCTTCCAGATCTTTTCTTGATTTCTCATACCAAGATGATTTTCTTGAGGAACTTTCTCCTAGATCATATCTCTGTTTGCCTTTTGTAGAGGCACTAGCTTTGAATGCAGATTCAGTCTTTGGAAGTGCATCACCAAACTCAGCTAACTCAAATGCAGATATCTTACCAACCAATTGATCCCTTGTGATAGTTGTTAATGATCTGATTTCCTCAATAGTAGTAACATTGTGTTTATAAGTAGGAGGTAAGGATCTGAGAACTTTAGCAATAATTTCATTTTCATCCAGTAGTCCACCAGCACATCTGATGCCACAAACAAGTTCATTTACTTTTGTCATGTAAGAAGTGATATTTTCATCTTCACTCATCTTTAAGTTTTCAAACTTTCCTTTCAGACTTTGTAGCTTGGCACAGTTAACATATTTGTCTCCTTCATATAGATTTTCAAGCTTTGTTGAAATTTCATAGGTAGTCTTCAAACCCATAACATTTGTCAGCTCTGAATCAGACAAGGCACTTAGTAGGGCTTCTTTACCTCAAAGATTATTCTCTACATCTTTGATTTCATTTAGAGTTGTAGGGCCATTTGTTGGGGGAACATATTTAGTTGAGGTTATGTTCCAATACTAATATCCCGTGCATTATATATGACATTCCATGCAGATTTTCTAGGCAGTGAAGTTTGAACCATCAAACCTTGGACTGTCCTTCTTGTAGGTTGACATCCTAGATCTCCTCAAGCAGTTAAGATTCTTCTAGAGGAACTTGGCTCTGATACTAATTGTTGGATTTAGGACAGACAACTGAGTGGGGGGGTGAAGTAGTTGTTACCAAATCTCAGTTCTTTAAACCTTCTTATTATTTCAATGGCTTACTAAAGATTAATCAAGGAAGCATAATACAATAATTCAAGAGTAGAAACAAATTCAACACATATAACACCAAGATTTTGATGTGGAAAACCTGGTTAAGGGAAAAACCACGGGGTGATTAACCCAAGATTGTATTCTTTGTTAGAAGAATAAGAATGAATAAAATGGCACTTGCCAGTTAGGGCTCATTGCCTAAGCACACTGCTCACAAGAGGTCCACTGCCTATAGGAGACACACTGTCTATAGAATGATATAAATATTACATACTTGAACTAGAGATCAGCATCTTCACTATGCTTGAATCAGTTCCATTTAAGCTCAATACCTTTGCTCTACTTTTCGCTACTCTCCTCTACCACATCCTCATCATCACCACTTCGATACATTTGAATGACTTCGCAACTCTTATTTATACATGACATCGACTTTGGAATGATCATCAAAGTTAGCACAACACACTTATTTTATTTGCAGAGAAATTACAAAAATACAACTTGACTTATTACAAAAACTTCATGCACATTACTGCACTGTTAGCCACACATATCTCGGACTTCAATCTTCCTTAAGGAACACATCATGCTTCACAGAATATCTTCAAGATCATCCACAAGATGTGTAAGACATCCGGTCAGCCAAGATTAGGAAGAACATCATCATCCAGAAGTAAATCTTCAATTACAAGCTCAATCTTCAATGCGGACCACCAACATGAACTGGACACAATCTAGAGACCCCCACAAGCTTGCCCGAATCACCAAGAATGTCCACACCACTTCTGCTCACCAAAATCATTCGTATCTTCATCCAGAACCTCAAGAACACAGTCTTTCATCACTGTCACATTAGAATAAAAGCTTACGGACCTCCAAACCATGAACCAAATAAATTGTCAATGTACATTAGCTTCCCAAACATGCCACCAAATCTGTAGAACATGATATTGCATTTACGAATCTCATCAGACCTATTTGTGTCACTCTATCACCTCTGAACACTTACCAGAACCAGTTTCACTTATATGGCCATAACTTCTTCAAATCTTCATGCAGACCTCTCAAATCTTGATTGGATCATATTTAGACACATATCTACAAACCCTTTGATGTGCATCCTCTGATCTTCATCTATCAGGGATCTTCACTTCATAGAGCTTCATTGTCTTCACTGTTCTTCTCTATTTCTGATAGGACTAATTTTCTCAATATCCTCAGCACACATCTCATCCAATCCTTGACATTAATGCAACATGAGTATGTTGACATCAATGACAACATCGGTTAGGCCCATACTTGCAACAAGGATACCTTTGAGTATCTCAAAGAAAAGTTAGGGGTTATCACCCCTCCTACTCTAAACTAATATGCACAATAATGCATTAGTCTAGAGGTACTCAGAGGTCTAGATTGATGCCTTTTAGGGCTACTTCTTAGGGGGAGTAGTTAGAGAGTTCAGAAGAGAGTTTGAATAAGAGCAGAAGAGTGAAAGTATGTGCCCTTTTCCATTGATGTCAAAGGGGGAGAGAAGTCATGTGAAAAACTTAGATAGACAAAGAGTGCAATTGTGTAAAGTGTAGGTGTGCAAAGAGAAAGGGGGAGAATCTTGTCTTGATGATTGTTGTAGTTTTTCACATCATATGTTGCCATCAATGACAAAGGGGGAGATTGTTGCAAGTATGTGCCTAATCTGTGTTGTCATTGATGTCAACATATCTTTGTTGTCATTGGTGTCAACTATGTTCTATTCTATTACTTGTTTAGAAGCCTTGTGTGTTGAGGATATTGATAAAATTGGCCTCTCTGGAAGAATCAAGTGAGTTGCAGTGAAGTGCATTGTAGACAGAGAGTTGTATGCTAAAGAATAGTCTGGTAAATTGTTCCGCATTTCTTGCTAGTTGAATATCTTAGTCTATGGATTGGAAGTTATTTGAAGGGATGTCTGTAGATGCTAAATCCTGAGTTTGAGCCTCTGATATGAAGAATTGAGAGAGTGGCATTTACCAGAGTAAAACTTGCTTTCTTTGATTATTGTATAGTGACAGGGAGAGTATTTGGCTCTGCATTCCTCCGCAATAAAGTATTTTGCCCTGCAGTTCTAGAGGGAAGTCTGGGATGATGATAAGTGCCTACAAATGTAGTGGTTCATGTTTTGGTGGTCTGCAATCTATCTTTCTTTTATGACAGTTGAATACAGTGAAGTTCATGTGTTCCAATGAGAAGATTCCTATAGATAAAGTGGTTAAGGTTCATGCAGTTTCTCTTGATGATTATAACATGCTTGTGGATGTCTCCTAATAATGTTCCTATCTTGACATTGGTCCATGTAAGGAATTGAGATAGTGTTTGAAGATTGTTCCCAGATAAGTGTAACGGGTAACCAGTCTTAGCCGACTTGGTTAATTCTAGTTATTGCAGAGATTCCTTGAAGATTGTGGAAGCGTGTTGTGGTGTGGAAGATCATGTTTGAGTCCCAACTAAGGCATGGCATGATCTGCATACATCTTTACTCTACTTTCTTTGCATAACATTGTAATAAGTCAGGACCTATTTTGTAAATGTTTGTAATGTTGACCTTGGAGATTGTTCCAATGGTTGATGATTGTAATGATGACCTTGATGATCATTCCAAGGTTGATGAAGTGTATAAATACTTGTAGTTGAGTCATGGAAAAGGTGTCCTTGAGAGAAGATGGGAAGATAAGGAAATAAGTGGAAAGGTAGAGCAGGGTAGAGTAGAGGACCGATTGTACTTCAATGTATTATTCTCAAACATGAAGAAAATGTTGATCGTGGCAGTGAGCCTGGTAGTGAGCTGCCAATAGGGTGTAACCACCCTTAGGGTTTAACAACCCTTATTGTAATATTTCTAGGTTTAGGGTTGTGGCAGTGAGCCTACTAGACCTAGCTATACTTCATGGCAGTGAGTCAGTATGTTCTGGGCCCATAGGGTGACCAAGCCTGAACATCATTTTTTAAAGATTACAATATATTTTAAGAGCTAATCCTCTTTGTGGTTTTTCCCCACCTTGGGGTTTTCCACGTAAAAATATGGTGTCTCTTGTTTATAATGTTGCATCTGTGTTTAAGTTTCTGATTTAATGCATTCACTGTTAAATCATAATATATGTGGATAAGTGATTGATGTGTAAATGAAGAAGTGTTCAAGTTTTTGTGACAATTGATTCATCCCCCTCTTAGTTGTCTGGCACATTTCAACAAGGATATGTCAAAGGATGCTTCCTATTGGAACCCAAGACATGTCTAGAAAGGACTATGCCTCATAAAGTTGTGTAGAGCATTTTTGTAGGAATGTTAAATGCAAAGGATGTTGTCATCTCAAGTGTGTAGGTGTGCACTATTATAGATGCACATTTGATGCACAATAATGTAGTTGACCACTTTTATTTATCCATCTATCTATATGTGGAAATATATAAATTGATTTAGTTGCATATCTAACATCTTGCACAAAATTTACCAAAAGTGACTAACAAAATGATGGTCATAATAAAAGATAATGGATGTGGGTAAGCTAAAATGGACCCAAACATGGGTGAATAAAAGTGGCACAATATTTGGCATGGTGAGACTTTTCTTGAAAGCAATCATGATGGTCATCTTGGAGAATTTATCTGCCACAAGAAACATGGAGTTACACCATTTCTCTATCATAGGTAGTCTTCTTAATAAATCCATGTTAATGATTCCCAAGGTGGTGTCGAAACTAAGAGAGGGATGTAGAGTCCAAGCTTCCTATTTGCAATATTTTGCAATGCTACAAAGAATGAGAGACTTGATGTGGTTCTCAATGTTTACACATATGTGAGGCCACTAGAAGTGTTGTTCAAGTGTTGCTAGTTTTTTAGTAATGTTGAAGTGTTGAGTTATTTTGGCATAGTATGCTTCCTAGATGAGTCTCTAGTGTGGTGTGGTGTCTAAAACATAGAGATACTTGAGCTTGTAGAGAAGCTTGTTAGACATGTAAAATTCACCAACCTATTTGCCTTGTAAGAGCTTGGTGTAGATCTATGCAAATTCCAAGTCTGGTGGGTAGAGAAGTTGTGACCACATGAGTCCAACTTTGTGGTGAGTGCATGAACTAGCTATTAGCTTAGGTAGTCAAATACCTTTTTTTCTTTTCCCTTCTCATGATTGATAACTAGATGGAATTGTTGTAGACATGTCATCCATTTCATGTGGTGCACATTTTCCTATTTGTTTTGAGTTTGCAAGAATTGGAGTGGCTTCTGATCAAAGTGGATGATTGGACCTCCTTTCACAAGATGTAGTAAGATCATTGCTTGATGACTTGCATGATGGTATACAACTCCTTTACATGGGTGGAATAGCATTGAACCGTGTCATTTAAAAGTCATAGAGTGGTACAAAAATCTCTAACTGCATATTTTCTCTTAGATGATTCCAAACCTTTAACATTCCAACTAAAACATCTCAAACAATCCATAGAGGCTTATAGGTACGACGCTAAACTAGGTGCTAGATTAGGTGCAAAATTGGGCACTAATTTTCCCCTAATTTAGTCCCTACTTGTTCTGATCGGCAAAAAAATTTCTAAAAATAGCGCCATCTCGATAAATAGCATCGACTTTTTCAAAAAATTGGAGAAAAATACATTAAAACAGTGGGTGGAAGTAAAAAATAGAGCAAAAAAGGGAGCTAATCACAGGGATTTGTTGTAGTGAGGATATCGCTGAAAATGATTTTAATTTGAGTCAGTTCTCCATACTAACTTTTCTTTGCATTTTCCAAGATTTGAATATGGTTGTTTATTAAGAAGACCAATTTTTCTGCTTTTTGTACATCAGAGGGTGTGTCAATTTGTGATTTTGCCTGCAGTGCTTTTGCTACAAGATTTGACATTGAGTCTAGCTTAGGACTTATTAGTCCTCTTAATTGACACATTCTTCTTTTCATTTGATCCTTCTTATTCACCAGATTACTTAACTCATTATGGATATTGATCACTTGTATTTCTTTGTTGCTTACTGACTCAACTATCAAATCAAATGACTTAGAAATATTTGTTAGCTGCGGTTTTAGATCTTTGATCTTTTTCTCTAACTCCTCTGTGGCTTCCAGCCATGATAAAAATAATTTGTACAAATGACAAGATTCATGAATGGCACTATGCATACTTCTTATTCTATTTTCTAACAGAGTTTTATCATTTGCCAAAATGGTCTTCAATTCAGCTAATCTTTTCTCATCAAACTCTTTTCTCACTTTTCTTTATGTGGACTTTTCAAAAGATTCAAAGTGCATACTTACAAAGTTTGAGTCCCTTGAGTTGATTTGTTGAAGACATCAAGGTATCCTTTTGATATGATGGCATCAGCTTCTCCAAAATGCTAGATGCTTCACCAATTAACTCACTATCTTGTATGTGTGACTTCAGTATTTCTTCCTGTGCCTTTGCTTACACAATTGATACCAATTTAAATTTCTACATAGGGGACATTGAATCCAAATTTATTGGTCCCTGCAAAAATTCAGGCTCATCCAAGACTTGTTTTTCTCTTTCCAAGAATTCCTTGACAGACTCCGCAGTGTCTCTTGATAAACCAGAGACTTATTCTTCTTGGTTTTGTTTCAGAGGATCTAAATCCATGACATCATTTGCATCATTCTTTTGTTCTAGTGCAAAGTTTTCTTTAGCTTGTTCCTCTTCTTGATCATCTTTGTTTTGTTTCTCAATCTTTTCCTTGTATGTTTGATCATTAGTTTGTTGTTCCAAAGGAATACTTGTTTTGGATTGATCCTTAACAATAGTATCTAAACCAGTAGTAGGGACTGGATCTTCTTTCTCCTTCGGCTCTTCATCACTTTTGTCTAATCCTTGATCCATGTTCATCTCAGGAATAGATCTATCATCTTGAATATTTGTTTCTTCTCTATCATATATAGTTGGAAGATGATTTTCTTTTAACACTCTTAAAGTGATTTCCTCAATCTCCTTCACTACTTTATGAATTTCATCTAACATGAGAGTATTCATTCTTTTCTTTGTCCTGAACTCCTTGCTGAGCACTTTAGAGATTTTTGTTTTGTCTTCATGGGTGATCTCTAGACATAATGTTATCAATGTATGCTCTCTGAGTTCAATGTCCTTTACCATAGCAACTTATTTTCTTGCAATCATGATACTACCCAAGTTGTCTAGAAGATCAGTAATTATCTCAATGAGGGATTTATTGCATATGTCTAAGTATCTGATAATAGTAGTCTCAATGATCCTCTTGTCTGGATCATCATACTCATCATACAATTGGGCTATGGGTTTCAAATTTCCATCAACGGTTATGACATTTAGGACATTTTTAAGACTTATAGTGGATTTTCATATCTGAGACTCATCTTGCCTTGGCCTTTTCTCAGTTCTACCCTTACCAGAGGGTTTCTTCTTGTTGCTCTCAGAGGCTTTGGTGGCCTCTGTTTTCATTTTCTTCACTTCTTCATCTGACTCTATCTCTTCCTCATCTACTCCTATACTGACATACATTCTACAACCTTTGGTTTTCTATCTTTTGAATATTTTTTCAGTGGGCTTCTTGGTGGGTACTTCTACACTAACAGATGAAATCAGACCAGAGGTTTTTGATGTAGTTCCTATAGAGACTGAACCTCTTGTCCTCTTCCTTGTTACAATAGGTTTCTCTTCCTTTGCCTTAGACTCTTTCAGATCCTTGACCAATTCATTTTCTTTCTTCTCTTTTGCAGCCCTTTCTTCTTGTGCCTCTTGTTTTACATCATGAACTTCTAGAGCTGTATTAACTTCCTTCAATTTTTTAGTTGTTCTTACCCTTGTTTTAGCAACTTCTTTTTTTGTAATCCCTATGCTCTGGGCATATTCTTCCACCAATTTCCTCATCTTTTTCTAGGTTTCTGGTTTCCTTAGTTCAACATGGAATTTTACAAATAATTCTTCATAAGTACCAAGTCTTGGCTCAGAGGTATCCCTAGGTTTGCTTAACATAAGCTTGGCATAACCATCTAACACATCTACATCTACTTCATACCCCATTGGCATAATCCAAATTATTCTAGGCTCAATAGCCTCCATCATACATTGATCTTTGTTGACAATGAAACATATGTCATTTTTATATCTGTCAACAATTGATTCAGGTATCCTTTGTTTAGAATGCATAGATTTTTGAAAATTCTTGAAATAGCCCCACAAAGCTGTATTTTGTGCATCTTTGTTTCCTATGCTACTCAGGTGATTTCTAATTTGAATTGTAATTAGATGACTGCTAGACCAGATCAACTTCATTCCTAGTAATTCTGGCATAAAATAGAAAAATAAGCACATTATCAACATACCAAATTTGAAGGGATACTTGCTTTCTTTTGTCTTCTTTAGATTCTCCATTAGTTGTTGCTGAGGCAATTCACAAAGATCAAAGTCTTTATTTTCCTTCATCATCTCATAGGCTGTGTATATAGCAGTACATGAGACAGAGTTCTCCCAATTTGAAAAGTAGATTTTGTAGCTGATTACCATAGATGCAAACCTTACTGCATGGTCTTCAATGTTGTTGATTATTAAATCTCTTTTGTCAA
The DNA here is from genome assembly GCA_027924645.1 of Cunninghamia lanceolata. Lineage (NCBI taxonomy): Eukaryota > Viridiplantae > Streptophyta > Pinopsida > Cupressales > Cupressaceae > Cunninghamia > Cunninghamia lanceolata. The sequence continues at coordinate 8,443,979 of BSBN01000460.1, forward strand.
ATTTGGCTCTGGTGGCCATCATCACTGTGTCATTTTTCATAGCTTTTAGAACAGGTACTATTCTAGTAGAATTCAATCAAGTTATGGCCCTTATCTCATCCTTTGTCATCATAAATGGTTTTTCTAGCCACATGAATTCATCATGTATCGTGCTTAAAACATACCAGACCCATTCATCTTCTGCAAATGTTGGAAATTCTATGTACTGAATAAATTTTGTCTCACTTAGTGCTTTATTTTCTTCCTTCAGATTAAAATTGCCATGACTTAGATGTTTTAGATAGAGATCGTCAAACCTATTTTCACCAAATTATTCTATAGCAATGTGAATGTATGCCCTAACATCTTCCGCATGCATTACACCAAACGAAATTTCTGAAAATGCACCATTAGGATCAACCTCTGTTGATTTGTATGGATGTTTCTTGAACTTCAGCTATGGTCTCTCAGTGATATCAACTACTTGAGGAGATGCTATCTTTGCAAAGATTCAGATAAATTCATAGTAGGGTTTCAAATATGAAAAATACCTCTTTTTGTCAAATTAGGGTTTTTCTTGATCTTGCCTTGAATTGATTTTGAAATTATTGTAGTTTCTTGGAATTTCACTTCAGTTTGCAACCTTAGACACTTGAGAGCTTGAATGCAAAATGAATTGTCCATTGAATGAAGTCATTTTTAACCCTTTGTTTTGTCTTGACCTAATCATCATAAATGTTATCTTTAAAAAGATGTCAAATCCTTCTCTGTTGAGTACAGTTGATTAGGATTGCTCCTCAATGTTCCATGATTGATTCTTTTCTTCCAGAATTTCTTTTAAAAGATCTGTAATATGAATCTTCACATCATATCTTTGTGCCAAATCCTAGCACTAACTATATGGGGAGGGGATTTGGATTTTCAATATATCTCCCCCTAAACTAGAGCTCCCAATTTACTTCCTAAAGGAAGTATCTGCACCAGAGACTAGTGCAAATCCATCCCTGATATTATCAATATCTTTCTTAATCTAGACCATGCTCATTTCCTTCTTGATCTGCACTGGATCAACCTTGTTTTTAGCTTTGTCTTCTTTCTATTTTGTTTTCATCTTCTCTGTAGGATAGTTTCTTTTCTCATTCTTGCTTTTGTAGAATTTTGCAACATGCCCAAACTTATTGCAATTGTAGCATACCACATTCCTCTGTCCTTGATTCCTTCTATTGATTGAATTCATTCTTGATCTACATTGGTTAGCCATATGTCCAAATCTATTGCATGTAAAGCACTTTCCATTGAAGGATTGAGTATTCCTTGCATAGTTAAAACCATTTCTTACCAGACTTCTACATTAATTTGATCTATGACCAATTTTATTGCAATTGAAACATTGACCAGAGAATGATGAAACATTTTGATTCATTCTACTCCTACACTGAGTAGCCTTATGACCAAACTTATTGCAATTAAAATAATGGCCATTGAAGGATGGGTACCTTTGAGCATTTGGCTACCTGATCAGAGGTCTTCTAAGTCTTCTTCTTTGATTCCAGAACTAGTTGCCTTTGTTTTTCTTCATCTCAAGGTTTTCTTAACTTGATTTAGAACTTTTTCATTTTTCAAACCCCAACCCTTTCTTGTCATCTGAACTCTTTTGACTAGCAATCATCTCATCAAGCTTTGTAGAACTTATTTTGAACTTTTCTTCATAGCTCTTAGCATTCTCCATATCTAATTTTAGGCTTACAACTTCTTTTTCGAGTTTATCACATTCTTCTAATTTGATTTTTACCAATAGATTTATATCTCCTGCTTTAGCTCTTTCTACAACTTCCACTTTCAAATCATCCAAGCTTTCATTTGCTGATATTAATTGTTCACTAACCTCTGTATTTTTATTTAAACTTCTTGACTTGTTCTTTTAGCTTTAGAATGCATTCATCAGCTTCTTGTATATTATCCTGCAGATCCATGATTTGTGCTTCATATTTTTCAAGATCCTCAAGTGAAGCTTGTAATTCATCATTGCTTTCATATGAGGTTTTAGGAGAAGTGAAATATCTTCTAGCTGCCATGTGTACACCTTCCCAGATCTTCTTTAAGCTATTAATCTTCTTCCAAGGAACCTTGCTCTGATACCAATTATTGAACACAATGAATACTAAGAGGGGGGGTGAATTAGTATTCTACAAAACCACTTCTTCACATGTCCTATAAACCAATTACCAAATAAAATAACATGAAAGCAGAATAAGCATAAGAATAACAACAATAAAATCATAACACATAGACACCAGGTTTTTACGTGGAAAACCCAAAAAGGAAAAAAATATGGTGAGTGTTAGCTCACAATATATTATGATAGCAATACTGAATTACATGAAGGCTCACTGTCCAAAGAAATGCTCACTGCATAAGGCTCACTACCAAAATAGAAGAAGGATTGGCTCACTACCAAGAGATGACTACTATTGGTGCATCTACAAAATGTTGAGGTGCAGTACCAATTTTCTCAATATACAGATTCAAAGGACTTCATACTTCCCGCCCTTCTTTTATGCTCTGCTTCACATATGCTTTTGTTTTCTGCCTTTATTATCCTTTACTTCTCTACAAACTACCTTAGATTATGCACATATCGAATTCACACACTATTCCCACATATTTGTTACTCCAACACCTAAATCCATCGAATATATATATCCGCAATAAGATTCATCTCACAGTCAGGTCGGTAACCTAAACATGAAACATGTATACAAGTGTTGTACTTTGTCAGCTTGATCTTGTGCACAAATAGGAATGCGGACGGAAACAAACATACAATGGTCTTCATATAGGCCAGCATCAAACATTCAACTACTTGAATTAAATCTTCAAACAATGCATCTTCTCCACATATAGATCTAGCTTTCCTGTCAGCCTATCCCTTAAGTAGACACTTGACCAATTCAACTGTCACATCATGATTTCCACTACAGACCATATGAGACTCTAAAAACTGTATCCAAAATTCATCATTGATCTTTTACTATACCTTTAGATCTGTAGGACATAATAGTTCTTTATAGAAAAATGCAGATCTTGGAACTGTTGCTTTGTCACAATGAAATACTGTCAAACTGGAAGCCAATAAAGAACAACTTGTAGAATGTGATCAAAAGAACTTCAGAAGGTATAACTCTGGATTTAGGTAGTCACGATATGTATCTTTGCTTCCTCAAAACCACAATACAAAATATGCCACAGTGGAGGAATGTGGACCCTTTTACTCTGGTACTGTGCATTGTTCCTAACTTAACTTTGTTCACCCGAACTTAGATATTTTACCATCTGACTTCCAAAGGAAGTTAGGACTTGAACATTGGAACATGTGATCACTAGGTAGCTATGAACAACATACCTGAACTACATACAAATGTCTTTAACTGCGAAGGCATACCATCAAACATTGTCACTTAGTCAATTATTCTTCCAGAGTAAAGTCTCTTAGCCATGTCGGTAGACACTCTTTGCCTTGTTGCCATCAATGACAACATTCATTAGAGTAGTGTCTCTTTCCAATAGTGTATTATCTAGTTTCCATTGTTTCGTGATGAGTATTATATTGAAGAAAAAGGACAATGGTAGAACTGCGGAAGGGTGACAAGTGGCAGTCTCTTTTTTTGAGCTTTGTTGAATGATTAATGGTGGGCCCTGACATGCTTACATGGAAAATCCTTGTGTGTTCTACCCTTCTGCTAAACCTGTGTGGTGGACCCATGAAAGGTTTGTGGAAGCATGGGAGAGGGACGCGTGGACTACTCCAAGTGACATGTCTTCAAGCTGATCGAATAGGTGCCACTGGGCACATTTTAAATAATATTCAATCATTTTGTGGGCCTCCATCTACTACATTATTTTATTCTTGTGGAAACATGATGAAGGGCCATGTGGATGGTGTTGACTTTTCAAATAAGTAGCAAGTCATCCACTGAAATATAAGGGTTGTCCAAGTGGATTCACATCATTCGTCTGAGATCTTTCACGCGTGCTTCAAAATATTTTCAAAACTTGAGAAACCAATTCTAAACCATCAAATCATGGTTTTTGTCCAAAGATCTATGGTTCATATTCAAAAAAGGAAAAGTGACCAGTTGCATGCAAATGCTCATGCAAGTTGGTAGTAATGGCGAAAGTGATGGTTTCCTAACCAATAATGCTCATAATTCCTTGCATAAAATCCCCACTCCAGGCACTTTCCTTCTTCATTCAAAACTATCAAGCATTTGAGAAGGGAACTTCAACTCCTGAAGTAGTTCAAAACATTAATCAGGATTTTTGGTGCATGAAACCAGTAAGTCTTATGAGTTGTAATAATTCTCTTAAAGTGTTAATTACATAGCTTGCTGCTATGTATGAAATTCAGCTCGAGGGTTTTCCTTTTCATTTCAATTGGGGTAAACTTGTATGGTTGAAGAGTATCTAAAATTTACCCTAGTCATAGACTGAAATTACCAAGAAATTCTTGAAAAAACCCTAGAAGGAAGCCCTAAATTCTTAGAGAAACATTAAAAATGAGTCCACCCAAAATGTAAAGTACTCAAACCATCACAAAAGTAAAATGAAGTAAATAATCCACTTAATTATAATATCACAAGTAACAAAAGTAAAATGAAGTAAACAATCCACTTATTTACATCACAAGTAAAAGATAAATCTCATAAATATGAATCAATAAAAGTCATTAAATCTTATAAAATCTCATGCTCAATCCAGGTGATAGCACTATAAAATAATATACAACGTCCATTGGCTTTCATGCCATAATACATCCAACTACAAGGTATAATAAATATGTACAAGTATAATAAATCAAAACACTCTCCAGTCACCACGAACCCAAATGGTTCTCCTACGAGTTGAGAGACAGGAACATGGCTCAGGCACTTTTCCACCCAACCATGAAGCAATTACACTTCCCCAGATCCCTTCATAACACAAAGGAAACCCATCCCTGCACAAAATGTCTAGCTACCTGGAAACAACTAACAAGAGGGAACACATGAAGCAACCTGATGTCTAATGTGCAATTCTAAAATAATGAAATGTAGATTGTCTCACAACAAGATGTGGTAGAGATATATATCAATAAATTTTGCTAGACAAAATATTCATCTTTTTCAATGACTGCTCATTTAGATCTAAACATTTGAAAAATAGTTACCAGTTCAATTCCCAAAATAAGGAAAAACCATCTCTGATAATCCACATTCGGCATCCTAGCCCAAAAGTAACCCAAACACTCCTAGATAAAAATCTACTTTATTTCCCCAATAAATAATAAAATAAAATAAATTAAGAATAAGAATAAAAACATATTCTCCTATAGTACATCTCTAAATTCCCTTTCAGAGCATCAATCATGAAGACACACTTTCAATAAGTAATAAGTAGAACAACACACGTTCATTCATTTATGCAAATAAAAATATAGTGTATATAATCTGGTTATAATCTTTAAATACAATTCGTTGTCTAAAAGGTTTGAAGAATCTAATGTTTAACTCTTTCCAATCCAATATCAGTTTATGATTTAACAATTCAGAGAGTCTTTAAATAAGAGTTTTAGACTAGTTTCAGCATTAAATAAACATAGGTAGTAATTAGAAAATCAAACTATCTCTCCATTATGAATTAATATAATTGTATTAAGAGAGTTTAATGAAGCTATAAAAGCAAATAATGCAAGGTATAGGAAATTATATCAAGCTACAGATATCAACGTATGTCTACTATAGGAATTCACACAAGTCTAATACATAATTTTAATGACTGTGACATGAACTAATTAGGTCTGAACAACAATAATAATAGATAGAAGGTCAGCTACAGGGTCTTTATAAATCAGACTATAGTTCAAATTATAGGAACCCTTCTCAAGAGTATTATACAGAATTAAATAGGTTGCAACAAGATAAAGAATTTATGCTATACGAATTGATTGAGAGTGCTAGACAATCAACAATAGGAATAGAAAAACAAGTCTACGACAGGGACTAGATTAAGCTATGTTTTCATAGACTAATAATCATTAGGCTGATTGGGAAAAGAATAGATCTGATCTAGTGTTAATTAGATAAGAAGGTCGTCCCCAAAATCAAATCACAAAGGACTTAAAAATGGCTATAGGGATAATAAAATAGTGACCACAGGACAATTTTAATAAGTTCAAAAATTTGATTCTTCTAGTTATTTTCTAGCAAGCTGCCACCCTCAGCCAGGCCACTCTAGTTCAAGTTGTTTTAAAGCATAGAGGATGATGCTGGTGGTTGACTTAGATTTACACATGTAGTTCAATTGGGATATTTAAGAGGTTGGCGCATGCAAAAATAGAGGGTCAATTTTCAATCTAATATAAAGGTAAAAGAGGGCTGGCAATAAGAACAAATTTAAACTAAGCAAGAGAAGGTTGTTTCAACAAAACACAAACCAGAAAGAATAGTCTATTTGTAGGCCAAAATAACCAAAGCATACAGTATTTATTCCATCATTAATTTATTGCTAATATAACAAGTAAAATACCTATTTCAAAATGCTTCCTTTTTGAGTTGAATTCTACTCAGGTGTTGCTCTTTCCTCCACCTTCTGTCACTAGTTGCGGTTCTTCTTTCCACTTCCTATCGCTCCAAATAATGATAAAATCCTCTTCCTCTGATCTACCATTGCTTAGAATAATAATGATGTAATCCTTCTTCTAGTTTTTGTCTCTTGTTTTAATAAAAATCTCTGCTAATTTTGGCATTGGATTTTTAGGTTTTTGGGTTGCCTTTGGATAACTGAAGTTTTGTTTAAGTTTGCATGAGATTTGACTTTTCAAAAGCCTCCAAATTAAAATGGAATAAACTTATTTATTCTTGTCGCTTGCATGATAGAATTATTATTCTTTTAATTCCTTTATTTAGATTTCTAAATATAATAAGTATTTAATATAATTTATTTATTTTTAACAAAACACAATTACTAAAATCAACTCAAGAAATAATTTGTAATAAAAGTAAAATTATATATATATATATAATTGTAATTTAAATATAATTGTATTAAGTCTAATATATATATATATATATTTTAAAACAAAATAGGAAAACACTTATTATTAAATATCATAAAATAATCCATTTAAAATACACCATTTTAATGTAATCGAAAGAACTTTAATATTTATAATTAAATCATACACTCGAAAAGGACTTATTGTGGCAATTCAACTCATTATTTTTCTAAGTATTAAATATAAATCACATTCATTATCCAAACAATAATGCATATTAAAACCATTTAAAATGCAATATGAGACTATGTGAGTGTGTGAGTGCATCAGGTTATCCATCCCAAATAGTTCTTGCCAAGTGGCTAGAACATCTCTACCTCAACCATGTTCTCGTCTTTGGCGAGTACCTGCATTCATTTGCACTCAACTCGACATCAATAGGTTAGTTCCCCAAAACATAGCTAAAGAAAAACATTATAATCACATCAATAATATTTAATATTTAAATCAACTTTCCAATTTATGCAAATATAACTTCATGATAATTACCTTCACACACATGGAATTTACTCAAAGTAAAAACAATCATAGTAAATGTTCACTAATCTAGAATAATAATATAGTCCATAAAATGAGACGTGACATCCTTCCCCACTAGGAAGAGATATCATCCCGATGTCTTATTACACAAACTAAAAATAATAATGTATCAATCTACTAAAAACAATGTATCCAAAGTATCATAAAACAAATAACAGTATCTCAAAGTATCATAATCCATGCATGAATAAGAAATCTATGCTAAATCCTCAAATGAGGAAAAGATCTATCAATCTCCTCCGCATCCTCCCATGTGGCACTGTCCTCTGAATATTGGTCCCATTGGACCTTATACTACACCATATCCCTGCTACGCAACTTAACATTGCACCTCTCCAAAATTTAAGTGGGCTCCACTAGCACCACTCCTAGATCCTAAACCTATAAAGCACACCAATCAATAATATGTGACGCATCAGGATGATAAATCTTAAGCAAGGACACTTGAAAAACATTATGGATTCTAGCAAGTGCAGATAGTAGAGCAAGTCTATATGCTATAGGATTGATCACTTCCAAGATATCGAGTGGTCCTACAAATCAAGGAGCAAGTTTGGACACTTTGCCAATTGAAACTGCACTAAAATGAGGTTTGACCTTCAGGAAGACTTTGTCAACAATTGAGAACTGTCTAGGTGTCCTATTTCTATCTGCATAGATCTTTTGACAATCTAAAGCTTGCTTCAATTTGTCTTTACTCAATCTCATCTAATCATCCATTTCCCTTAACATATCAAGACCAATCACTATTATGTCCTCCACCTTATCCCAACTGATAGGTGTTCGACATCTATGTCCATAAAGAGCTTCGAACAGTACCATTCCCAAAGATGCAAGGTATGAATTGTTGTATGCAAACTCTACCAATGGAAGATACTCCTCCTATTTGTATTGTTGATCCATACAATACATTCCGAGAAGGTCTTCTACAACCTAATTGACTCTTTCTGTCTGACCATCCATTTGAGGCTGATATGCTAAACTGAAATTTAACTTTGTGCCCAATGTTGTATTAAGAGTTGTCCAAAATTTGGATGTCATGCAAGTGTCTTGATCTGAAATCATCGTCACAGGCACTCCATGCAATCAAAAAATTTCCTAAACAAACTTCTTAGCTAAAACCAAAGAACCATCTGAAAGATTCCCTAGAATGAAATGTACTAGCTTTGTCAACTTGTCCACAACCACTAAGATGACATCATGTCGATTCTTAGACATGGGCATCCCCTAAATAAAATTCATACTTATTACTTGCCACTTATGCTCAAGAACACTATGTAGGTAGAACAATCATGTTGGATGCACATGCTCAGCTTTGACTCATTGCCACTCCAAACATTGAGCCACAAATTATGTCACATCCCTCTAAAGTCTAGGCCAAAAGTATAAGGGTCTCAAACCTTTGACCATCTTGGTCACTCCAAGGTGCCTCAAATATGGTGCGTTGTGGATCTCCTCAAGCACTAACTTCCTCAACTCTCTCGAGTTAGGAATATACATCCTTCCCTGATATCTCAAAAGTCCATCTAAGTCAATCACATAACCATCAAACCTGTGATCTAAGGGGTCTATCTCCAAAGCTTGCTTTACGCTTTCATAATGCTCATCCCCTTGAAGATTCTAAATTACTTTCTTCTTCAAATTGGATCTCATTGTAACCATGGCAGCCACATGTCTTCTTCTACTAAGAGAATATGCTACTCTATTCTCCTTTCCTTTTATATACTCAATTCCAAGGTCATACTCACTAAGGAATTATAACCACCTTCTTTGTCATGCATTAGGATTAGCTTGAGTAAATATATACTTGAGCCCTAAATGATCTATCTTTAACTCAAACGGCTTACCTAGAAGATAATGCCTCCACATCTAAAGTGCATGAACTATGGCGTCTAACTCAAGATCATGTAGTGCATAGTTTAAATCATATTGCTTTAACTTTCTTGACTCATATACAACTACTTGCTCATTCTACATCAACACTCCTCCTACTCCTCCTGAAGCATCAGTTATAACTATAAAGTGACCATTAGGATCTGGTATGGTCAAGATAGGAGTAGTTGTGAGATTTTCCTTTAGCACTTGGAAAGCTTGCTCACACCCTTCTATCCATTCAAAATTCTTACCCTTCTTTTGTAGAAATGTAATCACTGCTACCATAGTTGAGAAACCTTCCACAAGCTTTCTATAATAACCTAAAAGTCCCATAAAACTTCTGACTTCTATCACACTCTGAAGTGCAGGCCATTCCATTATCACTTTTATCTTCTCAAGATCAACTGCAATCTCTTCTACTGAAATCACATGACCAAGATAGTGTACTTTATCTTGAAGTAATGTACACTTAGATAGTTTACCATAAAGCTTCCACTCTCTCAAGCACTGTAATACTATCCTCAAATGCCTTTCATGCTCTTCCACTGATTTAGAGTATATCAATATGTCATCAAGAAAGATCAACATAAAATCATCTAAACAATCACTGAAAATGCTATTCATCAAATTCATGAAGGCTGCTCGAGCATTAGTCAACCCAAATGGTACCACCAAGTTCATAGTGACCATATCAAGTTCTAAAAGTTGTTTTAGAGATATCGTCATCCTTAATTCGTAATTGGTGATAGCCAGATCTAAGGTCTATCTTGGAGAACACCGTAGCTCCTTTCATCTGATTGAATATCTCATCTATTCTTGGGAGTGGGTACTTGTTCTTTATAGTAGCTTTGTTAAGCATCCTATAATTAATGCATAACCTCAAAGTACCATCCTTCTTCATTACAAAGATAATTGGTGCATCCCATGATGACACACTAGGTCTAATGAACCCTTGACTTAGCAACTCCTGTAATTGTGCTTTAAGCTCATGCAATTCTATAGTAGTCATCTTGTAGGGTGCCTTAGATTGAGGCTCAGTCCCTGGTAGCAAATCAATCAAGAAGTTAAATTCTCTCTTTGGTGGTAACTCTATCAATTCCACAAGGAATACATCTCAGAAATCTCTAAGGATTGGGTAGTCATTGAATATTGGTTCTTCTTTTTCAAGGTCCTTTACCTGGATGACATAAGTGGCACACCCTTTCCTCTTTGCCTTCTTCAGTTGCATAGCTGAGATTTGTTTAAGCTCTAAAGGTCTCTTAGATCCATTAATTTCCACTTGATTTCCTAGGTCATCCAAACATCTAACAACTTTGTCTTCATAGTTTACTAGAGACTTATGTTCAGCTAACCAGTTGATTCCCAAAATTACATCATAAGACCCTAAAGGTGCTACATATTGATTAACTTGCGTCTGAAAACTTAGAAGATCTAATGCACTACATGCTAGAAATGAGTCTACTCTCTTTTCTACTCTATTTCCATATTGTACCATCCAAGAGTTTTCCATATACCTAGGTCTAATAGATAACCTAGATACTACTCTAGGATCTACAAAACATTTTGTGGCACCAGTATCAATCAAAATAGAAACAGGTAGTCCACAGAGCTTATCTCAAAACTATATAGGTGTTGCCTGAAAGTTAGCTTGTTGAATGTCCACTGCAGCATGTATCTAATGTTGAGGTGCTCCTTGTTGATTTTTGTTTCCTCTTCCCACCAATCATTGGGGACATGAATTAGCATAATGCTCTCCTCCACAAACATAGCATCCACCCTTAGTTGCTTTTTGTCCTTCAATTCTTTCCCTTTGGTTATTTTTTTAGTTGTTATAGCCACCTCTTTTATTTCCTCCATGCTGGTTTCCACCATTTTCATCTTGATAATTATTACCCCTCTTCAAATTTTTGATCTGCTGATTGCCCTTACCTTGATTGTTATTCTGATTATAATTCTGTTGGTAATTCTAAGATCTCTTATTGGCAAACTTCACATCTCTTTGCTTATGGTAACTGGCTAGCACTTGTTGTATCTTCTGTTCTTGTTTAATTGCTTTCTCAAAACCTGCATCCATAGTGATTAGATTATGAATGGCTACCTCTTCTCCAATGTGGGGCCTTAAGCCTAATATAAACTTCTTGATCTGGAATCTCTCATCGATCTGGTACTGTGGTACATACTTAAGTAGATACGAGAACCACTCCCAATAATTGGTTATGGACATACCTCCTTGAACCAAATTCTAAAACTATGTCATCTTCTTGTCGAAGAAGAGTTGTGGTAACCATCTTTTCCTAAAAAGCTGAAGGAAAATCTCCCAAGTTATTTCACCAAGTAACAATTTATTATCCTCCTTCTCATTGTCCCACCATGTTGTTGCTTCACCAATCAATTGATATGATCTCCACATTGCCTTCATGTGATCTGAAAGGTTTTAGAGTCCAAAGTATTTCTCCATTTCTATTATCCATGCCTCAGCTCCATCTCCAATTGTCTTTTCATCAAATTTGGGCGGTGAGACCTTCTTGAGATCTTTCCCCAACTCCTCTATAATTCTTACTTGATTAGTAGCATTAACTCCAACCTCATGAACTTGGACTTCTATTCTCAAGTTCTCATTTTGTACTTCAGCCCTTGGGTTTTCATTTACATTAGCACCTCCTAAGTTATCAATCTAATTTGGCTCTCAATGATTCCCTCTTATCTCCTGCTCAAAATCAGTCATTCTCATATCTTGTTGGGTCAAGAGAGCAAGAATACGATCCAATCTTCCATCTTGATCATTATTAGAATCTCTACAATTCCTTCCATGTTGACTAATACTTGCACCTCCACGGTTTCATCTATTTTGACCACTTCCTGATCCTCTACTACGATCAACATGTCTAGTATTCTTGATGAATAATCTGCATCAAGTTTGCAATTTAGCATAATAGTCCCAAAGAGATGCCCTAGTGTTCAACCTAGAGCTCTAATACCAAATGTAAAGTACTCAAACCATCACAAAACTAAAATGAAGTAAATAATCCACTTATTTACAACATCACAAGTAAAAGATAAATCTCATAAATATGAATCAATAAAAGTCACTAAATCTTACAAAATCTAATGCTCAATCCAGGTGATAGTACTATAAAATAATATACAAAGTCCATTGTCTTTCATGCCATAATACATCCAATTACAATTTACAATAAATATGTACAAGTATAATAAATCAAAACACTCTCCAGTCACCATGAACACAAATGGTTCTCCTGCGAGCCGAGAGATGGGAACATGGCTCAGGCACTTTTCCACCCAACCATGAAGCAATTACACTTCCTTGAATCCCTTCATAACACAAAGGAAACCCAATACTGCATGAAATGTCTAGCTACCTAGAAAAAACTGGCAGGAGGGAACACCCAATGCAACCTGATGTCTAATGTGCAATTCTAAAATAATGAAATGCAGATTGTCTCACAACATGATGTGGTAGAGATACATATCAATAAAGCTTTCTAGACAAAATATTCATCTTTTTCAATGACTACTCGTTTAGATCTAAAAATTTGAAAAATAGTTATCAGTTCAATTCCCAAAAAGAGGAAAAGTCATCTCTAATAATCCACATTCAACATCCTAGCCCAAAAGTAACCCAAACACTCCTAGATAAAAATCTACTTTATTTGTCCCAGGTTGTGAAACTTTTGAAGGTGCCTTGATAGCACATGAAACTCTTCACTCTATTTATTCTGATCACTTACCTTCTTTCATCGCCAAGCTAGATATGTTGAAGGCATATGATCGTGCAGACTAGGAGTTTCTTGATAAAGTACTTGGAAAGTTTGGTTTCAAAGGTAAATGGTGTAGATGGATCCGCTCTTGTTTGTCCAGTACAAAGTTTTGTGTTCTCCTTAATGGTTCTCCTATAGTTTTCTTTGATGTAACACAAGGTGTGAGACAAGGGGACCCCCTTTCCTCATTTCTATTTATCATCATGGTTGAGGTGCTTAGCAGGTTTATCATTCATAAGAAAAATACAAGGCTTTGGAGAGGTATTAATATTTCAAACATAGATATTTTGGTAACTCATTCTCTTTTTGCAAATGAGACCATCTATTTTGGTAACTCAACTATGGATGAGGCCATGCAAATCAAACAAGTGTTAGATAAATACTGCTTAGCCTCAGGACAGAATGTCAATGCCTCTAAATCCAAAGTATATGTGTTCAACACAAATGAGGTTGGAAAGGAAAAGATAGTTAAAGTATTGGGGTTTCAACAATCGGAATTGCCAAGTGCCTACTTAGGCATTCCCTTTTTCAAGGGTCCAAATAAGGCTGCTTATTGGGTTAAAGTTATAGAAAGGTTAAAGGCAAGGATTCTAATGTGGAAGGCACAGTGACTTTCCTTATCAGGTAGAATTTTGTTAATAAAACTAGTTTTATCTACAAACCCAAACTACTTTTTGGTGGTTCTCAAGGCTCCAAGATCTATTACCTTAGAAATTGAGAAAATTATTAGAAATTTTCTCTAGATGGGTAATATGAATGATGAGAAAAATGTGCCTTTAATATCTTTGGATAGTATGGCTTTGGATAAATCTCAAGGAGGTGCAGGTATACATTATAACACTTTAGTCAGGAACAAGGCATTTGGGGCCAAGTTAGCTTGGTAAATGTATACAAATCCAGAAGTGAAGTGGTGTAAGTTAATGCAAGATAAATACCTTGACAATTCAACCCCCTCAAGAATTCTCACCATATCAAATCCGCCAAAAAGTTCAGCCATGTGGAATTTCTTGGTAGCAAGCAGACCTATCATTACTTCTTATATTACATGGGAAATTTACAATGGACAAAGTGTGAATTTTTGGCAAGACTCATGGAACGGTAAGCCTCCCTTGCATGATATTCCAGAATTATAGCCAATAATGGAATTCTTGTCACTAGAATGGGGTGAAATTTTTTTGGATTATGTACATGCAATAGAAGGCCTAACGAGCAAGGTAATTTGGAAGAGGTACTTTGATTCAACACTTTTTGCTAGTCAAATTTCATTACTTCAAGACAAACTGAATTGTAGAGTTGTGTTCTTTTCGAGGAAGCCAGATAGGATTTTGTGGGCTCCATCAAAAGTGGGTTGTTACTCAGTGAAGGAAGGATATAAAGCTTTAATTCAATGAAGGAATCAGATGGTAGCATAGAGGGCTTATTCATATTGCTGGAATAATAAAACCCTCCCAAAAGTTGGGGGTTTTACATGGTTAGCATTGCAAAAGATGATTTTAACAAGTGATCATTTAACAAAACTGAAGATAGCTGATCCATTTAAATGTCCATTGTGTGGAGAAGAGGTGGAGTGTGTGGATCATCTGTTTGTACAATTTAGTTTTGTGCAAGAGTGTTGGTTGTTTGTAAAGGGCAAATTAAATATTCATAATCCTCTACCAAACACTATTTGGGAGGTTTTTTAGAGTTGGTCGCTCCTGTATAAAACATCTTTCTTTGCGTCTATTTGGCAGGCTATTCCATCCTTAGTTATATGGAATATATGGTGGGAACAAAAATTGCGTATTTTTAGGAAAACATCTTTTTCTATTGAGGTCACTAAAGTTAAAATTGAAAAATCTATCTCAGAAGTTGTTAACACATATTTCTTAAGTATAAGAACACATCCTCTTTGTATACAAGTTGGGATGATTCTATATTGCAAAATTGGAAAAACATAGTTTTGCCTTTTGCAGGGAGTTTACATCAAAGTCCTAAAAGAAGGTGAATAGAAACAAGGTTAAATGGAAGCCTCCATATTCTGATTTCTTAAAGCTTAACTTTGATGGTGCATCAAGGGAAAATCTGAGGGCTTCAGGGGCAGGTATATTCATTCATGATTCGTTGGGCAAGGTAATTGTAGCATGTTCATATCAGCTTTCAAAAGGTACTAACAATATAGCTGAAGCTCAAGCTATACTGCTAGGATTGGAAGTCGCCTTGAAACTAGGGATTTTAAAGATACATGTGGAAGGGGATTCTTTAATAATAATAAATTCTTGCAAGGAAAGAAAGATTCAGTGTTGGAATTTAAAGTATGTTCTTCAGAAAGTTTGGGATTTGTTAGATAAATTTTAGTCATTTATCATCTCGCATACCTTTCGTTAGGGGAATAGCATGGCATGAGGGTAAAGAAATTGCCTTATTTAGTAATGCTCAATTGCAATCATATCCACAAATAATGGATATATCCAGGCATGAAGCCAAGAATTTGGGCATGTGTGAAGACAATCTTTAAAGTATCTATGGAAAGGGTTTCAATATGTGTGTTATGATAGAATAAGCTTGATTAAGTTGCAAAGGAAGGTGTGATGGAGGGGTGTTTCTTGCGTATATAGTTTATATGTTGTAGCACATTCAAAAGGGGTGAAGATGGCATGTTGTTTCTATTGAGTGGGTGTGTGATGCAACCTGCCACTCTGGATGACACATGTGCAAGATTCCAAGTTGGACGAAGCTATCAGTTTTCATACTAACGTGTTTGGTTTTGCAGGTACAAAAGCTCATCATGACAAGTTATGTGACCAAGGCTATCATTAATGAATGTGTTCTCCTCACATGATTTTGTTAGCTTGAAACATAATCCAATCTTTGAGCTAGGGATACGATGGCTGCCATCATTATTAATTTGACATCTGCGTGTCGAGGAGGTCAAAATTTGTGGATGTCTTGACTATTGCTAGCTATTTGTTGTGTAAATGGCTTATAATCCTTGGAATCTCTATATTTTTATGAAAGATCAAGCCTGGGAAGAGCCTTTTGAAGGTTCTCTATCGCATGAAGATATTGACATAGTGTTTAAGGTGGAATGCCCGTGGGTGGAGGACTGTACCAGAACAGTGATTGGTCTTGAAGTAGCGAGCCCAAAAATGAGAAGAATCTTGTTGCCATCATAGGTGCTCTCTATTTTTCTTTCAAATCTATTGGATTTATGTCAGTCTGTAAGGGAGTTACAAGATATTGCTGCTAAATATGTTAAGGGCCAATTTATTCAAGGTAATGCTCTGTTGAAGGCGGTGCAAGGGTATAATTTGTACAAGGGTAAAGGGTTCATATAAGGGTTATTTCCTCATAAATTTCTCAGCCAATGCTAGGGGTACCATGATGTTTATGATGCAATTAAGTTGGCATTTCAACAAAACAATGACAGATTTTTTTTTTGCAAACTTTGAGAAAGAACAGTGCGTGTCTTTGTGCAAGTCTGGAATTTAATATAAAGGAGAAGTTTTTTGCAATTTCTTTCCTAAGGTCTCATGTCTATCTACTTATGGATGGAAATCCCCATTTGGACCAATTGCAAGTGGCTACACAAGCCTACATTGCCTCTCCTGCTCCTCGCATACAGGCCCTTGTGCGTGACATTAATCATTTGCAGCATGTTACAGGTCTGGAGGAGGGACAAGATGAAAACTCTCCAGAATATATGGAAGAATGAATGCATTTTGGGCTATGGGGGGGAAATTTTGTCAAATATCTACATGTAATGGGTAAACTTAGTTAGTATTAGTCTTCTGCTAATTTTTTGTATTCTTGAAAAATTTAGGGGAAGGTGGGATATGAGCTTATAATCAGTTATAGGGTAGCTAAATCTGGGTTTAAGATAGAAATTAGCAGATTTATCAGTTTAATTTTTTCTGAGTTTGCCATTTTAAGTTGACAATGTGAAGTATACAATGTATATATTTTATAAATATATATATACAGGCAATCCTTGCCTTTTATTTAAAAAAAATAAAATAAAATAAGAATAAAAACATATTCTCCTATAGTCCATCTCTAAATTCTCTTTGAGAGCATCAATCATGAAGACACACTTTCAATAAGCAATAAGCAAAACATCACTAGTTCATGTTCATTTATGCAAATATAAATATAGTGTCTATAATCCGGTTATAATCTTTAACTGCAATTTGTTGTCTAAAAGGTTTGAAGAATCTAATGTTTAACTCTTTCCAATCCAATATCGGTTTATGATTTAACAATTCAAAGAGTCTTTAAATAAGAGTTTAAGACTAGTTTCAACATTAAATAAACATAGGTAATAATCAGAAAATCAAACTATCTCTACTCTGTGAATTAATATAACTATATTAAGAGAGTTTAATGAAGCTATAGAAGAAAATCATTCAATCTATGGGAACTTATATCAAGCTATAGATATCAACGTATGTCTGCTACAGGAATTCACACAAGTCTAATACAGAACTTTAATGATTATGACAGGAACTAATCAAGTCTGAACAAAAATAATAATAAATAGAAGGTCAGCTATAGGGTCTTTATAAATCAAACTATAGTTCAGATTATAGGAACCCTTCTCAAGAGAATTATACAGAATTAAATAGGTTACAGTTCAGGATAAAGAATTTATGCTATTGTTACCCCCCTCTTTTTGTTTCTGGGTCTTACATATTTTACCACTCATTTTCATGGTTCGTCAATTTATCTAAGCCCTAGGGGCTTTGTTTTTGCCTTTGTTACTTTCAAAAACCCTTAGGAGTCGTGTGCACTTGCATTTTCCTAACTTGGTCGCTAGTTCTCTAAGCTTTCTAACCTTGTCACGTGGTTCTGAAGTTACCGAACCCATCAACTGCCTGACTATGTATTGCTTTGTAGTCTTTTCAACTCCCATTAGTTTGTCTTTGTAGTCACCAAGTCAGAGGTTTCTAAAACTTTGAAACCCCTGACTTGAGGTTCTGATGTTCCGAGTTTTAGCGACTCTGTGACATGGAAGTTGAGGACCAACTTTCAAGGCAATGACAATCATTTAATGATGAGTACGGCACACGAGGCAGATGTCTTTTCAAGATTTTCAAAGGGCAAGCAAATCTCAAGATTATTTTCTCAAGGCATGAATTTAATGCCACCTCAGCTCAGCATTTAAAACATATCATGGCATTCTTCTAGCGTACATATTTGCTCCCATTCGTGGATTTCTCTTTAAGTTATGCAACTGCCATCACTCCTGTACTGTGCCATTGCCTTTCCAGTACTTAGCCATTTTCCTCTGTGCATCCATTGGTGATGAAATTCAAATATCAAGGAGCTCCTCATAACTCTGGTATTGAGAGCAGCTGATCCAGCATAAGCGACACTAAGCTCGGTCATATTGATTTGGAAGAATTCTAGTCCCGTTTGCAGTAGGAGGATAAATCACCTTTTGCAGAAAAGATTTTGCAGAGTGGTTTAGTGCATGCAGGAGGTTTTCCCATCTTTGTACAGAGCAAGGACCTAGTTGTGGCTTGTGTGAGAAGGTACATTCCTGAAGCCCTTGAAATTAGATCAAAAGACAGGTCCATGATAGGAAAGATTGATCTTGGAACTATCACCCGTGTGTTAAGGATTCCAGAGAAGTAAGAATTTGAAGATATGTATGTCACCATTGGATTGGAATTCTTCTGAACAAATGAAGACTGGTTCAAAAATTCCATCACACGAAACTAACTAAAGTCTAAAAAAAGAGTTAAGTCTCAGATGCCCCAAAAGCAAAAGAGAGCACATTTTAAGGATGAAGTTTCAGACATTATTACTTTGTTGCACCGTGTAGTTGGAAATGAAAACATTGATTCTTTTGAAAATTGGATGTACCATTTTATCATGTTAATATGCAGTGATGATAAATTTATAAACTGGGCTAAGAATATTAGTTATCATTTGAACAAGCAATTGGTTGAGTTTCAGTAGACTTTAACTTTTCACATGAGTTCATACTTTATATACATTTTAGGCAGTCAAGAGGTTGTTTGGGTTGGGTTGGGGCCACATGGGTCTTTAACTCCAAACACACCTGTGTATAATTATTCTCCTTAGTTAAAAAGGGATGTGGGAATGAAAGATTACCGCCGTGTAAATGATGCCTTTTTGATGTTTATAGTGAGAAAGTTGGATGATAACTTTGAGTTGAGAATTTCACCTGAGGCCACTTCCTTGATCATGGAGTTTGGAAGTTTCTATATTCAGTTTGATAGGTTTACCTATTTGAGGTTAGGGGGTTATGAAAATGACCCAACAAAACTGTCCAAGTACCCTAGGGACTTTATTCTTTTTCTAGAAATTTGTAAACAAATGTCTATTGTAAACTTCAAGTATCAAAGCATGAGAAAGAAAGGGTATGATTTCCCTTTGAAGCTATCTTCATATTCCTGCAAAACTAATGATATTGCTAGGGGGCAAAGCATGTTTTTAGTGAGTTCAACCTTCATTCTTTTTCAATGAGGCCCAACTTTGATAGCAAAAATTATGTGAAATTGAACATTCACAGTTCCAGTTCTTATGAACACCGTCCAAGTTTAGAGGATTTCTGGGAAGACTATGTAGATGACAGGGAAGTCCAAAGGAGAAATGTATGAGACTCACACTGAGTCAAATTCAAGTATTTGGTCTTTCTAAATTTTGAAATAATTGATGATGAATATCAAACCTTAGTTTCTAAACCCCTTCCTCAAATTAACTGGTTAGAGAAGGAGGTTGTGGATCTGAGAATTCCTTCTGACGTTGTAATTAAAAGGACCAAAGATTGATTGGCTAGGAGATGGCATGGATATACTAGCTCTACTCATGAACAAGGAAGTTTTAGGATCAATGAGCAAAGGCCCACACAAAGTTCTGGCATGTGTAATTCTTCTGGAAGATAAGAGGCACTATAGTCTAATTCCAATTCACAATCTAGAGGTGATGGAGAAAGGCTGGAGGAAATTCTAAAGTTAAAATTGGCCTGTGAATTGGATAGTTTACCTTTGCCTGCTTTGAAAAAGAAAAATACCCCAACTAAACCTGCGTCTGTGGTTTCTAATTCTATTTTTAAACAAATTATTGATGATGGTTCATTTCCTCCATTCATGGAAATTCCTTCTTCTCCTGCCATTGAGGAGGTATCCATTTCTGTTCATGTTGATAATCAGGTTCAAACTGTTTCAAGCAATGTGAATACTAGTATGGTGTCATCTTCACTAGAATGGTTAAAGAAAGGTGTCGATAAGAAGAGAAAGGTTGTGCCCACAATAGCAATTGAGGTGGATACAGTTGCCAAATTGCTGCAAACTACCTCCAAGCCTAAAAAGGCTAAAAGAATGTCTAGAATGGTGAATGACACTACCTCTGGTCATCAGATGTTGGAGATTTCCCAACCGGTGAAAGATCTAAATGAGAATGAGATAACTAAAGTAGATTACAAGATGAGTCATATAGACTTGGGTCCTTCTACTCTGGAGGGGGAGGCATATCATGCAAATTTTTCTGTAAGTGCTTTAATTAAGAGGGCCAAGGAGGAGAGGAGAGAAAATATAAAACTTCAATCTCATGTTTTATCTTTGAGTAGATTTTTCCAATCCATTGTGATACCCACATCTCAAGATGAACCTATTTCAGAGGTTGTAGGAGTTGATGTGAGTACTGTGCAACAAATCAAAAAGAATCCAAATTTAGCTAAAGCTGTTACTGAATGGGTAGAAAAATTATCCTGTGCAACTTTATTCTTCTTGACTAGGGCAACACAGTGTTA